>PVKZ01000989.1:0-525221 GCA_004027375.1 Macroglossus sobrinus | reverse complement strand
AAACAAAACAAAACAAAACGAAAAACAAAACAGACACACAGGCCAGTAGAACAGAACTGAGAGTCCAGTTCTGTGGGCAAATAATTTTTGACAAAAATCAAAAACATACAGCGGAGAAAGGAACGCCTCTTCAATAAATGGTGTTGGGACAACTGGAAAGCCACCTGCAAAAGAATAAAACTAGACTGTTGTCCACCACAACACACCAAAATTCACTCAAAATGAATTAAGGACCTGAATATAAGACCTGAAACAATAAAATGCATGGAAGAAAACAGGAACGAAACTCAAAGACCTTGGACTTAAAGAGGATTTTATGAATTTGACCTCCAAGGCAAGGGAAGTAAAAGCCAAAATAAATGAATGGGACCACATCAAATTAAAAACTTCTGCTCAGCAAAAGAAACCAAAAACTTCTGCTCAGCAAAAGAAACCGTCAACAAGGTAAAGAGACAAACATCTGCATGAGAAAATATATTTGCAAGCAATGCCTCCAATAAAAGCCTAATATCCAAAATATACAAAGAACTCATGAGAGTCAATAACAGCAAAAAAAAAAAAAAATGATTCAATCAAAAAATTGGCAGAGGACCTGAACAGACACTTCCCCCATGAAAACATACAAATGGCCATAAAATATATGAAAAGATGATCAACATCACTTTCTATTAAGAAAATGCAAATCAAAACCACAATGAGATACCATCTCACACCTGTTAGAATAGCTATAATCAACAGGACAAATAATCACAAATGCTGGAGAGGATGCAGAGAAAAAGGAACCCTCATACACTGCTGGTGGGACTGCAAATTGGTACAGTCACTATGGAAAAGAGTATGAAGGTTCCTCAAAAAATTAAGAATTGATCTACCATGCGATCCAGCAATCCCTCTACTGATTAATCCCAAAGACTTGAAAACCCATATCCAAAAAGATATTTGCACACCGATGTTCATAGCAGTATTATCCACAGTGGCCAGGACATGGAAGCAACCCAAGTGTCCTACATGATATCCTAGATGACTGGATAAAGAAGCTGTGGCACATATATACAATGGAATATTACTCAGCCATAAGAAGAGATGAAATACTGCCACTTGCAACAACATAGATGGACTTCAAGATAATCATGCTAAGCATAATAAGCCAGACTGAAAACATTGAAAATCACATATCAATTATATGTAGGATATAAACCTAAAAGCAACAGATGAACAGGACAGAGACTCAGTGACATGGACAATGAACTAGTGGTTACCAGAGTGTAGGGGTTGGGGGAGAAGGGGAGAGGCAGACGAAGTAAAGGGGGTCAAATATAGGGGGGTAGGGAGAGGGTAAAGTGGGTAAAGAGGATCAAATATATGGTAGCTGAAGGAAACTGGACTTTGAGTGGTAAACACAATAGAATATACAGATGTGAAATTATAATGTACACCTGAAAATTATATAATTGTATTAACGTTATGCCAATAAGCTTAATAAATAATAAATACATTTTTAAAAAATTATTTTAAAAAATATGTCCATGCAAAGACTTGTACATGAATGTTCACAGAAGCTTTATGTGTAATAGGCAAAAACCAGAAATCCAGTGTCCATCAACAGGTAAGTGAAAAAACAAACCATACATACTACTCAGAAATAAAAAACAAATGAACTGTTGATACAGGCTACAGCATGAACAAATCTCAAAATAATTATGCTGAAAGAAGCCAGACTCCCTGCCACCAAAAAAAAAAAAAAAAAAAAAAAAAGAGTATACTGCATAACATTTACATAAAATTCTAGAGAATGCAAACTAATCTATAGTCACAAAGAGTAAATCAGTGGATGTTTAAAGATGGAGGGCAGGAGGAAGGTTTTAAATAGGGACATGAAATAATTTTTAGGGGTGATGGATGTGTTACTTATCTTGATTGTGGTAATGCTTCATAGGTGTGTATATGCACATCAAAACTTACCAAATTGCACACTTTAAATATGTGTAGCTTACTGTATGTCACTATACCCCAATAAAGCTGCAAACATATTTTTAAAAAGAAAAAACACAAGTATTTACACCAGTTCAAGTCAACAAACATTAAGCATCTACTCTGTGGCAAGATCTATGCCAGACACAGAAGAGGCAGAGACAGATGAAACCAGGTTCTCAAGGCACTTTCAGCCTCCAGGGAAGAAGCTTTAAAGCTTCATGTACACACTGCATTGTCACACTCCTCTGGGGGAAGGTACAAGGATAGCTCGGAACAGGAAGAGGAACCAAAGGTAAAGTATGGATCAGAGTTAACTCTCTTCCCTCTCTCCCCACAGAATTCTCAATCCCAAAATAAGGAACATTTTTCTATATTCTCTCATCTCAGAACTCCAGAATATCAGGGCTGGAACGGTTTATAGGGAGAACTAGGGCTCAGAGTGGTAAAGTGACTTGCTATCTATCACAAAGCTAGTCAGTGGCAGAACTAAATCAAGAAGGCTTGCTTTGGATTCCTGTTGAGAAATCTTACATTATAACAATATTTATTCTGAGATGACTTTAGTGATTAATGACTGAAGATTATCATTTTCACACAGACTTCACATGAAATGGATCTGGATGAGTTGACTTTTTCCTCCATAGTTAGTCTTCAAACAGGGTCAGAGCTACTAGAACCTCAGACTCTACAGCTGACCACAGATTTATTTCATTGCCAGTCTTTCTAGATCAGTTTTCTTTCTGCTAACTCACCACTCACAGCCTTCTCAGGGGAAGGCCTCTGCAGGTAGATCAAGGGGCGGACATGAGGAAATCTGAGCAGAAAGCAGCATTTATAGCACATGATCTCCCCAAGACAGACTGTAACATCCACAGAGATGATGAACAAATTGTACAGATATCTGTTTATCCCTTCCGCCTCCTCCTCCTGCCCTCATGAAACTCACTCCTGCCAGTTATATTCACCCTTTCACTTCTCCTCTCCCAAATCTACCTCTACAACCCATTCATTCCACTACCTGGGGGGTGAATACAAACTTTTTCTAAAACCCAAGAGAGGAGAGAAGAATAAGGAGAAAAATGAATAAGATGGATATATTTGTCAGCATAGGCTACTATGTGCTATGGTAACACCACCATCTCTCTCGGGTCAGGATCTGGAATAAGTAGGGAGTTTCACTATATATAATCACTCAGGGACCTAAGATATTGAGGCTTCACCAACTTGTAGTTATACCATCTGGAACACATGACCTTTTCAGTTGCTAAGGCAAGAACAGAGAGAGAATCTCGTACTAGCAGTTAAATCCTTTGATCTAAAAGTGACATGCACATCTATTCCACTCACAGCTCATTGGTCAGAATTATTCTTATGTCCCTACCTAAATGCAAGGGATGCAGAAATGCAATTCTCTAGTGTGCCCAGAAAAAGAAGAGAACCAGATATGGGTTAACAGCTCAAGTTTTGACTACAACAGATCTTGATTCAGACGTGTCAGCCTGAATCCTTTTCAAAGGATTTTGAGGGGCTTTATAATATATCCTAATTATCATTCTTCATTTTCTAAGTGAAAATAATTATCATTCTATCATTATTTGACTATAATTCTATCATTTTTCATTTTGCAAAGTTCTGGGGACGACAGATTTGCTAACCAGCCCTTAAGCCTTGACTCTTCTCACAGATATCTGGTTGCTACAGGTGACCACAGGTTTGGTGCTTATAGAAGCACTAATTAACTTACAAAAAGCATTCCTTTACAGCTGCTTTTCAGCACAATGAAACGGCTTCTCCATCCTAGATTACTTCTTTTTGTCATGACTCTTATCTTCTTGGCACAGCACACATCTCAAACACACATTCCTAAAAATGGTTAAGAAAAAGAGGACTGAAAATAAAATTCACTATCCTTGAGTCTAGGCCAGAAAGCCAGCCACTATGTATGTTTTAATGATCTACACTTCAAGTGTTTTAATGATTATATTTTTAAAAAGCAGAGTAAAGCTCACCTCTTGATCTTCCCAAGGTGCTTCTTCCACTTCAGTTTAGACAGTTGTTTATTTTTCCCAGAACATATGATCACTGCAGTATTCCAGGCTTCTTCCTATGGTGCTCTTCCTTTGGTCTGAAAAGTAACCAGTTTTGATCCATAATTTCCTTCAAGGTCTAGTCCAAGACTCACCTCCCCTAAAGAACCTTTCCACAGCAGCTCTGATTCACACGGCCCTGAGCCCTCAGTTTTTGGGCTCCCTCCCCTCAGCACATGTACACATTCATCTATTCCTGCTGCCTACCCCTTCTCCAATTCTGCACAGAGTACCTTAATTCCAGGCTGCCAGGCTATCCCTAACAAAACTGTTAACACGGCACCCACAGATTAAGGCCTTTATATCTCTTGACTCTCCCTGAGTGTCCAGCATGGGGCAAGATCTACTTGCTACGTGAAGGAAAGATTAACTAGAGACTTACCATCAGAGAAGAATCAACTTTTAAAAATTATCCAAATTCCTCAAATTCTAATATGTAACAGTATTGAGAATCCCTCTGTCCACTAATCTTGCCAGAATAAAAAAATTAAAGATTAGTATTCAAGAAAGAAAAAGAAAATATTTATTATTATTTATTTATCTTCTCATGGATTCACACACAACATCTTTCTTCTTACAAAGTCAACAGCATCATTGTTTATAATTACTAAGAGTTGCATAATAACTCATCAAATAGATACAAAATATTTTACTAATCATTTTTTGTGGTTAGATGTTTAGATTGCTTTAAAGTTTTCCATTATAATCAACACTGTGATAAAATGATACTGTGATAAAACTTTGACTGTATTTTGAATTATTTCCTTAGGATAGATTCCTAAAAGTGGATCTGTCAGGTCAAAGGTTTTGAACATTTTTATTATGCCTGATATATATTATAAATCCATGATGAATACTTAAATATCTTTTGGCTCCAGGATATTATAATTCTACTGCTAAGAAATGGAATCTCCTTATAGTAAACATTTTTTAAGGTATGTATAATAGTAAGAAATAGTCAAGAAAACAGACTCTGGTTTCAGAATGCCTGGGTTCAAATCCCAGACCTATCACTTGCTAACTGCAAGTCACTGAATCCTTCTGAGACAATATACATAAAGCACAGGGTCTGGCACATAGTGAGGGCTCAATAAATGTTCATTGTTATTATTGCCTTCAGATTACCAAAAAGATGATGAATGTACAATTAAAAAAGTCAAGAATTACCCTCAAGTAACAGAGTAAGAATAAGCATAAAAGACATAATAATACTGCACCTAGATCATAAGTTAGCAGGTTCATTTACCATGAATACTATTTACACCACTGTGGTTATTAATTACATATAAATAAAAATATCATTTTATTGAGTATCTATTCTTTTAATAGCTCTACATATACTGTCACATTTAATCCTCACAACAACCCTTATGGCGGTAGTAATAACAACAACAAAAATAATACTTTCCAAGTGTCTATTACATGTCCTATATGGTTCTAGCAAATAATCACTATAAACCTATGATGTAGAGCTTTTCACTTTACTATTACTCTCATTTTACAGACAATATAATCGAGATATACAGAGATTAAATTATTTATCCAAGGTCACATAGCTAACAAAATACATAGTACTATGTCCATTTTATAGCTAAGAAAACTGAGACTTATAACAATTGCCTTAAAGATATATAACTGGGGTGGGTTTTGATTCAATTATCTGTTGAACTCTCAAGTCCACATTCTTTTATCCTACCACTCTGCCACTGTTATGTGAATTCTCTGTGTAGAGAATGCCCTATACAAGATAGTACATGTTTAAGACTGGCTTCCCTCGTTCCTGCCTTCTGCCATAGGCCACAGTATACTGAGAATGGTCTCATTTTAACGTAGGGCTAAATCCTCTTTGCCTGTGCCTCTAAGAACATAATTCGGAAGACTAACACAAAGCCCATACACTGAAATGAGCCCCTTAAAACAATTCTTTATCTCTCCTAAGGCATAATCTGTTTCAATTCTTCTAGCACACACATCTGAGAGTTTCTAAGGCCTTTCAGATACTTGGGAATTCCTAATCAGGTGTTTCTGGCAATGCTGCTTCAAAGGATTTTTCAAATGTATGCTACAAAGAGATCACCTGTTTTCCTCTGCCTCAGAAAATCCCCAAAGTTCTCACCGCTGGAAGAAACAAAGCTTCTCAGGCCTCCAGAAAAGACATTTGCAAAGAGACTGAACCCACAGGAAGAAACCTGGATTGACCTCTTAACTCTTGAACAGACTGTTTAATCTTGAACAAATTATTTCTCTTCTCTGTGCCTCAGTTTCCTTTTCTGCAAAATGAGGAGTTAGATTACAATGGTTTGCTAGAGCTATAGCTTTGAATCATAGCTCTAGGTCCACTAGTGGACCTAGAGCTATGATTCAAAGATAAAAATGAAAGTGAGTTTGGAGTCCATAGCAGTGAAATCTCAGGAAGGCAATAATTGTATGAAAGCCCATAACAGATTTGCAAATATTAACTGAAACCAGCTAGGGCTGATTTAACTTCAATAGTAGGGAAAGTGTCTTCAGATTCTACTTTAAGAATGTGAGTCCTCTAAGAAAATATTTAATATGAAGTTGAAGGACTTGGTGGAGAAATGTAGGACTAAATCCTCTTCACTTTAGCAGAATAAAGCAAAGCAGCATTTTTCCCCCTATGCTCAAGGTAAGAGCAAAGATAGGATCCTGCTGCCACCTTGTGGCACATTGGGCAGCTTAGAAAGAAGGGTTTCCCTCATCTGGGTCCCCCAATCCAAAAGCCTTTCAGGACACCACATCCTCCTCCCCGCTCTCAATTACACAGAACTTGATATACAAAACACTTTCAACTCCATTATCTTGCTTCATTCTCCTAGCAACTTTGTGGAGTGGCAAAAAGGAGGTATAACTCCATTTTACCACAGAGGAAACCAAAGCTTGGACATGACTTGCCTAAGGTCACATAGTTAGTGACTGGTGGTCAGAACTTGAACCCATACCTCCTGACTCTAAATCAGGCAATTCATCCACTACTATGCAGGGGTGGGGATGAAACAGGTTTAGGTGTGCTCTAGACCTAGGAATTCGAGAGAGGGGCTTAGGAAGAGGAAAGTTTAATTTCTTCTGCAGAAACAAATGGCCACAGGCCACAGTTGGACTGCATGTCCAAAAAAAAGACATCCAGATAAGCCGGGATTCCTGCATTCCTTCTTGGTTTGCACATTCTTCTTTGTTGACATCTCTAGGCCTCTCCAGCTGTTTTCCCTATCTGTTTCCCAACCTCAGCCTACCCAGCTGGACTTGTTTATAGCTAATTACTGAAAACCAAATGGATCCCAGACAAGGGAGCCACAACATGCCGAAATCATCAACTACCAGAAGTGCTGCTCTGTCCCTGAGTTAGAGCTCATAATATTTGTGACTTAGCCCCAATTTTCTCATATGTTTTGATGGGAAGACCAGTTGGCTTGTCTCATATGATGTCACACTTATTGAAACTGGACAGGTAACACTGGGGTTATGATTTACCAACTGGCAATGTAGGAATGACGTAAAATTAATCTGAGAATTTTCCAATTTCCCCAAGGCAATTATACCTCTTTTATATACATTTGCAAAGCATAATGCCTAAACTTTCACCACCATAGATAGTCCTTTAGTTTCATTCATTCACTGTGTAGAGCACATTCACTAAATGAGTAGGGCACTGTGATAATCCTGTTGATTAAGACTTTGCTGCCTAGTGGTGAACAGAGGGAAATGAGGAAAGTACATAAAAGTATTTGAGATATAAATATTGTGATTAGGGGTCAAGAGGAAAAAATAAGATTCTTTCTGGCATGGGTATGGGGAAAGAAGTGGATAAAGAATGATTTCACAGATATAACACATAAAACCCTTCACAGTCTGGCCTTTTCAAACCTTCCTTGCCTTCTGTCCTGCTACTATGCTTTCACCCTATGACATTTTGAACATAAGTTTTCTGCAGTAAAGATTAAGAGTTTAGGTTTTAGAATCTGACAGACCTTGGTTCTAATCCTAGCTCTGACACATTAGACAACCTTGGGCAAGTTATAAAATTTCCCCAAGCACATAGCTTTGTGCCTGACAGAAGACTTAGTAAATAGCAACTGATACTGTTAGTTATCTCTGTGCCTTTGATCATG
This sequence comes from Macroglossus sobrinus, assembly GCA_004027375.1. NCBI lineage: Eukaryota > Metazoa > Chordata > Mammalia > Chiroptera > Pteropodidae > Macroglossus > Macroglossus sobrinus. The sequence continues at coordinate 517,033 of PVKZ01000989.1, read as the reverse complement.
CTGTTTTCTTTGCCTGAGATTCCCTTTACCTTCTCAAACTGTCTTGCCTCTACTAATCCTTTAGAGCCATCACAAAGGTCTCTTCTTGAGTGCCGCTGGTCCTGCTAGATATTTCTTGCTAAGTGTTTAGAAGTTTTGTTCATATCTCCTTGACTGTATTTATGTGATATTAACTTGTGAGTCTGTGAGGCTCCAAAGGGCAGGAGCTAGGAGCTAGGTATTACTTATATAGAAGCTGAGTGGAATATATGTTTGAAATTTCCTATTATAAAAAAATTTTTTAAATGTTAGTCATCAAATTGAGATATGGGTTCTAAATCTGGCTCTGACAGGATTCTGCTCTGTAGCTATGGACCAATCACTTCTCTTCAGCTTTCTCCATAAAATATGAAATATAAAATGCATTTCAATGTACTTTACATTGTATCTATTTATGAGCTATGTGATATAGGTAAGTTACTTAATCTTTTTAAGCATCAGTTTATTTAAAGGTGATGAAAACAGTAGCTCATTTCAAGGACTACTGTGTCAGTTAAATTGAGTATTGTATGTTAAAGGCCTCATCATAGTGCCTGGCACAAAGTAAGCACTCAATAAATATTATCTATCATTATTATCTTTTGCTGCATCTAAGAAACACCAGTAGATGAATTCAGTACCTTTTTTGAAATGAAAGAACTCTATAGTTGATTATTCCTTTATCCTTTCCTTCTCCATATCTCCTCTCTTTAGGAAAAGCAGGAAAATCTGAAAATTCCTCTCTAAAAGTCTATGAAACAATGTGCCCAATAACACGAGCCAGAGGAGAAAGAGCTTGGCTCTCCTTCTCAGTGAGAGTCATTGCTGTAGGTCTGGAAAAACAGAGGCACCACTTTCATCATTTCAGAATATAGTATGCAGCTGTTCTTCTGGTATGCCACACATCCTGAGGTTGCTATCAAGGGCTAAAAACAGAGCTCAGGCAATCAGTCCAGCACAGCCAAGATCATTTTTTTTCTTTTCAAGGTGGCTCTGTGTGTGTGTGTGTGTGTGTGTGTGTGTGTGTTCTTCAAAATTTGGCTCCACTACCTCCTCTTCTATAAGGCTTTTTTCAACCACTTTAGTTGAAAGGGGTATCTTCTTGATTTCCTGCAACACTTTAGATTTAGCTTGAGATACTCATAATATTCCAGTATATGCTGTGGTCAGTTGTATAGGTTTCATAACTTTTACAAGATTAAGGACAAGGGTCACCTCTGAATATCTAAGAAATCCAGCATAGTGCTTTGTGCACTGGTCATCTGATAAGTATTTAGAGTATTCAATGGCTAAACTTTGCAGAATAAGAAATATAATCATTCAACCCAACTTAAAGTATAAAACAAGTGAGCCTTAAAAAGTATGTTTTATTCATAAGATATTTTTACTTAAAAAATTAAAACATTGCTTTGGAAGTTTTGCTACCCTATTATTATCTGTCTTATTAGGCACTATCTTCTACTCTGAGAAACCTAAGAAAAAACTGTCATGAGGCATTTATTTTTAATTAAGTGAATTAAAAAAAATTCACAACATTAAAAAATAATAATTTCACATTTTCTTCATATTCCCGGGTAAGACAGCCTTTCACATTTTCTTCATATTCCCGGGTATCAAAAAACAAGATTGAGAATCACTAGATAATTGCATAACCTAGGCCAGTCCCTTGGTCTTTCCAACTAGCATCCCTAACTACTTCTCAGCATAGATATAGGGCACAAAGGAGAGAAAAACATAAGAAATGACTGAAAAAATAAATAACTTTATACTGTTATACTTCTCAAAAGTAAGGACCAGTATAGCATAAATCTCATTTCTTGAAATTAAAGATGAGCTGAGGCTTCCTTGTTACTTAGATAACTGCTTATTTTTCTCTTCTAGATGATACACTCTACCATTTCCATTGTATACTTACCACTTTTTGCCCTTTCCTCTTTGTTCATTCCCTCCAAATTAGAGATTAAGATATACAAACCAATGATGTCCCGCATCAGTCCTATGCCCAACAAGCAAGTTCATTGTGGCCTTCTCAGTGCCATTTTCTGAAGTTGTATTTCATTGCTGGAGCACACTTGGATCATCTAATCCAACTTTCCATTTTACACATGAGAAGTCCAAAGTCTAGAGAGAGTATATTATTTGTTCAAGGTCACCCAGCTAGTGTCAGATCCCACAATGGAACTTCATTTCCTAACTGCTAATTCTCAACATTACACCCAACAAATGTCTGGGTACACAGATGGCCATTAATAAATATTTTCTTGAATCAAAATGATTCAAGAAATGTAATTACTTCTTCTTTGACAAACTACCTGACCACCAAGTAGAATGTGAAAGGAAGAGGTAAAAGTGCTGTCCTGAACACTGTGGCTTAAATGGCAATTTGGAGTCAATTTGGAACAGGATGAGTTCTGATTTGGGCCCTACCACTGCCCTTCTATTTCTATGACGTGAGGAAAACTGCTTTACATCTTTTAGCCTCAGCTTTCTCATTTGTAAAATGAAGATAATAACAGAAACTACCCAAAAGGGTTGTTTAGTCATTTAATAACATTTGTTGAATACCAGCTCTGTAGCAGTTACTGTTAAGATACTGGGGATACAACGGACAAGAAAAACAAGAGCCTACCTTTAGGAGCTAACATTCTACTAGGATTAAAGTACATAATCTAATAAAATGCCTAATAGAGAGTCTGGCATCTAATATGTTCAATAAATGTTAGTTGTTTTTATTGTTATTATTTAAAATGTACTATATATCCACATTTTAAAAAGCAAATCAGCAAATAAACCTTACAAAGAGATAGCTCCAAGCAAGATTTTAGGGCATAAAACAGCTCAAATAGCAGTGTTTCACAAGGACACATATTATCACCATGGCAACATTTTTTCTGCATTCTTAAAAGCATTTGTTTGATACTGTGTGGAAGGTTAAGGCATGGTCTGTGAAAACACCATGTAAAGAGTGTCCGGTAGAGAATAGAGAAAATCCTCTCGTTTATCTCCAAAAAAGATGACTTCTCTACAGAAGAGTTTAATAAAACTTAAGTGTAAAATCTTAAATCAAGAAAAATAAAGGATAATTACTTGTATTCTAGTGGAAATCATCATTTTATTTTCAATAGCCAGCTTCTCTAGCATATTCAAAATATGAGAAACTGTTTAAAATTTCATATGATTAACAAACACATGAAAAAATAACATTGTTAGTCCTATTAGGGAAATGCAAATCAAAACCACAATGAGGTACCACTTCACAGCCATTAGGGTGACTAACATTTTAAAAATGGAAATTAACAAGGGTTGGCAAAGATGTGGATAAACTGGAACCCTTGTACATTGCTGGTAGAAATGTAAAATCTGTTCAGTCTCTGTGGAAAACAATTTGGCGGTACCCAAAAAAAGTAAAAGATAAAAAATGCCATGTGATGCTGCAATTGCACTACTAGATATATAACCAGAAGAACTGAAAACAGGTACTTAAATACGTAGATGTACATACATGTACATACAATGCTATTCACAATAGCCAAAAGTTAGAAACAACCCAAATGTCCATTAACAGTTGAAAGGATAAACAAATTGTGGTATACACATACAATAACATTCAGCCCTAAAAACAGAACAGATTATGGACACATGCTACACACGTTATAGATCTCCGAAATATTATGCTAAGTGAAAGAAACCAGGTAAAAAAGGCCACATATTGCATTTATATGAAATATCTATGGATTTCCATAGACAAGAAATTCAGATTAGTGGCTTCCACGGGCTATAGGGAGAAAGGAATAGGGAGAAATTGCTTAATAGATAACGGGTTTATTTTTTGGAATAATGGAAATGTTTTGGAACTACAGAAAAGGTTATACAACACTGTGAATGGACCAAATGTCAATGAATTGTCTTTAAAATGATTAGTTAATAACATCCTCTTTTAAAAGGTTAATTTTATGTTACATGAAATTCATCTCAATAAATTTCCTTATAAATGTTATCCACATGGCCTAGAAACATAAAAATGTAAAACAAAAATTACAAGTGATCACTTAACCATCTCAGAAATCCATGTAAACAGGGCCTGTACCTATTCAGTGAAGGAAGAAACAGAAAGCTCGTACTAAAATCCTGGTTTCTTCCTGTTAAAGGATAATTTTTAAGGTATAATTATGACTGCCACACAAATATAAATGAATACGTAATGAAGGTTTTATTTAACTCATTAAAGACAGAATCAGTAAGATGTTAAAAACTTGTTCAAGAGGTAACCAGAAATACTAAAATGAATTTTTAATAGATGCAAAACTAGTTTCTTGTGTGACAAATGGTTTCTCTTCTTTTAACTTTAGGTCTTGTCTGTTAAAAAAATTTTTTTTCTAAGGAGAAGTTGGCTTGGATGCCTTGAAACTTGCCTTGATCTTTGATAGCCTGGTAAGAACCAGCTTCCAGGGGCCAGATGCTGAGTCACAAATCCATACAGGTAATAGCCATTTCAGCCCTCTGCACTCATGATCACATCACACAAATCACTTCTTTTCTCATGAAAGATGCCATGCCTCGATGAGGAAGACCAGATTTCTAATGAAGCATTCCAGGATAATTTGCCTTTTTGTACTACTACTGGAAATAGGGTCATACTGAATTCCCCCAGCTTCTGTCATGACCAACAAGCAACATTTAATTTTTAAATAACTGACTGAAACTAGAGAGAGTAGTAGTCTAGAGCTAATGAAACAAAATAAAATAAAGTAGTTAGTCTACATAAAATGCTCAAAAAACTATTGGATGAGTTGAATGGCTTTTGAAATTTTTATATCATGGAGTGGGGAGGGGGTTGTGATCAATTATATTTAGTTTACCGTACTTCAGTAATCTTGTATTACTTAGGGATTACTTACTCAGGGAAATACGGATTTCTAAGGATTGCATTTAGGACATACTTAGCTTACTGTAAATGTAGTATGACATTTATGTTCTTATCTTTAGTTAGCTCTTCCACAGCATTCTCCAGCTGCTAAGTACTGGGCACACAGTGGGTCTTAGATCAAAGCTTGTTAATTAATCATATATTTTTTAAATAATTTTTTATTTTTTCAATTAGGGTTGACATATAATATATTCAGGTGTACAACACAGTGATTATACATTTATATACCTTACAAAGTGATCACCCCAATAAATCTAATAGCCATTTGACACCATACATAAGTTATTACAGCATTACTGACTATATTCCCAATGCTATACATCTCCATGACTATTTTCAAACTACCAATATATGTACTTCTTAATCCTTTACCTTTTTCACCCAGCCCTCAGAACCCCACCCATCTGGCAACCATCAAAAGTTCTCTGTATCTTCAAGTTTCTGTTTTGTTTGTTTGTTTTTCAGATTGCAGTGAAATCATATGGTGGTGTCTTTCTCTGTCTGACTTATTTCACTCAGCATAATACCCTCTAGGTCCATCCAAGTTGTTGCAGATGGCAAGATTTCATTCTTTTTTATGGCTAAGTGATATTTCATCGTATATGTGTATCATTTATCCATTAATCTACTAATGGACATTTAGGCTGCTTCCTTCCATATTGTGGCTATACTTAGGTTGCTTCCATATCTTCCATAAATAATGCTGCAACAATCACATGGATTAATGTTTCTTTTGAAGTTAGTGTTTTGGGTTTCTTCAGATAAATACCCAGAAGTGGAACTGCTATATCCTTCTTTGTCGCTTGTTATGTATAGGCCTTTGTTTTAAAGTCTATTTAGTCTGGTATAAGTATTGCTACCTCAGCTTTGTTTTTTCATTTCTATTTTCATGAAATTTCTTTTTCTACCCCTTTGCCTTCAGTCTGTGTGTGTCTTTCAAACTGAAGTGCGTCTCTTATAGGCAATATATGTAAAGATCTTGTTTTCTTATCCATTCAGCCATCCTATGTCTTTTGATTGCAGCATTTAATCAACTTACATTTAAAGTAATTCTTGATAAATATATAGTTACTGCCTTTTTATTATTCATATTTTTATCTAAGTTTTTCTTCTTTTTATAGAAGTCCTTTTAACATTTCTTGTAATATTGGTTTGGTGGTGATGAACTCTTTTCGCTTTTTCTTATCTGGGATAATCATATAATTTATTACAGGAAGTGGAGAGTTATATTTGTCACAGAAATTTTCAGTTTATCCATAACAGGAAGTTTCTTTATTTAACCTAAATTCTTATTTATTAAGTTTATTGAGGTGATCTTAGTTAATAAGGTTATATAAGTTTCAAGTGTACAATTCTATAACACATCATCTGAGTACTGCATTGTGTACTGACCACCCAAAGTCTAGTCTCCTTCTATCACCATATACTTAACCCCCTTTACCCTATTCAACCTTTCCTACCCCATTCCCCTCTAGTAACCACCACGAACCTAAATTCTTTTTATTGTATTTAAGATGTACTGATCAACTCAGGACAACCTAAAGTATATCTACCAACAGTGTTAAAAACAGAAGTCTTAAGCTTTCAAGAAAAAACAAATGTGCTGTTCCACATACCTTGCCATAAAAATCTACAAACCTACATAGATTCTCCAGCAAAGCCAATGCTAAGATTAATATTAGATTTCTGAAATCAGTAAAGTTATAATCCTGACCCAAGCAACTGTAGCTATATCCTGTCTTCTGTACTAAGAGAAAGGACATCTTAAATTTCCTTTGATGCCAATACCAAAATTCTTTATATTCCAGCTAAAAATGCTTTGCTTATCATGAGACTTTGGATTCTGCCTTGCCTTTTGTCTCATTTTCATTTAAATCTTATGTATAATTATTAGTGGTTAACTCGGGGTTACGTTTTTTTTTTTTTTTTTTGTCATTCTATTGGGAGGATGTGCACTCCCCAAGTGTGGTAATGGAAAGCTGGGGCTATACCAGAGTGGAACAGGGAGACCCTTCCTCATCTCTTCAGTTGATATCCTAGCCTCTTGGCACATAGCTGTCATTCCAGTTTATGCTCCTCCTTGCCAGAGAGCAAAGATCTACCTCAAACAAACCCAGCCTTGAGGGGCTCTTTCTATAGAGACAACATGAGCAGAAAAGCAGAAAGGCAACGTGGAATCTGTGAGTCACTTTAAAACCATAAGGCTGCTGATTGGCTGGATTTTCTCGTATCATAGTGATCCCACAAATGAGGACAATCAAATATTCCTAATTGGCCACAGGACAGAGAATACAATCCTGATGCTTTTAATTTATAGGAAGCTAGCATAGTGGCTTCCCACCTCTTCTCTCAGGACTAAATATATTCACTCACTCATTCACTCACTCACTCACTCATCTATAAACACTTGCCCGATGTCTATTATTAAAGCACTAAGAAAAATGCAGGAAGGGATTCAAAGATATACTGGAATCCAATATTTCCTGGCTCCAAATATTCAGAGCTGCTACAGTCCCTGCACTTCCCAGTGCTGCTCTCTTCGGTCAGATGTATCTTCTGAATGACAAGCTGGGTGCATGGAGAATGGAGAAAGACCAGTCCTTTTATTCTCTTCAATATTATCTCAGCCCTAGACTCTCTGCACTAAAGAAGCCAGGCAGAATTTGAAGAAAGATCTGCAAAAGGGCTGCTGGTGACTTTAAGACTGGAAATGACAACTACCAGGGAACGATGGAGAAATTGTACTAATATAGCCAGAAGGAAAGAAAAAAAGTTGTGAGAAAAAAAAAGAATCACTAAAGGAGAATAGTAAATAGCTGATCTCAACTGGGAATGGCAGTAGAATTTTGGCTCATCTTTCAGAGCTCAGCTCTGAAGGTCTACAGCCAATATCTACCTGTGAAGGATCCCTGGAAGTCAGATTAAAACATCTATTGTTTTAATAGAAGAGAAACAGGCAAGGACAGATTAGCATTACTGAATACCCAACTGATCTCTCCTCCCAACTCACAGATTAAGTCAAAAACGTAAGCAAGCCCAAGGAATTTATTTTTGTATAATAAGCCTATGAGTGATTTTTTTCCTCTCATTTCTCTACCATATTTTATAAGTTTTCTATTATGAGAATGCATTTTTACAGAAATATTTATATAAATAATTTTATAAAAATAGAAAAAACTTCCAGAGTTGGAGAAAGGGCCATGTCAGATTAGACATTGCTGAGTAAACCAAGAAATCCCAAAGCTCCCATGGCTCTTGATACCAGTCACTGCCAAGGTCTGGATCTGTTGGATTTTCTTAGTCTAGCAGTTAACAAGGAGATAATACCATCAGCCTTCCTTACAGACCTTGTTCTGAAGGTCACAAAATAAAAATGTGAAAGTGTTTTGTGAGTATCAAACAATCAGCATAAAATAGCATTATTCTGGTTAAAGGCAACTTTCTATAAAATTAAAGGAGGGGAGGGATAGCTATAAAAAAATAGGGATTTTCATGGATTTTCCCTCCATTTTAGTTAAAATGAGACCCATAGATTAAGTCTGACCAGCAAAGGTTCTCTGCTCAGGATATCTGAAGCGACAATAGAAACAGATATTCAGCAATAAGAATCCTTACTCCATGTAGGTGATTTGGATCACTGTAAAATCAGCAGATCCTGGAACTGAGTTCCTGAGACGTCTTCCAATCTTTCCAGCTCTGGTAGTATCTGACCTCTGGGGAAAATACTGAAACCCAACTGACATGGAAGAGTCCTAGCAAAGATATATTTGAAACTAGAAGAGATCAAGTGATTTCCCCTGAGTCTGGCCCTGAGTTTGGTTTCAAGTTCTCACCTTGATGTATTTAGCTATGTCCTAAAGAAGTTGGAGGGATTAATTAACTGAGTCTGACAAGAAGCAACAATAAATCAGGACAGGGCTACAGACTTTCACTCACACTAGTCCATGACCAAATCTATGTCTCATTCTGGCTCCTACTTACACAGTGCATTAGGAGAATGGATGATGTCAATACCAGCCAAAAAGACAAGTTATCTCAATACTGAACCCCTGGCAGGGGAATCTGTGCTCTGATTTATTTTTAGTGCTTTTCTACCTTAGTAATCCAGTTAGCTGAAGAAAAGCCAGCAACTTGATGTTCTCTGAGCTTACCATCCTTTTATGTATTCCTTAGAGATCAGCAAGATATTTAGTCACTTGGGGGAGAATTTAACAGGAGTTTGGGGTCCCATTACTTGCAAACTTTCAGAGGCAACACAGGATTATCATCTAAACCCAAGTAAAAGTATGGGCCTCATCATTTCATTAGTAGCAAACTTTCACTCAAGGGAGAAAAAGAAAGAGAGGTTGCTAACAAAAACAAATATGTACAGCCTATCATTTTTATCAACAGGGTAGAGAACAGGGTAAAAGCAAAAATTCTGCTTTATCTTTCATGAAATATTAGACCTTAAATTAGGGCACACATACTGCTTATTTTAAGCTTCAAATTGGACTGTTGCTAAGAGTTCACAATGAATAATGAGTACCTTTTCACCAAGATGCAGAAAATGAAATATCAAAAGATTAATCAGTCATTTCCACTTTTTTGTATTTGGATTTAACCCCAATTATTTAATTTTATTCCAGTCTCATACAACTTGTGAGGACAGATTTATCCAGCACCAGCTGTCCTCATATTTAAAAGCTGTACCACAAAGACAAAATTAGAATCAAGTGAGGATCATATTCCTCAGCAAGAATTCTGTTCTATGTCCCACTGATGCCCTGAGCCACTGACAAACCAAATACCAGCATACTGCTGTTTTCCTTAGACATTTCCTAAGTAGTCACAACGTTGAAGAAAAAGTATAGATCACAAAAAAAGGAATGGGCCCTAAATGCATAGAATTATACCTGACTACAAATTTATTTCCAAGGTTATTTCTCATCAAAGTGAGAAGAAAGTATACACTGTTTGACTGAAGATGGAGGGAGAATGACATCAACCATCAGGGCCCTCCCCAAATTTTTTTTGAAGTGTTCCACTTGAGGAATTTTCCAAATTTGCACAAGGCTCAAGTTAGACTAAAGTCTGGGTAAAGTACAACTGTTCATTAAATCAAAGAGAAAAGACCAAATGTCATCATCTTGGTGTTAGATATTTGGTGTGACATGTATTATGTAAAAATAATAACAATAACAAAGAGTAATCTCAAAATTCTAAAAGATTATTTGTTAAATATTAACCTTGAATGGAGTCTAACTATAAAAGTATAGATATAAAAATATATTGTGGATGTTCTATGTTCAGTTTTGAAGATCATATTTCTCAACAAGCATTTTATAAGAGAAAGCAAAAGTGACCAATAATCACAAAAAAAGATGCACCTCATTTATGATTCAAGAAATCCAAGTCTACAAAACAATAAGATAATCATATTATGAGGATTAAAAGAAAGTTATTCTCAAATAACCACTGAAAATGTACCATTTAGAAAAGGACAATCTGGCCAAAATTATTAAAATTTTAAATGCCTGTGCTTTTCCTCCCTGCTATTCCACTGCTATAGATATACTTACAAAAGTATGCAAAGGTATATTTATAAAGATGCTCACTTAAGTATTGTTTTTAACAACCCACATACTCTTTAACAGGGAACTGATTTAACTATTATAAACATTATTTTAAAATTCTATGTAGGAATTGAGAAGAATTATTAGATTTTTGTATGCTTTTATCAAATGATGATCCAGATACATTAAGTACAAAAGCAAGGTATATTTATAGAGTATGACTGTACTTATGAAAAAGTAAAGTTATATACATAATTATATGTGTGTGTAATTGTATCTTCAAAGTACTAAGAAACAGTTAATAGTAGAAATTGGAGACTGGAAAGGGTCAACTTTTACTTTTCACTTCGTACCTTCTGTATTCTCTGAATTTTCAGAATTTCTGCCCTAAGCAACTATTACTTTTACAAATCTTTTAAAAATCTTTTGATACTCATAGGTTTGTTTCAATTTTCTGGAAAATTCATTTGCATTGAACACCCCACGTACCTAAAAGTACCTTTTGAATCAAAAGAATAAATTATACTCAGTAGTGTTACTACTGACTGACTATATTTTACTGCATTGTATTTCTTCACACATACTATCATCTAAATTCCTAACCTGGTTCTCAAAGCTCTTTGAGATCTGATCCTAGCCAATCTTTTCAACTTTCCCTCACCTGTCAAACTGATTTTCTTGCCATTCCCTGTGCATGCGTCACATCAACCAATGTCAAGACTCTGCTCATGTTATTTGTCCAAGCATGGTCTGCGGACCAGCAGCATCAGTTTTATCTGGGAACCTGTAAGATATGCAGGATCTCAGGCCCCAGCCTAGACCAACAGAGTCAGAATCTGCATTTTAACATGATTTTTAGGCGATGTATATGCACATTAAATTTTAAGAACCACTGTAAAACTATCAAATGTTTTTCCATGGTGCTTGAGTGGCTGTTATCATCTTCTTTCCCTAAAGAACATGTGAACACCTAGAAAGCAAAGAGCTATCAGGCTATCCAAATTATGTGCCTAAAATATGCTGTCAGGTCCTCAAAAACAAAGGAATACATTGAGTAGATACTCAATAAAGATCTATAGACTAACTTGACTTCAGTTCCACAGCTCAAATTGTAACTAAAATCACCATCCTTCACTGAATCATCTAACAAACCAGGCCCAACACAGACATCATACCTACACAAACACAAATGGATATACACATACAGTGTTTCTGATGGATAGGCTTTTTAACAGGAAAGAAGACTGCAAAAAGAAATGTGATGTTAAAGCCTGACGTGAATATCAAAACTGTTTCTGAATCAACTAGACAATCATTCTAGGTTTCCTTTAAACAAACAAAAAAAATGAGGGGTTAAATTTACTTAATGGGCTCTAAGGTCATTTTGGGCTCTAATATTCAATGGCTTCATAATTCTATGGGGACATCACTTCTGTACTGTCCCAGACATGACTGTAAGAACTAGGGATTAAGTCTGAAGCTGCAAAGCCTGACTTCCTCTCTAAACCCCAGCTTCTCTATAACCTTCCTGAAAAGCTCCTGCTCTGCTTGTGTGTCTACTATCATGACACATACACCCCAATCTCCTGGCACTTCAAACTGCCCGTTGCCTACATGACCTTGTCACTGTTACTCCTCGCTACCCTACTATGTACTCAGTTTCGCAGTCTCTCACACAGTTCAACATTGCCAAGGTGATAGTGAGTTAAATAAACTAAACTGTACTAAAAGAAGAAAGTTACGAAAGAAATACTTCTACTAACCTCTCCTGATCACTTTCTTCCCCTCTCCTTATATAATTCTTTAGTGACTTCCTTGAGAAAACTGAAGTGAGGTATCATTACATCATATTCTATAGTGAGGAGGCTGAACCTAGTGAAAATTTGCCCTTTGAGTCTCTTAAACAATTTATTTATTGAACACACTTTCAATTTTTCCTATGCCAAGACTTCTGATGTGGGTCTTTGGGGCTTTGACCTAAAGCTATTTCAATGAAATCAATAGTTACCACACATCTCTTTCACATTTTGCAAAAGCTTTTTACACATTGTCCAATTCGATTTAGCTCAACACCATATATATTTTTTTATACATCTAAGCAATAAACAGAGAGCACTGTCAGAGTTAAGTTGCTGACTCAGTGACTTGTATATGGGAAGATTTTTGGTAGACATTTCTGTTCATATTCTTATAACACTCTAAACCCAAAGGTTAGTTATAAACCAGAACTTCAGACTTTTCCTTAGAGCCTAGGTCCCCTTTCCTCCTAATTCCCAAGAAGTACAAGGTCAAGGAAGCTATATTTCTTATAGAGATGGACTATATATAGATTTATTCCTGGTTCCATTGCTTATTAGCTATGTGACATTGAGCAATATGTGTAACGTCTCTAAATTCATGTTTCCTTGTTTGCAAAAGGAGAACAACATCTCTACATCTTGAAGTTTTGTAAAGAATGAATGAGAAAATGCATATAAAGTAGTTAATACAGTGCCTTGGTGATTACCCTCATTTAATAATTATTAAAAACCAAGTTCAGAAAAGATCATACATGGTATCTTATTTTATATTTAATTTGAAAAGACTGCTTAGTGCTACAGATTCTCCTCTCTAGGACTCTTCTAGTTACACATAGCTCCAGCACTTGCTGCTGTCCATATGGTGGGTAATGAGACTCCTAGCTAATGACAGTATATGGTGTTAGCTGTCCTTGTACACACAGTATTCCTCTGGCAATAACTCTGCATGTGAGTGTAGGGCAAACAGAAACGAAAGAGCCTCTTTTAAAAATCCAGCATGGTCTTATAAAAACATGTACTTAAGCCAGTGGCATCAAAAAGGACAAATTTCCTCTATTTTAGGTTAAGTATCAAAGGAAATAATTTAAAGACAAATGGAGAAGTGAAATGTATTCATGGAGAATTTGTGTCTTTGTCTGAACCAGTCTATCAGAGGATTAGTATAAAACAAGACCGTTTTCATGTGGGCTTGAGTAAGTGACAGCTTTGGAGGTCTAAACCTAAAGAAAGAAAACACTAACTCTGAGGCACTGGGTTCTGGGGAGGGAGAGATAAAAGAGGTGGAGAAAGCTTGCAAAATATAAACTTGGTTAACTTGGCAGTTCTGCCAAAAGTTAAATTGAAATTTGATGATTGCTTCCAAGACAGTAAGGCTCTTAACTCTAGGCAACTTTTCTCCTGACATCTTTCATTAGCACAGTCACGATGGGTGCTACAGAAGAAGAACATGATGTATATTATTCTCCTGGAGTCTAGGCCTCTGCCACCACTGTTCCTTTGCCCAGGGGCTGGTTCAATTTCAATAGTTTATCCTCAACTAAAAAAAAAGAGTCCTAAACCTAATCTTTAACTAAATTCAAAAGTTCTCTAACAATACAAAGTAAAAAGTAGCTTGCCACATAATTCAAACCAATCCTCTTAGTATTGGAGCCCTAAGGCCTGAATTTTTGATATAGAAAAATTCTATAAATTGAGTCTTTTAAAATTAGTTCCTGTACTGCCATAATTAAGGGTCCAAGAAATCACAACAAAATAAAGTGGGGGAAGTTTTTTCTTTAAAAGAGAGAGAATTCTTGGAACACCTGCTCTTAGAACCATAAGCTTCCATGTAAGAAAGCCAACTACTTTGAGGTCACCATGCTGTGAAAAGCCCAAGTCAAACTGAGAAGATCAGACACTAAATGGAGAAAAAAACAGACAAGCACAAAGTAGCACCAAGGTGTCAGACATGAGAGTAAAGAAACCATCATAGAAAAAATGCATTCTCTAGGCCCAGATGCCTCGACTGACAACACATGGATCAGAGATGAACCACCCAGGATTAACGCTTCTCAAATTCCTGACCTAAAACATCAAGTCACAGGAGAAAGGTTATAAGCCCCAAAAGAACCCCTCAGTGAGCAAGAGTTTCAACATATGTCCCAGTAGTTTCTAAGCCTACTAGGGTCTCAGCATCAGGGGGAAGAAGTAGTGACAGTCCTAATTTATGACCAGGCATCATACCCTTTGATGGAGAATCAGTCTAAAAAAGGCCATGAATGATGTGGTCCTTGACAACAGTAAAACAAATGCAGTAGGGCTACACCACAGAGATATCCAAACAGAAATCTGTATGCTACTTAGAGTGTATTTTTTTTATAACTTCATAAAATAAGTGGTTTTATATCAAAATTCCATTTAGTTATTATAGGAACCATAAAAACCAAGACAGTGATTATTATACTCTAAGATGGAGAAGACATGGCTGATAATCTCCTTGGCACAAGTCTCCTTCTTGGCATTGTGTAAAATCAAGAAATTTGACAAAACACTGGAGAAGAGGCAAAACATTAAGTATGATCAAGTAAAATTTCTAGTTACCTAGAAAACAAGAGCTCACCCTTGACATGTACTGAAAATTTAAAAAGATGATTTGTTTTTTCTAAAAAGCAAGAGAGAAAAAACAAAAGATAGAACCAAACATGAAGGCAGCATGGAAAAATTCAAGAGATCTGAAAAAACAAAAAAAAAAAAAAAAAAAACACTGTTCCTAGGAAATGGTCTAAACTGGGAAAGAAATGGTGAAATGCATGTTTACAATTTCCCGTGTATCAAAACTGCCTTAAGAACTTTTCAAAAACAATCGCCAAAATACTCAGTTGATGTCAAATATCATCTTCTCTTTAAACAGCTAGAATATGTTCACAAGTCAAATTCCTTCATTTTTGCAGGGTCTGACAACAGAGGGCCATAGAAAGCAGAAGCTCAGGACTAGTTCAAAAAGTGATGGGAATCATCTTACATTCTCACAAATCACAACTCCATTTCTCTTAACTCAGGTACCTCTTTCCTCAACTGTCTATTCTCCCTCCTCTTGCTGTTAGGTATAATACAAAATAAAAAACAAGTATCTTCCACAATATCTCTTGCTTTGTGGACACTTCAAATTAATTATCTTTCTGTGAATAAATGTTATTTAGTGTGGAATTTGTTATCAAATAGTAGATAAATATTTAAATCTAAAATAGACAAAATCATAAAAGAAATAAAAGAAAATTAATTGGAACAGCACAATAAAATTCTACATCAAATCAGATAACTTTAGTAACATTTAAATAGAATGCACCAAGTTTAGCCTATTGTGTAAATTTTCACCAAGTATTCTCACTAATGTGACATTTTAAAACATTTGAAACATGTTAATACACCTTACCTCACTTCTCTTTCCCAACTTTTGCCTAATGTAGCTACTATCAGATTCTTCAGTTGTTCCCTTTTAAATAGATCTAATGTTCTATTTTTCAGACCACTGATCCTACATTATATCCATGAAGATAGCATAACTCTGCAGACATCCTAACTATTTAGGCAATGCTATAAGGGCATCATCATTGTTCATTTGTATGATCTCTACGTACCTTGTCATCTTTCCAGGCTAAGACTGCCAAGGTCTTGGACTCTTCATTTGGTAGAGTCGAATTCTGTTCTCTTTACAAAGAGGTAGGGTTACATTCAGCAAAGGTTACCATTTACGTGAGACATAGAGCCTGCTAGCATAACTCATCACCAAAGTAAAATCCCTAGCTATTTTTTCTCTCAAGGACATCCCCAGTGCTACTTAAAATCAAGAAGGAACACTTCAGGACAGGTCACATGTAGAGCCTACATGTATTCTGAATCCACATTTTCATTTTAATACTCTGGAGTGTGGTATTATTTCATAGCAGTCAAAGTTTTCTTTTGAAAACTTTCTTTCTATCCCCTAGAGGAAAATACATGAGAATCTAATGTAAAGATTACAGAGACTTTAGAAAGAGAACTCAATATTTAAGAGAGACAATTTCTTTTACAAATTATTCCTTTTCTGGAAGGAGGGGTGGTTCTCATATTTGGTTTTATCATTTATCCAATGATTTCTGAAAGACCTGTTTTCATAAATATATATTTAAATTGTTTAAGTAATTCTAAAGCTCAGCTCATCTTTCAAACCTCTGAGTCTAGAGTGGCATTCTAAGCCACAGCCCTAAATGCTGACTGCTTTTGCTTTTAGCTCCAACACTCCTCTTTCTTTTATCCTATCATGGAATTTCATCTATTTTGGTAATTATGAAAATCAGAGATTTTAAAGCATGATTAAACCCCAAGGTTTAAAAAATATTTTAAAAGAGCAAATAGACCTAGAAGAAACCATAGGGAGCATCTCATTTCTCACTTCTCATTAGATAGATTACTAAGACCCCAAAGGGTTTTGCTCAAGGTCATATAACAGACAGATACAGAACCAAAACCCAAATTTCCTCAGTCCTGAATTAATGCTCTCTCCCCCATATGGCCCCTCTATATTTTTATCCATTTCTATACAATCCAGACATAGATTGTTTAACTCATGCTAATCAGTAGCATATCCCCAAGTAAGATACAGGACATTTCTTGGTTCCATTAGTTATCACTGTCTCCTTCCACTGGTTGAAGATCAGGGACAGGAGGTGGGATGTCCTCCTCACCCTATGGATTAAATGATAGCATGAGCTGTCTAGTGCCTTGCCTATAAAATCTGATTCTTCATGCTTAGAAGAGAAAGCATATGGAATGATAAGGAATCACAGTGTGACCTTCTCTTTATAAGGCTTGGATTTTCTTTGTTTTGTTCTTATTAGTTTGGGGATATGCCAAGAAGCTTAGAGAAAATTCAAGCCTCTCAAACCAACTGCCGTTGTATTTATTTATAAAGTATGTTTCCTCCAAGAAGTTCTAAAAGTTTCATATACACTTTCTCATTTAATCCTTCTCTTCCCATAAGGGGAAGCATTTCATTTTCATCTTCCTGCCAGTCAGCATTTATAGGGTTTCTTTCCAGGGTCTGAAACTTTAAGGTTAGACTCTCTAGAAGTCACAAACATTCTCCAATGAAGTCTCAGTCAATATTGCCAATAAAGCAAATTCATTCATTCAACAAGTATTTATTGAGCACCTTCTTTGTGCCTAGCACTATTCTAGGCACTATGAATACCAGAGTGAACAAAATAGAGTATGTCTCTACCCTCAAGGAACTTAAATACAATGTAAAAGGACTGTTTCATTACCCAATGAATTCAGAACAATAAATACACAACATTCTGGTAAAAGAAAAAAAAACACAATAGTCTCAATTAGTTACACTAATTTTTTAGTTACTAAATTTTAATTTAGGTAATACATTTGTTATAGGCATATATGAATTGCACTAGAAAACAGGAGATTTGATCTCATCCTAACTCTTCTACCAACAGATCCCATGATCTTGAGCAAATAATATAACCTCTCTGACCCTTAGTTTTGTTGTCTGAAGATGTCAGAAAAGATTTCCCGTATCTTCTCTTGGTCTGCAATTCTGTGATTGGTAAACTTCACCTAAGATGGCCCATGTGGATGAGGACTTAGTGCCAATCAGAAGAGAAGGAATCTTTCTGTATCAATTGCTTTTATTTGTGAGATGGGGTTGAGGGAAAACAGCAAAAAGCAATACACACCTCCTAGGAAAACTTTTAATAGCCTCTCCCTATGCAATAATTTATAAAATTAATCAACTTCACACCTACTATGTGTTCAACACTGGGCTAAGTATTTTGCAGATAGGTGACATATGGAAAGATCCCTGATCTTAAAAATCTTCCAACTGAAAGTACACAATAGGAAATAGCTAAAAACAAAAGTGTATTACCAAAAAAAAAAAGTGTATTACAGTGCTTATAAGTTCACAAGAAAAGAAAATCAAAGAGAGCTAGATTATAAACCTTTGAGAAAAAGTGACCTTCACCTGGCTCTACATATAACAACCACCATCAAAATTATAGCAGTGGACAGTTATTGAGTGCTTGACATGTGGCATATAAATGAGTTAAATGCTTTTCGTGGGCTTTCATTTAATCCTCAAAAGAACCCTAAAGATAAAAACTATTATTACACCTATTTTACAGATTGAGAAACGGAGGCCTAGAGGGACACCTACATAATAAATTGTAAATCTAGGCAATCAGATCCCGGAGCACTACACACCATTAAATGCTTTCCCCACATATGAGATAAAGAAATAAGCAGGAATCTGGCACATAGTTTAGTGTTCCATAAATGTTACTTACTTTCTTTTTCTATCCATTCCCTACCACTATTCACCCCATCTCTAACTCCCATCTCCAACTCACATACATACGTACCTCATCTTTTTCAATTTTAGCACTCTTCTAAGTTCAGTTGAAGGCTCACCCTGAGCAGGAAGTTTTCCAAGACCAGTGAAGTTTCTGTCTCCTTTGAATCATAGCACTTGCTTCCAAAAGCCTGTGGGGTGATTATGTGCTGTCTTGTGATGTCACTAGCACTATTTAATGTCTTGTGACATTAACGTTTCTGATATCTTATGGCATTATTTAAGACAGTACCTATATCAGTATTACGCACCTTTGCTTTATTGAGCTTTTCATATAGTTCCACTATGTCAAATTCCTTTGTGCTGTTCCTGGGGTCTTGGCAGAAGAGACAACAGAAAGTATTTGCCAATTCATAAGTTTGAGTTTTTGTGAAGTTTTCATTCAACAGAAAAATGATCTAAGTCAAATAAATACAGCCAACATTTCAAGGTTGGACTCTATCTTGTGCAGTGTATCTGTTAAGTACAGACTCTGTACCCAGTTTTGGACATAAAATAATCTATGCATGTTCGCAATCCCTTTAGCACATGTACTCACACACAGATCCGTACTTACTGTCTTCTGAACTATCAAAGAAAAGTTCTATTTGTTCTTTGAAAATGCAAAAGCAATCCTTAAAAACAAAAAAAGGTAGTTCCAGTATAAATAAATGTACTCTCTGCAGCCACTAGCCACCTAAAGAAATGAAACATAAAATAGTATATCTTTTAAACCACTGAAATTTTAGTCTAAAGAAAATTAAGTCTAAAATGGTTATAAACTTCAAGATGTTTTTAAAGACTGAAAAAATCCTAAATATCAAGGGATTAGATACTGAGCTGAGAAGGGAATTAGATAAATCTAGTCATAATGATGGTATCAAATACTATATGTAAAAGACTTTTTAAGTGGAACTAATTTTTTTTTCATTGAAGCACTATAATATAAAGTGACTGGATAGCCTGAATTTTCTGGAATAGTTATAATTTCAAATACCCCATTTATCCAATCTACCTCTTCTATCTGAAAATAACATAAAAGTTCTTTGTGGAGTCATGTGATCTAAATGTTAGATTCGGTAATCCTAGGAGATCCTGACTCTAATCTCTGCTGAATTATTGGCTATTAAGTGAGATCTAGACTTTCAAGTAGCTAACACTCAGGGAAATACAACCAACATTAAGATTCTGTGTCTACAAGAAAAAATAAACTAGTAGCACAGGAGAAGCCCAATTCATGTTACTAAGAATTTAGATACATTTCTCTATAAATCCTCATCAAGATAATACAAACATTGACAATTTCCTTTCTTATAGTAAATGCAACAATGTGTTTCGTTGAATTTATTATAACAAATATGCTTAAGACTCCAGATCAAAACACAAATCCACAGATACTAATATATGACCTCTGAAATGTTTTTGAGAAATAACTCAGCATCTTTTCTGGGTGCAAGTGCTATAGCTCTGAAAAGATAAACACCTGGATTTTTTAAAGTAAGAATATTAAAGTATTTCCATCTTAGTCAAGAATTCAGACGTTCTGGATTGTTCTACTGTCTGTAACTAATTAGTTTGCTGATTCTGGTGTGAAAACAATCACTTGAACTAAATTTTATTAAATCCCAGTGAAATTTAAATAAAATATCTTTTTTCTCTTTCTTATAGATACCCAGGGAAGTAAGAAAATGTTCTCTCTGGGATTGTGTTTGGAATATGCTACAGAAATGTCAAAGTAAAGAATGTGCATGTCAGTGTGCATTTGTTGCATACAAATATAGGGGGAATTCCCCTTTCTAAAAAAATGAACCAAAAATATTCCCTAACTTTGAAGTGATTATTTGCTTTATAAGTTATTTTTTACACACAATTTAAGTGTTTAGTAACAGCCCACTGATTATTGGACTAAGACAAAGAAATTTTAACGAGAAACTATTTGGAGCCATAATCCACAAAAAAAAAAAATAGCTGAATTATGCAAATCAATAGAAACATAAGGATTATAAGTATAAAATGTGATACATTCAAGTGTATACACTTAGGCATTTCTATCAAAGTTGCCTCTAAACTTTCTTTCACTGAATTGTGTTTGGTTTTGTTTCCCCACCACAGGATAAAGAAGAAAACCACTAGAGTTTCTCTGATCAACAGCTCCCTGGTTAATGAAACCTCCAACATCAGCTCAAGTTATTCTACCTTAGTTCAGCCATTGTGTATTAACACCTAGAGGGGAGGTTCAGTTTTAAAAGCTTTCTGAGGGGTCCCAGTCATGGAGACCCCTCAGAAGTAATTGATTAATGCAACTTCCTTGAAAAGTAGTATATATGAGGAAAGCATCCAGCTGCATGACCTTAGAAAGATAACAAAGAAATCCATGGGTCTCAGAAATAACTCCATGGTAGTTTTGGGTTGGCCACTTGCCTGTGTGTCAGACCAAAAGGGACAGTTGGTTTCTAGGATTTGAGTCCCATAAGAGTATTCCAACTATCTGAGGAATTAATTCCCTATTTTTTAAAAAAGGGGGTGAGATGCTTTTTTAAAAACCTAAAAGATACAAGAGCAACTGTACAGAGGAGAGGGAAAAAATTTAGTCAGTAAAATTTAGAAACCTTTAATATATAGTCACTGAATAATTGTGAACACTCATTTCTCAAATGTCATTGCCCAGTGTTCTATTTCACCATCTCAGCTGATGGAATGCTAGAGGAGAGAAGGAAAAAAAGGTGGCATTGGAGAAGACATCCAAACTGATATTTAAATTATAAGTATCATCCTTTTCAAAAAGGAAACTTAGGGTGTGGCTGGTAGCAGCTAAAACTGATACAGTTAGTTCATGGCCACTGTGCTTCCAGGTTTTAGGGCCTTGACAATATGGATGACAGTATCTCTTCTAATTCTTAAACCAGATGCGAACTCCCTGCAGCAGCCTGTCAGGATCCACCTGTGCTGTAGCCCCTGTTTACCAAGGTAACCTATCCATACTGCATGACGGAGTTTGGATTTTATAGATAAATTGTAGGCATTATTAAAGAGATAAAGAGGAGGAAAGGGTAACTAGAAAGGACCTGAGAGATTATCATCATTTTATATGTGAGAAAACTGAGTTCCAGATAACATGAAATGTCACAAAGCAATTCATGGTTTATGCTATGCTCTTTACACTTTTGCTCTGTGTCAATCCTCCCGCTCTGGAGAGCAATGCTTAGACGGTCCCCTCCAGACTACATTCTGCCTAATCTCAAGGTTTATCAGATTCTCTGAACTAGTTGGCTACACGATGCCCTTCTGAAGACGTTAATGAGCAAAGCAGTATCTATTTCCCACTTCAGTCACAGTCAGAGTTCAGGATTGAGACGTCTTCTCCACCACCCACTGGAAACAGCAGGATTCAATGAGCTAGGTCAAACCAAACTAAGGTTGAAATCCTCTAGGCTCTCGATCCCCATTTCTAAACCTAACAGAACTAGAATCCCTGCCCATTCCTGGCCCAAGAAACAAGGTAAGGACTTAACCTGTACCAGATGCAGAATAGGAGATACAGAAAACAATGCCATGAAGAATAAGGAGCACTATCGATTCTGGAAGCTCACTTTCAGCAGATACTGTCAGGCACATGTGTCTATTTCCATAAATCTCCTTTCTTGCTGCATTCCTTCCCTGTGATATGCAGCCCTGGGCATCAGGTTCAAGGGCTACGTTGGTGGTCACTGTGTCTCAACTATGTCTCACCTGATAAAACAACTTCAGATACACCTTTCTCTAGTCTCAGGGCCAAATTATAATCTAAAGTGTTAATCCTAGATTCTAGAGGACCCTGGGGCTGGGAACAGAAAAGAGAAGAAATGAGGATTTAAGGAAGAAATTTGCCATAAATGTCATGCATTGTGAGACTAAACTAGCTAATTGTTAATAAACATTTTATAAATTAATATAACTCTTCCTTCTTTAAAAAAGTTTTCAGGTTATTTACCGGAAATGAGCCTCAAAACTTCGAGGTTCACTGAGAACTTTGCTAGCCCTATTTCACAGATAAAAAGCTTGAGTTCCACAGAGGTTAAGAGTATTCTGAGTTCCTATAATCAGCTTCAATCAGCTAAAGGCAGAGTTGAGATTTTGGCTTAAGTCCTCTAAGTCATTATTTAGAATCCCTAACAAATTACAGTACTGCTCACGCTACTTGACCAATAATAAATATTAAACATGTGACTATATATGTACTCAACAAAATAATACAATAAAGTGAAGACTTTTCAACTAATTTATTTTGTTTTTTAAAAAAAGCTCTTGGGGGAGTGAATAACAACTTTCTCATAAACACAACTCTATGAACTTAAGATAAAAAATGACATATCTGACTGTAAAACACACTATAAAGCACAAAAGAATGCCCAGCAGCTCCTTGTTTTGATTACGCTGCCAATAAGTATGATGAAAAATCATGCACACTTACTGCATTTGGCATCCCAAATCATTGTATATGGTGAAACACTTTCTTCCATTCTGTGAATTCTATTTGTTCTTCAGCATTTTCAAGACATCTATACAACCAGAGGTCAATATGTCATGTTTGAATGCCGAGTCCAGGACACAACTACAGTTCAAGCTCACTAGTACAAAGAGAAAGAGTAGACAGCAGACTCAGATAACTTCCAGATTCTGAGGAAAAGTATTGTGATAAACTTTTCAATTTGCTTTAATTCCAATTAACCTTGAAATCTAATTCATGTCTTAATGTTTAATAGCTGATCTGTTACAGATTCAGAGATTTATATTGTTAAATGTTATTTCAAATCCAAATGATTCCCCAACAGAAACAAACAAACAAAAAAGATAGCTGTTTTATTTTGATGAAATAATAATTTTAATAGCTGTGAAAAGACTGGTTAATTTCCATTAATTAATCTTAACTGTCCTTCTAATGAGTTACTGGCATACAAACAAAAGAAAGTGACAATACTTTTTTTAGAGCAAAATAAATGAAAACTGATGCATAACTTTAAATAATTTATTGTGTGTATCCTACTGAATCATTAATTTAGGGAAGGGTAAAAAATATGATGATGTCCTTCATGTTAAACACTGAGTTATAATTCATAAACAATTTCTCACCTAATCTTCACATCAACATTTTGAGGTATATGTTATTATTACCATTTTACAAGTAAAAACACTAAAATCAGAAATGTTAAATGCCTTGCCCAGGGTCACAAAGCTAGGAAATGTTGCAGTCAGAGTTCAAGCCCAAGACAGTCCTTGCACCAAGTGAAGAAAATATATTCATTTAAATATTAATTCAAAACAACTGAACATTTGCACATCATATTAAAGAAGAAATATCTCTATTACATACTATATTTCTTTTTAAAATAACATTTATTGTATTTTCTGAAACTAATACAAATTTACCATAATAAATCTATAAAATATATCACTATATAAAGAAGAAACTTATAAATACCCATATTCTCACCATACAAACTATCATTAACCTTTAGTGTATTTTTCTACAGTAATACTACAGTATTTTTATAATATAATATTCAACTTTGTTTTAATTAAGAGAGATTAAAAGAAAAGGATTTTCTTGGGAGAATGAGGTTGCCTCAGGATTAGTGTTTCAGCAATGGTTCACATTCAGAGAAGAGATATTATCTGGTCTTACCTTCATGTTAGAGATGAAGAACAAAGAAGTAATTTTCACAAAGTCACAGAGTAACTTAGTGGTACAACAGGACTAAAATACATTTCTTCTAGTGCCTTGCCAGTGTTCCTTCCTTTAAGCACTTTTTGTGAATTTCTACAGAATTTATAGTGTGTGACTCTAGATTACAGTCAACCTTGTATTTGCTTCAAGGTATTTCTCATATATACATGGCCCTTCTCCCAACTAAGTTAACTGTCATAATTTAAATTCTCTATTCTCGTTTTATCTTTCAGAAGCTTGTTTATCATCCATTTCTGATAAGCACAATTTTTGGTCATCTTCATAATAAATGATTAAATCTAAATCAGTATTTTTGTCTCCTAAATCACTTTTGCCTTCATAAGCAGTTTTGGGGCTACCCTACATTAATTCTTGAACTGACACAAGAGAAAAAAACAAGATGACTGGGATCTTTAAGTGTATTTATTTATCTAATCATTCATTCAACATATATTTACTGAGGACAGACTACAGCCAGGTTCCATTCTTAACCACAGTCCCTACCCTCACAGAGCATGCATTGTTCCTCTAATTGCACCTGGCATAGTATTTGTGACTCATGAGCTATATACACCAGCAGTAAGGAATTGTCCAGACATCAAACATCCAAATTGCTGACTGTCCAAGAAGTAGATATGGCACCATCACACAGTGGCCATCACTGTACTAACATTAAGTCTGGCTACCATCACAATAGTTTTTAGGTCAATTCAGAAAATCTTTCTATAGGACCTGCATGCTAAGCACTAAAGCTACAGAAATCATGAAGTCAAAGAATAAAGTGTAATCCCTGCTTTCAAAGGACTCAGAGTCTAGTAGAGAAAAAAAAAATGTGTCGGAGACGCAGGTGACAGAGACCATGCTGGTACTGTTTTAGGCTGTATTTTTAAGATTTATTTTTGTGTACCTACTCAAAGACAAAAATTCGAATAAGACAGATCTTTTTTCAATCTCAAGAATACTCCTAGTACTCTTAATACTATCTATCCCTAGTAACTACTCTCCCTGACATCATCCCACACTATTTGTTAATTTGGGGCACCCAAATACTCTGGTCACATTGAATCTCTTCCCTTTTCAGAGGAAGTCTGCACCTTAATTATCACTGAAGCATCTCCAGAAGACTCTGGAGAATTCAGGTGCACTGCAGAAAATGAGGCTGGCCCTGCAGTCTCCATAGCAAGAATCTTAGTTTCCCTAGATAATTACTCTACAGGATCTTCCTGTTCTAATCCAACCCTGGGCCAAGGGAGATTCTCTACTTCTGTCTGAACTGGTGACTAAATTATATTTTTCAGAAGGAAAAGAAGTGGAGAAATCAGAGAGTTCTCCAAAGTTACCCATAAGGAAATTCTCTCCAAAACTGGCCTCCTTTCCTTAGAGCAGTGACAGCTACACAAAGGACAAAAATCCAGACAATACCCTAATAGATCTTATTATCAACTATTCCTGAACCAGCCAGTCATACCGAACATGAGATCCAGATTCCAAAGAGGATTTCTGCACCATTAATGAAAATTCCTCTGAGCTACAACCACAATGGTAAGGCCAGACAGACATAACATTCACTCATCCAACAAATGTTCTTGGTTCTGAAGATAGAGCTGTGAACATGACAAAGCTCCTGTTGTCCTCAGGGAGTTTGCATTCTGAGATGAATCACTTTAACTGTCATTTCTCCTTTGCCCTCCAACACACATTTCACCATGGATGAAATAGTAAGTCATGTGCTTAGATTCATATTTAAGGATTTGTTACAGAGATATATTGAAAAAAATCAACAAAGCTAAAATGGCACAAGATTTTGAAGAAGTGAAATATTTTTCCAAAATAGAATTCAGTGTCCCATCTCAGTATAGGTATACAAAATAATTTATGATACAGGTTTCTTCATAGTCAGTCTTAGAATTGTCCTTGCATTCAGAGGATCAATGTATAAATAGAAACATAATTCAGTAAGTGAATTTTCCAACCAGGCTCTGTTTAAAACAACACATTCTACCACCACCCTCATCCCCAAAACACAAACCTAAAACTAAAACACTGATTTAAAAAACAACCTAAAAATTGATACTTAAGTCGTTAAAATTTTTTTGTTTTAATATTTAACATAGTTCACTAAATACTTTATGAGCCTAAAGTTACCGCTAGGTTAAGTTTAGGTTAAACACCTGTAATAAAACTTAATAAATCAGCATTCTTGACTAGCTACCTAGTACAACTAAATGGAGCCTCTGTGAACTACAAAATAAAAATATATTGAAATCTCTCTTAAGAAGAGATTTCTTAATATTTGGGTCTGTTAGGTGAAAGAAATATATCATATTAGAGATGATGGAAGGAATCAGAGGTCATCTACATGAAGTTTTTCATTCTACAAATGTAGATGATTGGCTCATACTGTTGAGGGCTGGTTCCTTATACTTCCATGACCTTGGGATAGGTACTTCTCCAAGTGTTTCTTGCAATAAGACAGTGAGGGCAAGTTTTGGACTTGGAGACTAACAGACCTGGAACAGTGGATGCGAAGTATATAGTACAAATTCAGCAAATGGTAGCTATTGCTTCAAGACATTGTTTTTTTATGAGGATCAGTTTAACTCCAATAACCGTCTATGACTGTGATTCCTCAGCTGGTCTCCTGGAAATTCTTTAGCTTCTAGGATCTCTAATTGCCTGAGCAGTAGCTACCCCTATAAAGAAAGATTCCTCATGGGGTCAAGAAAGAATGAGTGTGTGGGACAATATATAAGACTGCAGTTTATTCAACAAACATTTATTAAGCACATTCTATGTGTTTGTCAGTTTCTCTGCTAGACTCATCTTGGGAAGATGGCAACTACTGATATCTAAAACTTTTCTTCATGAGTACCCGTGTTTAGCAGTTAGCCTTTAGGACTTAAAAAGACCTTGAATTTATTATATAATATCTTTCATAGGAGATTGCAATCTTTTTCATTAATAAAACATTCTATGGGGGAAATTATTAGGTAAGAGTATCATAAAAGTTTTACAGACTATCTACTATGAGCTACATTGTCCTAGGCCAGATAAATAAAAAGCCCCTCCCTCAGAAAAAAAGTTAACCTAACTGAAGAGATATATTATACTACCTAATAGTCCATTATATGATTTCCTGTTTCATTTAAGTATCTAAGCAATTCTCTGATTTAGGTTAGAATAACAGATACTATCTTTGTTTTTCAGTTAATTATTAAAGCTCAGAGAGTTTAAGCAAATTGTCTAAAGTTACACAGTAAGTATGTGGTAAAGTGGGCACTAACACTCAGATCTCCAATATAAAAAGGTTAATATGTCTAGATAGTTGTAAAACATTAACCAAATTAATGTTATCATTTTTACTCTTTGATTCCAAACCTAGTGGAGGGTCTGTTACTATTTCTTGCTTGAGAAAAATAAGATTGAGTCAAGTGCTAAAATGGATATTTCAAATTACAGGTGCTACAGTGGGATTCTCTTTTGCTATATGTTTATGCAGAACTTCATTAATCACAGAGAATTATGCATAACTTGAAAATAAAACATTCTTCACTCTTTTAGTCCTTTCATCTTCAATGTGACATTTTCCTTCTCCGTTGATACAGAGGAAATTACCTTCATCACACATATCGGACCTATGACTTATGACTTCAGAAGAAGTTCACAGCACCATTTTTACAATAGCATTTGTACTTCACATATAAGTAAAGAAGGAACTGGTGATAGGACGAGAAGAAATTCCCTTAAAATGTATCAGAAAATGTTTCAGTGAGATAGTATGAAGTTACCTACATTTTATAATGCATTAGAATGATTTACCAGAAGCCCATACTGATAATTTAGAAAAAGAAATGGAAAAATTTGTTTTGGGGGCAGGTTGAAATATAATTTTCCCACCTGACATCTTAATGATTCTTTTATTTTTAGGAAGATTTTTCTCAAATAAACAACTACCCCCTCCCCCATTCAAACAGCCATATTTATAAGAAAACATAAAATACTCAAAAAGGCAAACACTAAAATGCAGAAAAACAAATTCGTAATAGATTAAATATAGACCCCTAACGTCTAAGAATTGTGTCATAAAAAACGACCTTACTTACCTTCCCTAAATCATCCCTTGATCTCATTACAGTGAAAACCTTAGCCTCGATGTACTATAAAGCTAATACACTGTACCCAATGTTATACTGTACAAAGGCCTAACAAAAAAAAGAAGCAAAGCTTAAAGGATAAAAAGTAAATGGTACTAAAATTCTGCCTCGACTATGGTACATTTAGAATCTGCCCTAGGCAAAATTGAAGATTTAACAGTTTACCCTGGGTATCTCCCTACTTGGCTGATAGGGTATATCTCAAACTTTTAGGTAATAAAAGACCTCAAATCTCCTCTTCCCTGCCCTAATCAAACCCTGTTCCCAGGAAGAACCAAATATCAGTTACATACATACCACATTTAAAGAGCTCAGAATAGTGCCTTACTCATAGTGAATGCTACATATGTTCGTTATTCTTATTTTTATTGTCACTTGCACTTACATTTTAAGTCTTTTTAATTTAGATTAAAAGGCTTTTTCCCTATTAATGGAATTTAAAATATCAGTACTCAGCTATGGAAAAATATTTTGGGAAATTCCTGAAATAAGACTTTTCAAGCAAACACCTACACATCAAGTCTAGTGTACTTTTTCAACTTAGTAATGGCAGCATGCCCAGGCAGCAATTATCAAACTTTCTCCGAACACCAAAGGAGGATACACCTACACAGTCAGCTGTGAAGAATTTTATAAGGCTTATATGTGCCCAAACATCTATTTGTTGAACCCTGATGTATACAATAATTAAATTGACTTTGGGAGTACCCGTGAAATAATGGAATAAATAGATATGCTTTAAACAATAGAACCATACCAAAATTGAAGCTCCTATATGGGGATAATTCCACTTAACTGGGCTGATTCTCATGCCACCTAATCCTCTCTACCACTTTTTTTGTTGATTTGAATATTTCTTCCTCTGTAATTATTGACTTCCCTACACAAAAAAGTGAAAGCCTAAATATCAAGATGGTCTCCTTGATGAAAAGAAAAAGGAAATTATATAACTATTAGAAGTAAGGAAGATGAAGGAAAGTTGACAGTACAAAGTCCTAATCATATAGACTGTTTACTTGTTTGGTAGTTTCTTGTGTTTCAGAAAACTTGCTAAAATACTAAATCATGTTTTTCCACCCCACCCCCACCTTCCCAGTGACACATAACCATCACCCTGTTCTCCCTTTATCCAGACCACACCCGCTTTCTTGAGAAAAACTGCTTGACCCCTGTTCTACCCCCACTCCTATTTGGCAAGAGAAAAAAACAGCCTTCAGATGAACAACTAGCCAATACAAATCAATTTGGAGCTCATCCATCACTGGTCTTACTTCTGGGAAACTCTTACTAGATAGAACACCAGTGTTAGAATATATGAGGAAGGGATTTAATCCTTCTTTCTTCAACTGGGAAGAATCAAAGCCCCAATCAAGATAAAGAAATTGAGTTTTCTTTATACTTTTTCCCATTTCCCAATTCATTGTTCTTCCTCTACATAAGCTTGCTAAAGCTGTTTAAATTCACAACTAAAATAAAGAGGCCTGCAAGAGAAGCTCATGTAATCCCACTCCTTAAATATCACTAAGACATGTGAGATATTGTTTAGATTGTAGACTCTTACTTTGACATGCCAGCATAGGTAGATGGACAGAGAAGCACATCAGATGTCACTGTCTGGCAGCTGATAAAAGTCAGTGGTGCTATAATACTAAGCACAGAGCCACTAGATTAGTCTGTAAGGGAAGGGGATGCCTCTTCCTTCCCTTCAATAGTGGGTTAAACCCAGCTGGCACCCTTCAAAACTACAGGTAAGTCCTTTCTTTATTCCTGCTACAGTTTGGGTTTTTGTTTTTGTTTTTTGTCCAAATCAGAGAAGTATGTATAGAGGTGATCTTCAGATAAAAAGTTTAAAAGCCACAACATCATAATGGTATTACAGAAAGATTTGAACAGAAAGTGATCTATTCATTCTACTGAAGCTGGAAGGCATTATAGAAAGGGTAGAAGAAAAGATAGTTATGTGTTGTTATTTTTAAGTCATCATTTTTCCTTGAAAGAGGTCACTTGGTCTGCTATTTGTGGTGATATCTTATAGCTTCAGAATCTCCTCAGTTTTTGTGCAAGTTTGTGCTATATTAGAAATAGGAAAAAATATGCTAAGAGTTTTAAATAGGACACTGATTAGTATTTAAGAAATCTCTGAAATTTAACATTATTTAGAATGAAATGATACTGTCATGTAATAGACTCTATTGTAGAACTGAATAATTGAACAGTAACTACAAACTTTTGGAGTTACCTGTGTGACCATTTGTATAAAATTTGGTGAGACATGAACAAAAGAAAATTTCTATGTAAGGTAATACCAAAACGAACAAGATAAGTGACATTCTAGAAATGTATGAAAAAATATAAGGGACTTTATGGAAAATATCTGCTGGCTCTTTATTAAACAGTTTATTTCTTCCTATTGAAATAAATCTGAATCGTATGCCTGCCCCAAAAGGAATTTAGAAACCAAACGATTAAATTCTTAATGGAATGAACAAACTGAAAAAACGACTTGCCTTGAAATAGTCTTTTGTTGAGAAGATCTAATTAAAGCCTCCTTCTGGATGTTTTTCCCAAATAATTTAAAGGCCTAATATAGTTAATTACTAAAAATGCATTCTAGTTGAATGTGCTTATGTTCATAAACTTGAAATTAAGTAATATATGACTTTTTTAAGTGTTCTTTTCAATAGAATCTTTCTCTTGGATGTTTAGTTGCATTTTTGTTCTTTCCTAAAACTGCTAGTTTTAATTTAAACCACATGCACAACCGAAGGATGAAGTTGTCTTGAAATTTTTAATTAAAAAGGATGTTTTATTCAAGATAGGAAATTAAATAAGATTTTGGCTAATTTTATCAGTTAAAAGTCTCATCATTATCTCAATGCTGGTTTATATTATGTGAAACTAAATATATTCTGAATTAAATTACCTGATATATTGAATAAAGACAGACTTAATGCTGTAACAATTTAGAGGTCTAGTCTTTGTGTGTAATGTCTGTATATAGTCCTGCTTAGACTTATTACATTAGTGGAAGAAATGAGAGTCAAATACAATCCTTTAAGGTGATTTTAGTGACAAATGATTCACCTAAGGAAAAATGGGGATCTACTACAGAAAATCAGGTGAACCAAAGTAGGGCTAAGTAAGAGAAGTGGCATTCATGTTTTCTTAGTAAGGTATAGGATAGCTTAATAGTTGCCTTACTTCCTTCTGTACATCCTGTTTGCCATTTCAAAAGAAAAGGTAAGAGAGGAGCTAAAATAATTCCAAAATTAGTCTAAAATACATATTAACAGGTAAAAATAATAAAAAGTAAAAGTAAATAATTAAGAGAACATCAAGACCAATAACTACATAATCTAAAAATAAGAGAAAAAATTTACAAATGGCTCTGGAATGTAGTCAGGAACATACATACTGAGAGACACAAATACACAGTTATTCCTGAATTACTCCAAATTAATCCAGTTTGGTACTATGGTCAATTTGGAATTAAGGGCAGAAAAAGAGGCAATGAATTCTAAGGTTAAAAAAAATCCACTCGAACTTGACAACAGTGAATTATAGATATTCACTCAAATTTGTGAAATTGTGAAAGGGCTAAACACTAAATATTGACATTAAAATAATGTTCTTTACAAAAGCAGCATATTGCTCCCCTTGATTTACCAAAACATCATTCATCCAGATCATCAGGAAAGGAATTAATTGGTTTATCAGAAGAGCTATTTATTGGTTTTGATGAGTGATGGGAAAGATTCAAACTGAATGAACGCTGACATGTTATATATTTAACACTAATTTTAAATCATTGAATCTCTGTGGTTTATGAAACTGTAGCCTCTGGGCAAAAGCTAATCATGAAATGGTAAAATTATCATATTGAGCAATATTACAGAATTTCTTTTCATAAGTAACCACTTGGAAAACTCCAACTGTGTGTTTCTTTGTCTTGAAGCCCCTTGGCATGCTTTAAGAATTATCCAGAGGCAAACACTAACAAATCCTTTTTTCTTATTCTCACGGGAAAAGTTTGAGCAAAGGCAGAGATAAAGGAAGAAGTGTAGAAGCCAGGAAAGTTTCACCTTGAGATGACCTTGAAAGCAAAGACTCTCAAAAAAAAAAATATATATATATATAAGCTCCTAAAGGTGTTTAATAAACGGTACGGTTTTTACACAAATATTGTTATTGAATCATTTTCTCCTTTTGAAGGAACGATACTTTTCAAGAGAAGGCCACTCCATCAAAGCCAGGAGCGGTTTTCCCAGGATCTCAATGAGAAGGGGCAGACCAACGCTGCTTCTGATTCCTTGTGACCTTCTGTAATTCCAGGCTTGCAGCCCCAAATTCAGAACCCCACCCCTCCAGGAGCAAATCATCATAGTAATAAGTTGCCTTCATCTTCCAAATACCAGCTAAGCATGTTTAACTACGAACGGCCAAAATACTTCATTCAATCCCAAAATCCATGTGGCTCCAGACTACAGCCTCCTGGACCAGAAACCTCCAGCTACTCTAGCCAGACCAAACAGTCTTCCATTACGATCCAGCCCCGCCAGTGCACAGAGCAAAGATTTTCTGCTTCCTCAACAGTGAGCTCTCATATCACCATGTCTTCCTCTGCCTTCCCTGCTTCTCCTCAGCAGTTTGCTAGCTCCAACCCAGGCCAAAGGGTTACAGCCACCTATAACCAGTCCCCAGCCAACTTCCTCAGCTCCATATTACCATCACAGCCTGATTACAGTAGCAGTAAAATCCCTTCCACTGTGGACTCCAAGTAAGTGAGTTTTTTAAAATACACATATATGGATATATACTGCATACAGTGAGCTTGTATTTGAGGATGCAGGTGGTAGAAATGCTGTAGTTCTTTCTTCACTATCTAAAAAGGCAATGTGATCTCAAGGACTCATTTCGTAATTCTCCTAGAACATTTTGAACCAAGGTACTATCAATAAGGGATCACATGACCCATTTTCCAATGTCCAGGCTGAGCTAAACCCAAATCATCTATTACACTGTACCATTATTTACCTATTATTTTTCATCTCCAAAAAAAGATATATAACATACCTAAGAACAGTGAACTATTCTCTCAGTTCTAAACTAAGTTCCTCATGCTGTAAGTTTAACTGCTCTAGTTCTGGGCTCAGCTGAGATAAGAGCACCTGTCTGCTTGTTTCCAGATAGGATTTCCTCTCACATAAGCAAAGGCTATTAAATTTCATCTCAGTCTTTTTTTCTATCCATTTTCCCCTCTTATCTTGAATATCCAATTGACTAAAAGAAATTCTGGGATTTAGAAACTGAAGTGTATAAGAAGAAACGTTTCAATAAAGGTTTATAACCTTCAGGTTTCCTTTGGTAACTAAAACCACACTTTGTTCAAATTGGTTAGGCTGATCTAAATATAGAAAAGAATACCTGCAGCCTTATGCAAGCATGTACTATTTTCACAGTCCTAAAACTGTCCTAGGAGAACCTGATATGAGGGACATAGTGGTTGTACTTTTTTAAAACATGAACTGAATACTTTGCGCTTATGCAAAGTTAGGGCTATCAGTTTTCCTATTCCTTGGCTGGCTGGAACATCAGAGAATTACATCAGAGCCATGTGAAAAAAACTGCCCAATGGAATGTGTTTTGTTTGTTACAGGCTTACTGACAGATTTGCTGAAATTCTTGCTAATTTCTCCCAGTCTTCTCTAGAGGCTAATTTTTTCTAGATTCCTATTGCGGGTGACAACTCTGGACTATTGCAATTCAACTTGCAGAGAAATCTTTTCAATATTTTTTTTAAAACCAGAAAAGCCAAAAGTTAGAATCCTATAGATACTAGGTTGAACTATTTGAAATGGCTGATAATTAACTATTTTTGACCTACAAAAATGGCATTCTCATAGGTTTGACCTAATATTTTTAAAAGATGCCTTCAAGAATGAAGAGCCCTCTCTCTTCCCTCCCAAATTCCCATTATATCCATTATCAAACATTCTAGATTTTTCTTGGTAACATTTTACCTACATGATCTTTTTCCATTTAGCTTTCAATTGTTTCCAAATTTCCTGTGTGAGCATTTGTAAATATAAAATAACCTCTTCTTACTATTAGAACAATTTTTCTTAAGAAAGTCTCTCAATCCTACTCTAAATTTCTGCCCAGAAAAGAATGCTATCAAATAAATATTACTGAGCCTCAACCATACACCTGCCTCTGTGCACAGAACTGAGAAAAAGGCAAAAATGGAGATAAGAAATAAAATATAAGAGATCCCCAAATCAGAGATCAAAGATCTAGCTTTAGCTGTTCCATTTTCAGCAACTATAGATAACTCTTTTAATCTTCCCACAGCCACTTGATATCCATTCAGTGTTCAGCTGCACAGGGTAGAAAGCTCTGACTCTTTGAACATTTGTGCACAACTCCCTCATAACAATGATGGGCTTAAGTTTGCCATGTCTTCTAAAATGATCTCTTGGATTCTGACCTAGAGAAGTCTGAAAGCTTTATTTAGTTTTTCATCTGTAGGAAACCCTTAAGCAAGCATTCTATTTAGTTGATCAAACCACAGACTAGAAATTGAGAGGAATTCTTTAATTCTTATTCCTTTCAAAAACTTTGCTGTGTGATATTGAGCAACTTTATCTGTTCAGTGATTCAGTTTTCTGATCTGTAACAAAATTAAGGATTGAGATGATTAATGATGGGTGAAAAAATGACCTACACAGCAGTGTGCAAGTATAATATTAGTTTATAAATATGAGTAGATATCAAGTCCTAACACTTAAAGCATCTAAACTGGTAATAATGGTTGTTTTCAGTGAATTAAGTGGCAGAGGTTACAGTGATTCTCAGGCTTGGTTTTGATAATCCGTCAAGATTTATCAGTTATATTACATTATATTATGACAGTCTAAAAACAGAATTATTTAATGCTAAATCATTTTAACAAATGTATAACTTTTATAAAGATGGTAGGCTAGCATTAAAAGAAATAGCCTATTATAACTTCATACAAGCGGAGAAAAAGATCTAGAAGACCAAAGAAATTTTACCACTTTGACCTGGGAATTCCATCTAAAAACAAACAAACAAACAAACAAAAACTTCACTATTTATTTTAAAAACTTGTTTGGGCTATTAACTGAACAAATCAGACTTTAGTTATTGGTTAATATAGAAAACCCTGAAGATCTGAAATGTAAGGAGGGGAAATACATATCATCAACTTTCAATACAGAGCATCTTGAAGACAATGAAAAACATTAATTTAACTGATAGGATCGCCTATACTCAAGCTTTGTATTAGTAGATATAAATAATACAATGGTGAGGAATAAGATTTTTTTTAGTATATGTACCATCTAGAGATTACTAACCACATCCCCAAAGCTACAAAAATTAAAACTCTGGCTCCACTCAGAGAAGATACATTTCCACTTAGCTTACAAGTTCTTTAAATTATCCTTGAGAATATTATAACAGGAACATGTCACAGAACAGACTAAGATTGCCTCATCTGGTTAAGTGGAGAACGTTTATTATAATGGTAAAATGTGTACTGAGGGTAGTGGCCAGCTTTCCCACATTAAAGAGATACAAGCTAGCACCTGTAGGGCCTTAAATGAATTAACTGCAAAATCTGAACAAAGCACTATGAAAACTGTAAGCTACCTAACAGATCTAATAATACAGGTGTCCCTAAATACCACCCCTGCCCTCTATCAGAATCAAAAGAGGAACTCTTGAGAGAAAAAAGAACATCTTAGAAGAAAATTTAGGATCAGAACTTGAAATAAGGATTTTAACCAAACTCTTCAACTGCTATTCAAATTTGTTTCATTTTTTTCCAAACACTCCTCTTTTTCAGTTTACATTTCTCCTTCTTCTATTCATTCCTTTCTTTCTTCAAAAACCACTTTAGCAGTGATAAATAAATGGTTATTATTGCAGAAGCTATTAGTTAAATCATGCCATACTTGGATTTTCTAGAATATGAAATAAATAGCAATTGGAAATTAATAGAAAAGCCAGAGACTACATAAACTGTAGACTACATTCAAAGCAATAGAATATTCATTAAATACCAATGGTTATACTGGTATGGTAAATGGTTAACAATTAGATGGAGGAAGGAGTCATGATCTGTGATATTTACCTATTTCCCTGGTGTAAATACTTCTACCACCAATTTCAAACTATCAACATGAGATCACAGGGAGCTGAGAAGAGATGTAAAAAATCAGCTCTTCTGAGCCCATATGAGTCAGCTCCAGCACACTACTGCTTAATATCCACCTATAAATCAAACTTATGAAATTCAGTTTTAAGATCAGAAGAGCTTCCAGTAACTAGATTTACTCTTACTTCTTTAGGGAAGATCTTCAAGGAAGGACATCCTCCTTATGTCTAATCTAAATTGTTGCTCCTTCAACCACTATGGAAAATAGTACGGAGGTCCCTCAAAAGATTAGGAATAGAATTACCATATGACCCAGCAATCCCTCTTCCAGGTATTCATGCAAAATAATCTGAAAACATTTACCAGCAAAGATATATGCACCCCAATGTTAATAACAGCATTATTCACAGTGGCCAGGACATGGAAGTAGCCAACGTATCCTACAACAGATGATTGGATAAAGAAGCTGTGATACATATATACAATGGAATATTACTCAGTCATAAGAAAAGATGAAATACTGCCATTTGTGACGAGATGAATACTGACATAATCATGCTAAGCAAAATAAGTCAAACAGAAAAAATTGAAAACCATATTTCACTCATATGTGAGATATAGAATTAAAAGCAACAAACAAACTTGACAAACAGACAGAGGTCATTGTTTGGATGCAATGAATTGGTGGTTACCAGAGGGAAGGGGAGGTAGACAGGGATGAAAGGGGTCAAATATATGGTGACAGAAGGAAATCTAACTTTGGGTGTTAAATACACAACTCAATGTATATGTGACATATTGTTGGATTGTACACTTGAAACTTATTTGATTTTATTAACCAATATCGGCCCAATAATTTTAATAATAAAAATAATAAATAATTAACTGTTCCTCCTGCCACTTAATTTTCATTTGCCAAGACTAAAGAAAAAAAAAAAAAACTGGCAATCATTCTTATAAAATTCTTGACTGTTATAGGGAAACTGGTGTTTTTAATATCATTAGTAGTACCAAGTTGTAGATTCAACTTATCTAAAGGTGACTGACAAAACAAGGCCAAATCTTTTAGCTATACTTTTACTTTAAAGATCCTCTTTTAAAATAAAATAAAATAAATTTAATAAAATGAAAAATAAAGATTCCCCTTTTAAAAAAATTTATTTTTTCTTTTTAAAGCTATCAACAACCCTCATTTGGCCAACCTGTAAATGCCAAGCCATCCCAAAGTGCAAATACTAAGCCTACACCAAGGATTCCTGACCATGAAATACAAGGATCAAAAGAAGCTCTGATTCAAGATTTGGAGAGAAAATTAAAATGCAAGGACAGCCTTCTTCATAATGGAAATCAAGTGAGCAAGATATCTATTTTGCACAAAAATCCAATTAAGCTATAAAATCTAATCTCAACAAGAAAGTTCTTTCTGCCTCAGATCTATAACTGTGTAATTAGCAACGAATAGGATAATCCAAAAAAAGGGAATATCTGGGTCTAGTTAACATTTCTCTACATGAAATCACTTCCTGGTTTTCAGTAGTGGAAAAATGAAGCAAATGAAAATTCAATATGAATGATTTAATGAACATTTTGTTTTAAGCATTACTCTCTCATGAAATACTTCTGGTGACCAAATAACTAATAGGAATACTGTCAACCTGACTTTATCATGTACTTCAGTGTATATTATTGATAGACGAACAGCTTTAATTTTTATTATGTAATTATTACTGTGCACATTGTATTAGTCACCTATCTCTAAAACAGTACTACATGCCTAATTTAAACCAAATACATTTAACATACTGCTTTCAGTCAGAAGTAAGTCAAATATTCAGTGTTCATTTAATAAAAGTTCTTTCTGAATGTGAGGTCATGCAGTACCATATTTGAAGACAGAGCTGATTGGAACATATACAATAAGAGGGGAAAGAATTTCCATTTACATGGGAAAGCCTTATCTAAGGGTGACTGTGCCTGCCTTTCCTAGGGGCAAAAGAAAACAGGAGTGAGTATTACAGATGAGAGAAGTGGCACTAGAATGGAAGGAAATGCTTTAATAAAAAAAAAAAATGCTTTTTTAATACATAGGATTTACCTATTATTCAATAGACAATAATTCTTCAGTAAAATTCTCAGTGGTTTCAAAATAAAGCAGTGCAAACAACTTTTAATAAATCTCATTACTATTCTTAATGACTTACTTCTTTAAAGCGGCTAACATATGAGGAGAAGATGGCTCGTAGATTGCTAGGACCACAGAATGCAGCTGCTGTGTTTCAAGCTGAAAATGACAGTGAGGCACAAGATTCACCACAGGTAAATTAAAATAATCTTTAACTGGAGCTCTTTTTGTGTTATTTTTAAATGTTTACTTTTCTAAATGTTTATAGAAAGCATTTGAAGCAAAAGTCAATCACTTCCATGGGAGAGACCATGATGGGCTGAAATATATACATATATATACATACATATATATATGTAAAGTTTAAAAATTCTGGTGGTTCTAATATCTGCATAAGAAATGTCACAAAGACAAAATACCGGAAAGCTAATACTCACTTGTCATCAGGACGTTTATGAATCAGTTAGACTAAGGACTCTTTCTACGTCTTCATAGACAGAATTTATGAGTTGTAAATCTTCAGTAGGGTAGAAGTTAAAACTCTGAGGAAAATACTTATAATCTTTTTTCATAAGCTGTTTATCATTTCAATGTTTCAATGTGGGGTTGTACACCTGTCATATGGTAATGCAGGTGTCCTAAGGCAAGCTCAGGGAGGACAGAAACCGCTCGTGGAAAAGGGCAAAAGCTTGCTTGATCTCTATTTTCAGTATGAATAGACTGTAAAAGTGGGACCTCATGAAAAAAATATATATATCTATATATAATACTAGTGGTACTAATGAAACATCCAATTATTTTTGTCGTGTTCCCGTTCCTGTATTCACAAATGCTTATTAGGAAAAAAAAAAAAAAACCCTCACCACCAACAAAAAAGACCTATGAGTAAATGGCTGTAAGATTAACAAAAGCATCCTTTTCAAAAAGGGATTAACTTTATAAATAGCATAAAGTGAATATCCGTCCCACAGGCTTGTGCCTGACCCACTTCATTTTAACAACTTAACCCTAAATAGAAATGTACAATTCGAGCAGTATACTGAACTGTGATAGCTCTGTCTTCGTTCCATAGTTACCTTTCATTCTTCCTCCAAAACGTCTACAAGAAACTGTGAGCCAAAGGGATGAAATTGGGCATTCAAGAATTCTGAGCTTCTAAGTACAAGAATCTGAAAATAAGATTTTTGGTTCTGTTAAATGGGACTAGTGTTACTAGGAAGGATGGAGCAAGGTCTAACAGAAAAGTAACTAGAAACTGAAAATAGAATTTAAATCTCTTTTTGGCCACTGAATAGTTCATGTATTCATTCATTCAACTAATTTATATGGAGAACCTACGATGGTGCTATAGAAAATTACAGCAAGAATAATACACAAATCTACCTCTATTAGTAGAAATAATTCAAAGCAATGTTATATTGATGATGGTCTAACATAAATTGATTTATGATTTCAAAGGCAAGGATGTATTGTTTTTCTCATTCATTTTTAAAAAACTTTTTAAAAAGTAACAGTATCAGGAAAGGAGACTGCCACAAAATATATTATTATGAAATCAGAAAAGATAAATCTTACATTATTTTGTACACTTCACACATTCTACCTAAATAATACAAAATGTCATCAAACTATGCGTAACTTAAGTATCACATCTATGAATACAAATATGTACATATTCAAACCACACTAGGGGAAAAAGTAAAAAGCTTAATTTGGATATTGTGAGTTTAACTGGAATATGTATAATTTTTACTAAAAAATTAGTTGATTTGCTTGATCACTGAATTGCTGTTTTGACATTTTGCTTAGAAAATCTGAAGGCTAACCAAAAATTATTACGTTTTAAGAATTTTGTTTTAAAATGACAAAACACATTACACATATTCATTCTAAAATAAATTATTTATACTGATTTGCTTTGTTGCTATACAGATGTTTTTCAGGTATTTGGATAGAAACTACATTTTCTACTTCTTTGTATCTCCCACCATGTCAAACACAGTGAAACACACAAAATAGACACTAAATATTTAATCAGCTTAATAATTCTATTAAAAAGCTTTATCAATTCCTGATTTTACTCTCAAATATAAATAATTTTCTATAAATCTTAAAAGATGTTTGCATAAATTAAATATACCTTTATTAAGCAGGAAGTAATTAATGTTTTTCAAAGCCTTTTCATAGCTCTGCACATCTTCCATGGTATCCATCCAGGTTTTGTGTCATGAGCTAAAAAGAGAAGTATTTTCCAGTCTATTATGTATTTGCTACTGCTGGTGCCACTTGGAGCAGCAGGCATATCTCATATCTATTACCAATACAAGTGCCTTCATGTCTATTCCTGTTTTACTAAAGGACAATCTGTACTATGTACTCCCATTTCAAATATGCCGGGGTACACATCACCCTTTGTCGTAAAAGAGTTATCTGAAAAATGAACCACTATCAATTCAAAGTCTATCTAATTTTCATAAATCATGCCTATGGCATAGTTTTATTAATTAGCCATGGGATTAATAAACCGGGGGATTTCTTGCTAGAGTATTAGAAAATTAGTGCACTATATTTTAAATGCTTAAAAGCTAAATATATAAACCATGACTATACAAATACGGCCA
The DNA here is from genome assembly GCA_004027375.1 of Macroglossus sobrinus. NCBI lineage: Eukaryota > Metazoa > Chordata > Mammalia > Chiroptera > Pteropodidae > Macroglossus > Macroglossus sobrinus. The sequence continues at coordinate 475,590 of PVKZ01000989.1, read as the reverse complement.
ACATAAAATTGTTCCTTTCAACTACAACTACTTAGTTCTGCTTCATTTCAAGCTATCAATTGCCAGTTAACATTACAATTTTGTTTTAAATTCAAGCAGCACAATTCAGAACATGCACGGCTCCAAGTTCCCACGTCACAAATAAGGTAAAAATATTTTTTTAATTTTAAAAATACATATATTTTGCTACCTAAAATGTTTTCAGCTAGCTTTAAAATGTAATATTTACAAAGCCCTCAAGCTTCCTACATAACTTTTATAAAAAGCAATGTGAATTTTCTAATGTCAGAGATGATGATCATAATTTTTATATTAAGCATTAGAGCTATCTTAGAGGAAGCTTTTAAAATGTTTAGGTCAAGTAAGCCACGACCACATTTCCATGTTAAACAACCTTCTCATGATAATGGAAACCCAATTCTAAGTATATGATCTTAGCGCGTAAGAACTATTCATGGGGTACCCTGCATTTTAACAGAGCAGTTTCTTCATCAATTCATAGCACTGTAAAAAAGAAACACAGATGTGCAATTTGTACCAGATGTTTCTAAATTGCTACTATTTCTAACAGTTATCAAATATGCCACAGCTAATTAGAGCCCTAAGGCCTCTCTCTCTGTTATTTCACTATAAGTTCAAAAGTATAGACTCTGGGGTTTCAAATCTGATGGCTAAACTATACTTGCTTGAAAGAAAGAGAAATTACAATTTTTCTGCATAGTGATTACTAAAATATTTTTGTAGAAGTAGATCATCTTCAAGAGGAGATGTGAATGATCAGGATGCAATCCAGGAGAAATTTTACCCGCCTCGTTTCATTCAAGTGCCAGAGAACATGTCAATTGAAGAAGGCAGATTCTGCAGAATGGACTTTAAAGTAAGAGTTAAAAAATACTGGAGGAAAATTAACAATGAGATATTAAGTTTTTATAAAAGTCTTCTTCCTCTTCATAGCTTGCTATGCAGCTTGAGAAGCAGTATGTATAGTGGATAAGAACACAAATTCCGGAGCCAAGCTCACCTGGGTTTGAATCCTGGCTCTTCTATCTTCAGTTGTGTAACCTTAGACAAGTAATTCAACTTTTCTGTGCTTCTATCTCATCTGTAAGATGGGAATAATAAATGTATCTACCTCATAAAGTTATTTGACAATTAATTGAGTAAATGGGTATATGGAACTCACAATAGTGCCTACCACCAAATAAATACTCTATGTAAGTGAAGCTATTTTAACAATAGGATTTTTAAAGTAGAATGCTACTTTAATTCTTCTCCTCTGAGAAATTCAAGCAACCTTGCTTTCTCTTGGCCTAGAAGAGTTCTTTAAGTTAGAATAGTTTTTTAGAAAGACGTTCAATTTCATTATCTTCATTTTGGATAATTTTTTCTTATAAAATGTTTTTCCAGATTTCTTATGAATGAAAGCCAGTGCATGGATTTAACTGTTAATGCTTATATAAGAACACTTAACAAACTGTCACTTATACAACAGAACTATAGATCAAGAACACTGGTCTTGGAAAGGTTATTCATTTTATCAGCAAGCCTTACATCTATGTGCTTCTGGGACTGCATTTGCAGTCACCATTAGGCAGAAAAGCCATATAATATCCATATTTCTTAAAAAGACCAATATAAAATAAATTAATGTTCTAAATATAGTAATTAAGAGATCTTAAAGAGCCCAAGATTATACGAAGGAGCTAGATATGGTTTGAGATAGTCTGAAAATACTGTATTAACTTCCAAGAGTTTTAATTTCTGTTTTGTTAAAAAAAATACCTTCTTTAAAAGGTAAGCAAATACCTTTTTAAGCTATTGCTTTGTACTTTCAATCAAAAACCCACTTAGATACTGGAATTGTTAAAATTCATAAATAAACAAGTGGGTTCTAGTGATGCTATAATTTAAAATTCTGTCATCTTGTGTTTTCATTTCTAGGTAAGCGGACTGCCAGCTCCTGATGTGTCATGGTATCTAAATGGAAGACCAGTTCAATCAGATGACTTTCACAAAATGATAGTGTCTGAGAAGGGTTTTCATTCACTCATCTTTGAAGTGGTGAGACCGTCAGATGCAGGGGCTTATGCATGTGTTGCCAAGAACAGAGCAGGAGAAGCCACCTTTACTGTACAGTTGGATGTCCTGGGTAAGCCTTCCAAGAGATCCTAGGGTGTCTTTAATCCTGCAGTATTAAAAACGAAAGTATTAAATAAGAAAATCCCAGAGGACTTATATTTAAGGTTAATGTCTATACTATCCCCTAGAACGCCAATTTTTACCTAAAAGCCATGGGTTTGGGGAGGGAGTTGGGAGGAGAATGATGTTCTTGAAGGAAACTAGAATGATAGATCCATCACTAAAACTTTTCTGGAAAGGAAATAAAGAAATGGTATCATTTTAGACAGACCAAATAAGGTAGTAGGAGCACATTTCTAGATGTAACTAAAGGGTCTTAAAGTGAAATTTTTTAGTCTAATCATTTCTCTATTCTTCGGTCTAAAACAATTACTCTGCACCTGAAACTAATATAAAATAATATTGAATGTCCATTTTAACTGAAAATAAAGAGAAAAAATATCAATCTCAATTTTCACAGAATATTCATAATCATGTACAGTTTAAAACTGAAGAGTAAATGTCAACTTTTAGCCTTAGACTAAATTTGACAATTTATCATTGTCAAATGACAAGTATTCTTTCCTAAAAATACAAATAAAGTTATTAACCTTTTAAGAATAAATAGGTCTCTATCATTGCATATGTCTGACCTAGATTCCTCTCTTCCCCATAGTTAGCATTTACAATGTGACTCTATAATGACTAGACTCTATGACAATAAAAACATGCCTAGTTGCTTTAGAAAACAAGTATGGCAAAACATGTCTCAAATTTGTCTTTATAAGGCAGTTCTCATAAAACTTATGTTCTGTTTTAAAATATTACAATTTAAGTGCTTTAAAAATATCACATTTGTAATGGTTTAATCCATGGTATGTTGCATTAAGAGATACCTTTCTATAATTCATTCTTTATTGCATAAAAGCTTGATCAAGCTAGAAAATTTTCTTGAGTTTGTATTCTACCCAGATCAATTAAAAATCTTAAGATTATTCTCTGATATAAGGGGCCTCAGTCTAAGGGAAAACTAGTAATTTGGAAATTAAAAAAAAAATTCAAGTGGTTAAGCTTTGGGCAAATTCTTTTTCTGCCAATAGCTTCAAAAATACTGTAATGTTAGAGCTGGAAGAGACCTTGACAGGCATCTGTCCAATCTCTTCATTTTCCTTCAGATAAGCTAGGGTTATAGTATTAGAGTATCATTTCCTCCTTTCTATCAGGTATTTAAAGAAAGACAATAATTACTGATATTTGTATAACATTTTAAAGTTTACAAAGTACTCCATTCATTATCTCAATTGATCCTCATAATTATTTTGTATGATTAGGAAAGTAGTCACTGTTACTTGGGTATTGTGTTAATTTATAGTAGATAATACTGAACCTCAGTCTACGGCCATACCATCCTGAACAAGCCCGATCTCATCTGATCTTGTAAGCTAAGCAGGGTCGGGTCTAGTTAGTACTTGAATGGGAGACCACCTAGGAAGACCACCTAGAAAGACCACCTAGGTGCTGTAGCATAAAAAATGAAAAATAAGGGACTGTAAACTGACAAAGTCCTTGCAATCTGTGAGGGCAACCAAGGGTTGCCTTGCCAAACAAACAAACAAATCTGAACCTCAGAGAAACTAAAAAATTTTTTCCCTATTTGGCATGGCTAGTGGGGCAAATAGAGAATTTGAACTCAAGTTGTCTGATATTCTTTCCACCATTCATACTGCCTCCGAAAGATGACGTGATAAATGAGAGTGACTTATACTCCATGAGTGAAAAATGATTATAAATTCGATGCATCTTTACATTACTGTTTTAGAATTTTAAATGGTATAATACAATATCACGTTATTTTAACTAAAACTAAAACATAAAGCTTCCAATCCTGTTAATTCTTTTAAAAACTTCGATATCAACATAAAATTTCATAATACTTTATATTTTTCTATCTTATATCACTAAATATCTTTTTTATAATATTTCAAATACTTGATCTTTTTATTAATATGTAGCTAAAGAACATAGAAGAGCACCAATGTTTATCTATAAACCACAGAGCAAAAAAGTTTTTGAGGGAGACTCAGTGAAGCTAGAATGCCAAATCTCAGCTGTACCTCCACCCAAACTTTTCTGGAAAAGAAATAATGAGATGGTACAATTCAACACTGATCGAATAAGGTAGGATAAGTATTTCTAGACTTAACTATAGTTTACTTGGGTGAATCCAGTTTTAATTTGAAATGCATTATAAACAGCATGTATCTATAATCTCAATTTGTCTTGTTTTTAAAACATACATAAATATAATAAACCTCATTAAATCAGATTCTACTAATCAGAAATTTAAGTCATAAAGCAGCCTAGGATTTACCTTTTTACTAACAATAAACAAAGATGGCTCAAGGAAACACATGGCATAAACAATATTGCAGGGGGGTGTTTAATTCAAGGAAACCAATAGCTATTTGGCAATGACTGGATACAGCCTCAACATTTCCAAATGCTTCTTTTTCTTATTAGTCTGACTCTGTAGATCAAAGTCATCATAAACTTTCACTGGAAAATTAATTCCTATACCTTCATTTTTAAATTGTTTCTTTTCAGCTTATATCATGATAACTCTGGAAGAGTTACTTTGCTGATAAAAGATGTAAATAAGAAAGATGCTGGATGGTATACTGTGTCTGCAGTTAATGAAGCTGGAGTGATCACATGTAACACAAGATTAGATGTTACAGGTATGTCACACCAAGTGTTATAAAGGACTTAACCAGGAAGATTTAATAAGAGACACGAATCCCAGCATAGTATAAAATCTGAAGGATTTTCCCCATAATCAGTTTGATCCTGTTTCTTTTTCTGTCTGATAATACCTAGTGCAACACATTTGTTTAGAACAGGTTTTCTGAATTAACTTTTATTTGATCTATTTCAGCCCGTCCAAATCAAACTCTTCCGGCTCCTAAGCAGTTACGTGTCAGGCCAACTTTCAGCAAATATTTAGCACTTAACGGAAAAGGTTTGGATGTGAAACAAGCTTTTAACCCTGAAGGAGAATTTCAGCGTCTGGCAGCTCAATCCGGACTCTATGAAAGTGAAGAACTTTAATAACTTTACCAACATTGGAAAACCCAACAACTACACTATTAGGAATGTAGTCAATTAAATTTTTGAAATAAATCCATAGCTGCATTAACATATCTTTAATTAGGTAATATAACTAATATATATTTATATTATTATCCTTTGACTCTTGCACATTCTATCTACTTCCTAGGTTTGTGAGGCCTACAAAAATGTGGGTATATAGGTTTTTATTGTGGAAGACTATCTTAAAATGTGGGGTTTAAACATCTAAATCATACACATTTAACAATTATAGGTTATGAATTAATATCAACTTTCTAAACACACCTAATGCTTGTAATAAGATTTACTGGTACTACATCCTAAATACTGTTTCACCCGTTTTCTCTTATAAGAATACTAACATGGTATAGATTATCTGAGTGTTCCATAGTTTTGCCAAAATAAAATTTCAACTATTTAAAACAGATTGTCTCCTCTTCACAAAAGTCTAGATCTGTAAAATAAAATTGCTTTTCATATATTAATTTAGCAAACCTATGAATAACCAATTCCAAAAAGCAACAATATTACATTCTAGACAGTGCATCTTCTTGAAGTCAATTCCTCCTGAAAGTGAGCTAGACCTTCCCCAGTTTGCACTCCAAAGGCAAGAATTTGTAACTTAAATCATGATGAAATAGCTCCCGAAACAGCGATTTTGTTTTAACCAAATAGGTCTCTAATTCAACATCTTTGAGATTATTGAATTTAATATAAGAATAGTCTATAGAATCATCTGCTTTATTCTTACATTCAATGTAAATTTGAATACCTGTATTTTGTGGGTTTTTCTTCCTAATTTAAAGTTCAGATAGTCTATTACATTAGAAAGCATAATTTTGTAAGCATATGAGATTCAAAGTACAGGAAAAGGCAAATCCTTTTTTAAAACTATTCTTAAGCTAGGGCAGTAAGTAGCCTTTTCTTTTTCTCAGGCCTCTTGTCCACTGGCTGTTGGCCTTTTGCTAGGCCTCTCCCGTTTCTTTTGTCACAGGTAGCCTTTGACCCTCCCTGCAGTGTGGCCTAGTTCTGCTTTTTATCTGCACATAAAACAGCATTTATCAACAAAAGTCTACATCTCTTTCAGGGAAATAACAAAACTGACTTTATTTTTTACTTTCAAAACAGCTTGATGGTTTTCTTTGCCAGCTGCTCTGGGGCCTTTCGACTGATTTCCGTTTTATTTTCCTTGTTACCAACATGAGAATTCCTCCTATCTCATATCCTGGCAGACTCTGGATATCTTAATTTACGGCCAAATTTGTTTGGTCTTTTCTACGGCTGTTATACAAACCTTCCTTCTCATCTCTGCAAAGCTTTGGGACCAGTTGTGAGTCTGGGCTCCCAAGAACTGTTTTGAACAACCCTTTACATAATCATTGCAGAGCTGTGTTTGTTTGTTTACCTATTTTAACGTTCCCTTTAACCTTCCTGGGTGGAGAGAAAGGTGCAAGCTATTTCTAACAACAGCTCTCGGTTAATCATAACCAGCTTCCGCAAGTAGCAGCGGCAGCGTGAGGTCTTGGTTAGGCATTCAGGCTTTGACGTCCAGCGGACCTTGCCCCCAACATGCCGTGGACTTAGGTAAATTATTTACCCTCTCAGCACCCTCGGTTTCTTCAGACCTAAAATGAGGATGAAACACCTACCTTACAGGAAGGGGGTGTGAAGACCAAACAAGCCAATAAATATTAAAGGTATTCAAGAAATAAAAGCCCGTTATAATTAACTTTTACGATTTTTATGATTAACCTCAGGCCCAAAGCCAGGTTTGCCCTAGAAGTCGGCCCTCCTCTGGAGACGAACGCCGCAATCTCAGACCCCGCCTCAGGCGAAGCCCTTCCAGAAGGTCCTCAGTGCGCAAGCGCGCTTGCAACTTGTAGCGCAGCTTGCGCTCCTCAAGGAGCTGGAAGGCTCGCGCAGGCGCATGAGGTAGGCGGTTCACGCAGGCGCGGCAGACCTGGGGAGGTCAAACGGGCATCTCTTCCAGAACCGCCATGGCTGAGGCGTCGCGTTGGCAGCAAGGCGGTGAGGGGTACTCCAAGGGAGTGGGTGGAGCAGGGCGAAATTGGCGATGCCAAATACCCTGGAAAGAACTTTGTAGCGCACTATCTACTTATGTGAACTATATGACCTTCAGCACGTTTAACTCTTAAGCGAAAAGGGACGGTGGTCCCATTTCACAGGAAAACTGAAGCCTTTAATGAGGGACTTGGCACTCCCCCAAGGCTCGAGAGCTGAGTGCTGTCATTTGCTAGGCCAGTCTCCGAAGTCCTTTGTCGAGCTAGGATGTCCTTACCTTGGCAGAACCACAGACCGAGTCTTTTTCCACTTCCAGCAAAAGCCAGCCTTCCCTAGAAGCAGTATTGACGAGTAGAGAAGGGACAGATGTGGGAAGGGGATTGTTTTATATATTGCTTTTTAATTTTAAGACAGTACTGGTCTTGTACATTCGTGTTATAAAAATTCATTAGTCATAAAATAGTCATAAAATGACCTCCCACTTACCCCCATGGGAAAACGTTAGTAATTATTCCTTCCTCATAAAAATGAAAATAACCAAAAAACATTGGCGCTTTCCTTCACACAGTAATGCTAAAAGTGGCTGTTTTCCCATCATTGTTCTTTATATACATTATGAATTACATAAAAATGTAAGGAAATTTTTGTTTTATATCTCATAGGGACTCCAAAACATAAGCTGCATTTCAGAAAGGAAGACGACATTAAAACCACACTTCAAGAGTTGTTACTCTACTTTATTTTTTTAATAAACCTATGCATATGTAAGTACACAGATATAGATGAAGACCCTGTTTGAACTAAGAAGTTATATGGAGATGAGTCATAAAACATGAACTTTATAAAACCATAGGCTTTCAAATTACTAAAAACTCTCAAAAAATAGTGACACATTTCAAACATCTTAAATTCATTTAGATTGACACTATTTTTAAAGGGCAAAATTGTTTAAGGGCAAAACTTTAGATCACAAATGTAATAAGTTTTCATAGTCAACACTGAATTAATTATTCTTTTTGGTTGGCAATTCTAACTTGATTTCTTTTAGACCCATATGGATACATTACCGCAGTTTCATAGGTCATACTACAAATGAAGCCAAAGAAGTTAGTCTTCCTGTCTGCTTTGTTCTTTTTCCTGTTCTGCTGCACAGTTAATAGTAAAATATACTGCTGAGTCACAGAAGGTATCAATCAATGCAATTCTTTAAGAGGGACTAAGACAACCTCTCAACCTTTACTCCTATCTGTGGGTCAATAGTATTGACTTAATCAGTATTAAAAAGCATTTTGTTTTATTAGAGTATCCAATATACAGTAGATGTAAGCTAACTGGCCAGACTTAAATCATTTTGATATGGACTACATATTGGCAGTGCATTTGAGTTGGATCTTGATTAAAAAGACAACTATAGCCAGTCTTAGAAATTAATGTATCTTAGACTGGTTTTTAAATACTTCACTACAACATTTGAAGAATGAAAAACTAAAAAGATCGTTCATAACCTCATGATTTGGTGATTTAAAAATACCTTTTTATAATTAGGAAGAATTGAAAACAATTTAAATATCCATCAAAAGAGGATTTGCTTAACATTTTGGTATATACAATGAAATAATGTAACATTAAAGAATGGCCATGGAAAGATGTTGAAGATACATGGTTTCTAAAAACCAAAGGGCTTTTAGCAACAACAGCAAAAGACATAGTCTACACCACACTCAAACCCACCCACCCACCCCCAGAAGAGTGAGAAACACTACTAGTTAATACTTGTTAAAATTCTATTTGCCATAACATAGTTTTAAATGTCCCACATGCATTATCTCACTTCTTATAACAAAATTATGAGTTAAGAGATATTATCTCTATGGTAGGATTCAAATTCGTTATCTGTAAAGTCTATTGCCATAACTACTCACCATATTGCTTACTCTCAATATGGAGAGCTAACTTGAAGAATAGTATGTATATTCTCATTTTTGTAAAAATAGTTATTTTCTTTATAATGTGTATACATATAGAAAATTCAAGAATATATGCCAAACTAACTCTAGCAGTAGAATTACAAGAAACTTCATGTTTTGTACATTTCTATTTCAGTTTTTTTATTACTTTATACTAGACAAATAAAATCGAATTTTCAAAATTGGGAACCAACTATAAGTACATTTTTAATCCTGATAAACTCAGTTTTTAAACATAAATTTTTAAACCTTCTCCTCCTCAGTGACTTTTGGGATGGTAAACCCACATATGTATTATTTAAACAAAGTTATGTCATCTCTGTTTTTGGACACTTCTGCACCTGGTGATGAACGAACCAACTTTAAGTCTATTCGAAGCATAACTGATTTTTGGAAGGTAAGGTGTCATGTGACGAGGTCCAAAGTTGCTTTAGGTATTGCATAAATAAACTCTTGGCACATGTGGCACTCCACATATTTGTTGAAGGAATAAGTGAAAATGAACATCATTTCTTTAAACTATTAGAATCAACCAACTACTAAATGTTTATTGAGAACATATGTTCTCAGTGTGATAGAGTTCTTACCACTTTTTTTTTAAATTATGCTTATTTTTTAACATTATCATTGCATTTGGAAAATAGGAAACTTGCTTCTTATGTGGGAGTTAGGATCCAAAGCCAGTTTATAATTGTTTATAATGAAAATTATTCTTAAAAAATCCTTGTTGCCTGTAAGTAAAACATATGTGATTTGGATATACCATAGAACCCTGCACTATATGTGTTTTATAGTAATGTACAGTATAAAGAGTACAATACAAAATATAATTTTATAGTATTTTTTATCACATAAGAGTCAATCATTCCTTCAACATTGAAACAGACTTGTTTCCACTATACATAACTTAGCAAGATGCTCTCATTATGAGGAAAATACAGGGAATAGCAGTTTCAGGTATCCCATGTCACAAACATTGGAGCATACAAGGAAGAGGTAGGGAAGGCTTTCCAGAGATGGCAATTTAGTTGAGTTTTAAATGATGAGTAATGGAAAGACATTCTAGGGAGAATAAACAATGTGTGCTATAAAGAATTCTACATATGGAGCTATGTTTGGCATTATAGGCATATAGAAGATGAGGTAGAAAAGGCCAAACTATGAATTTGACAGAAGTCAAATCATGAATGCCATGTTAAGAATTTGAAACTTATAAGGAGACAAGGTCATTTCATTGCCATTAATGTTAATGTTGGCTTGGTCAATAATTTTCATACTCCATCCTCAAAATCATTTATTTCTATACACTTATGGATAACATTATAAATATGTTCTGTTATACAGTTGACATGAAAACATTTTCCCCATAACATTTCTCTCTCTATGTGAAGTTTATGGAAGGACCCCTTTTGGAAGGTCTGTACTGGGACTCATGGTACAATAACAACAAGTTGTATAATTTAAAGAACAGCAGTCGCATCTACTATGAGAACATACTTTTAGGAGTCCCCAGAGTCCGTCAACTAAAAGTCCGCAACAACACATGCCAAGTTTATTCATCCTTTCAGTCCTTGATGAGTGAATGTTATGCCAAATACACTTCTGAAAATGAAGACATATCTGATTTTGGCCTTAACAGTGAGTAAGTAGTATAAAATTACACATAACTTTTTCTAGCACCTTAGAGTTGTATCTTTAAACAATTGTGAAAATGTGTCTTTTCAAAATCATACCAACAGGAGACTGTTTCAATGATAGTATCAAAGGAAGACTCAGAGATGCAGTGTTCAGAAAAAGAGTGAACCTGTTTTTTTTGTTGTTTACCAAATGACAAAGTTGTTTTGTGACTGGTATATAAAATGCTAAGTTATATTGGACAAAGTGCAAAGCATCCAATTTTGCTTTTACAATACTCAGTGAGCTCTTCTGACTCCTGCCAGACTCACCTCAAACATACCCAAAATGCTTCTTGGGATCCCTAAGGAGTATCTTAGGTGTCTTAGGCAGCTTTCTTCCTTTCTCACTCTGGCTTACTGCAGTGATATCTTTCTTCTCTGTTGTTTCCAATAATAAAAAGAGGCAGTTATGTTCTACAGGCAGTACACCTGATAATGCCTGCCAAAAATACCATGGCCATTGTTCTCCAAAGTGGCTGAGGTTACTGCTGGTGTAGACTCTTCTACACATGTTATTTTGAAAATGTGAAAGCCCAAAGCCACTGCACTACCCACTCTTAATACAGAAGCTGCTGGGATCATTGCCTTTAGGGTCCTAGGAAAATCTTAAAGGACAAATAATAAATCTTTTTAAAAAATTAATATTTATCAAAGTGATAAAAATATTTACAAAGGTCTACCCTTACCAACTCATAATTCCCACTCCATAAGCAGCCACTTTTAGCTCTTTTAGTTGTTTCTTCTGGTATATATTTCCCATTTCTAAATAACATGCTTAAACTGCTATTACTTAATTTTACAGTTTTATGTATCTATTGTCTCTATCATGGAAGTTGTCTGTCATGTATCTCGTATACCACTGCCTCTATAAATACTGTTCTTTTTCCTCTTAGTCTATAATTATAGCATAATTTTTGTTCATCATTAGTCAATGTTCATATTATAAATAGTAACAATGATTATATCTCCTTTCTTGAACAACTTCTTTTGTATTCCCAGGATTACACCCACATTGCTTTGTAGTTTTTGTTGACTTGTTTTTTCTTCATATGAGTTTCTGAGTGTTCTTGAAGGCAACAAAGTACTTGTATAATTCTTTTAAATCTAACAAATAAGGTAACACAATCTTAAATACTACAGTATCATACAGTCTCCCTTTCAACAAAAAAAATTATATGTTACTTTTTACCCAAATTTAGAACCATATGTCTATCTGTCCATCACATACTGCTCTTATTCTGAGCTTTTTGAGTCATGGTCTTTATTGTTTCAGATTGAAAGTCTCTGCTTTATATAGACTTTATCTACATAAAACTTTACATCTATATTGGATTTTTGTGTTTGTGTGTATCTATTTGTTTGGTGCTAACCAGGGAAAATTTGGAATCTAACCAGCACTGGTCTTCTCCACCTCTATTTCTCCTACATTGTACTATTGTGGGGCAAGTTGGAAAGAATCCTAAATCAGGTAGGAACCTGATCTGTGATGACATTTTCAATATCTTTCCTGGCTTCCACAGATCAAGAATGTTTAAGTATTTTGTTCTTAGTGTCAAATGAACAACATTTATAAAGCAGTTTTGCTAGCCTCCTGAATAAATGAAATAATTATCATTAAACTGGTTACTGTGTTATCAAGGACATATTGTTCATTTCTAACAAGTTTCTTTTCAGGATATTTTTCTCCCTTGATTCAGTATAAATGTACATCTTTATAAATGAATAAAACTTGAGAGGGAACATGGTGGATATGGAAGGAAGTAGTCATGCATCCTTAGCAGATATGCTGTCTGTTTTATTTAAGGTGTTTATTCATTGTAAAATGAAAAAATTCACCCCAAATTAGGTTCAATAATCAGAGTTTATTGTCAGGACATATACGCATGGCTTCCTTAGGAAAAGCAGCAATAATATTAAGGCCACTCCTCAAGAAGCATATATATTTTATAATTGGATTCAGATGGAACCTAGCTCCAGAATCCCAGGCAGTTCTAGTTGGATTTCTCACCTTCTACTTTTCTCCGTCTCATGGTTTATGCTTTCTCATATTTTCTACTCCTTCCTAACATTATTATCTAAAATAATAAGTCTGCTCTCTTAGATACTTTCTTCACATCGTTTCCTTTAGTCTCCATTCTTGTGTTCTCTGCATCGTCTCTTTGTATTTGAAATTCATATTATTAAGAGTTAAAATCTAAATGGCCCAATACTTCTTCACAGAACAAATCATTGGCCAACCTGTGGGTTGGTTTCCCTTAGATCAAGTCCCCACCAGATGTCCAGGGGAGGTTAAATAATATAAAACATTTCCTCTTAAGGCAACTCCAGCAGGGGCTGTAGTCTTAGGTTACACATTTTAAATAGGAATTTTAAGGCTAATCTGTTAGGTATTCTATTATTCCAAATTCTCATAACAACTATCAATAATTTACCAAAATTAACACTATAAATTTGGAATTGTAATACCTTTTATTCCCTAACAACCAAAATAATAAGTTTCTGCTTGTTTGTCTATCTAAAATGTTAGATTCATTAATTAAAAATATTAAAAATTGGAAGTAGGAAAGGGTTGGTATAAAACAAATGCTCTTGTTTCAGTTTAACAATGATAAAAATACTCAAAAATATAACTGGAAATTATATAACTGTCTAACCACTATGCTGTATACTTGAAACTAATATAAAATAATACTGAATATCAACTGTAATTGAAAACTAAATACAACTATGGAATTTTCACTAAATGAGTATTTTTTTTTAGTCGTGTCACTCTTTTTCCTACTGCTGAAAACAAACAGTATTATTAGTAGAAAAACAAGTTTAAGCATTGTATATTTGGATAATCATTTAGATCTGTTTTGGGGAGACAAAATGACTGAAATAAGGAATCAAGGTTTTCTTTTTTTGATATCCCACAATTAAGATAAAAGTTGAAAAAATAAAATTATACACATTTTACTTTGATGTATGTATTTTCATTAAAATAAGATACCTATATAAACAATATAGACATTGTAACAAAATTTTTATTTACTAATTATTTATAAATGGTATGTGACCAACTATGAAGCACCTTTTCTTCTCATGCTGAGACATATTTCTGAATCAAAACCCTTGGTATTCTTGTTCAACTCAGACTTAAGATCTGATCAAACAACAGAGACTATGTTAAAGAACGAAATCAATCATTATTTTCTTGATTTTAAGTTCTCTGAGACAACAAATGTATTTTAAAAATGTTTTTCTCATAGCAGTTAGTCCAGTGTCTTGCCCACAATAAGCACTAAAAAATGAAAATGTATTAAATCTTAATTCTTTTAACTTTATCCTTAATTCATTGCCTTGCTTCAGAATTACTAATAAACTTAGCACTTTTTTTTTTAACTACTGCTTTTGAACCAAAGGTTAGCTTAAAATCTTAGAATACTTCTCAGTCAACCTTCTCATCTCTCCATTATTCTTTTAATATCTAACAGATGGAAGTACTCTTCTGCTACTATCAACTCCCCTCAGCACTGGGGATTTCTTGGTGTTTACCAAAATGGGGGATATATTTTCACTTTATCAAAATCAAAATCTGAAACCAAAAGCAAATTTGTTACCCTTCGACAGAACAGCTGGATCACAAGAGAGACTAGAGTTATTTTTATTGATTTTTCCTTATACAATGCTAATGTAAATCTGTTTTGCATCATCAGGTGAGTGGCTTAAAACCTCTTTATTGGCATATTTAATTTAAAAAGCATCCAGCGCCCTCAATAGGTTTCCAGTTGTACATGTCTTTACTGAAATTAAAATTGTAAGCTTCAAAATATAACGTATTCTGCCAATAATGAAAAAGACAATAAAGCAACATCATATTCCATTTTATTATTTCAAAATATATTCAAGAACATAGAAAATTACATGTTAGTTTTATATTACTAAGGATGTATAGTCTTAATTCTTGTCATTCTGCAGTTGCACAGATCTAATATTCAGACTTGATTTCTTCCTCTAAATCATATCATTCAAATCCATTGATTTCCTTTCAGAATGAGCTTATTTATTGTTATTAATTTTTGTCTCAATAAACAATTCAAATTTCAAACAATATATAACAGGAGCCAGCATTCTAGAAATGATTAGAGCCTGTGATGATTTGCAAAAATGGCCCCAATTCTTCACATCTTTTCCATGTAACTTTGTAAGTGCCCTGCCACCCAAGGCAGGGTGCACTGCCCCCAGCCCTTGATGCTGGGCTCAATCACGTGACTGACTTTGATCAAAGGAATGTTAATAAATATGATACAAGCAGAAGCTTAAAATGAGTTTACATTAAAACTTGCTTTCTTGCACCTCTGCTATAGCAAGAGAAGAACATGTCTGGACTAACTTGTTGGACCCAGAAGGAGAATGAGAGACATCCTCTCATGGGGAGGAGGAGGAGAAAGAACCAACCAAAGAAAAAATTAATTCCATTAGTTTGATTACCTTAGGTCATCTTCATAACCTGGACCATACTAATTGGCTTAGGCTTGGGTTCTAGAATCAAACACTGGCAAAGGAAATGAGATTACCATAATTGGATCTGGGAGTAGGTGACTGCCTGATAGAATGAAGGTTCTGTTAGAAGAATGGGTTAATGACTGCTAGACAGGCAAACAATAATGTCCACTATAATGTGAGTGAGCCACTTTTCTCTCATGAGTCTTATAGTTTTACTCTAAACAGAATGTGTAACTAGTGTTTTACTCTGATTAGGGGATTTTGCCCTTGTGCAACAATATAGTGAAACACAATCAGAGCCTTTAAAATTTGTAAAAATGAATAAAACAAATGAATTACCTTAAGCAGCCAATGGACATTATCTCTTATTTTATAGTTCTTTTTCAGAGACTGAGATTTTTACCAATAGTATTCATCCTTCCCAATAGTTCTGATCAGGGTAAAGTGAAGAATACAAACCATTTCTATGTTCTAAATAAGAATAGAAACATTAAGGTAACTGGCTTAAAGTCATATGAAAAACTTCTTGTAATATTAAGTCCAGATTTCATTTCTCTAGGTTGTATTCTTATTCTGTATTACCTTTTAAAATATTATTTTCTAGAAACCAGCAGATTTTGAAACTTTGATAGTTTATCTAATCAGTAGTTGTATGGAAACATATTACACTAAAACCTTATCCATTTGTTTTCCTTTTTGTACACATATCTGGCAAACTAAACTGAATGCTGTTCTTTCCCTTTTTGCATATTTGCCTGCACTTCAAACCAAAATATTTTCTTTCATTTCATTCACTTATTAACATTGCACATTGACTATTTTCAAAGTGAAACAGTTCTGTTTTCTATTTGTTAACTGGTTTTGTTTTTTTTTCTTTTTTAGCAACACATTATTGCAGCACCAATAAGATTTGCTAATATCTTTAGGTAGGAATAATAACATTATGACATTATGATAGAGATGATTATTCCTTCAAGTACTGCCAATTCCTAATTATCTGAAGTTGTGGAGAACACTAAAAGTGAACTACCCTCCATATGTTTATATTTGATGATAGTATTTATTTTTATACTTCTTTTTGCACATAGATCTTTATATCCAAAACCCAGTGCCTACACAGAAAACATTTGCTTTAGTAAAGTATGTGGTCTTGATGTTTTAAAAGCAAGAAATATTTCTGATAAGTGAAAGGGAAAAAGTGTATTTCCCTCCTCTGAAGTAGTCAAGAATTATGTATTTGGGAGAAGTCCTGACTAATAACAGTAACTAACAGTAGAGCATTTGCTTGAACATCATCTCATTCTCCTGTGGAGGTATATTAGTATTCCCAGTTATGAGTGAGCAGTGTAAACACAGAATGGAATGAATGACCAGCTAAAACCATATCTTACTTTCTCATTTACATTGGTCTTTGACCATTGTGAATATTAAAAGTATAAAAAGACTGAGCCATTAAAAAACAAGTAAATCCACTAGAAAATTTTCTAACCTAACCTATAACCCCAAGAAAACATATTTTGTACAAAATAACTGGTTACCATTAAATTACATATCATCATTGATTAGAAATTTCACATTGAATTTGGTACTGAAATATAAATGCTTGAAATGAGCAGTTACTTTCACAAATCTAATTTTACAGATTGGTGGCAGAATTTCCTGCAACTGGAGGAGTACTTACTTCATGGCAGTTTTACTCTGTGAAGCTCCTCAGATATGTTAGCTACTATGATTATTTTATTGCTTCCTGTGAAATCACATTTTGTATTTTTCTTATTGTCTTCACTGCACAAGAAGCCAAAAAAATAAAAGAATTTAAGTCTGCCTATTTTAAAAGTATTTGGAACTGGCTAGAATTACTCCTTTTGGTGGTAAGTATATATTCACATGTATGGTTGAAGGAAATCACATATGAACCTACCAGTGAGAGAGGTATAAAAGCAGAAGTTTCTATTAATCAGGACTTATTTTAAAAGCTACAAATATCAATCATGAAATGAACTGTTATAGTACATACCAAGGATGTGCCTCCAAAAGGGAGAAATCTTTTTTCTTCTTTTTTTGGTCCTTGGGAGGACCAGCATAAACCTAGAGGAATAGGTATTATGATTTAATGTGCACAATAGCTCTCACCTACCCCGCACTCAAAAATATATTCCTTACAGGGCTTTGTTTTAAAAACCACAGATCTTTGGGGGAAAGATCTTTTAAAATGTACTGTGTTGCCAAAATCTGATTTACTCCTCATACTGAATTTTGAAAGAATAGCCAAACTCATGCCTACTTAGAATACTAAAGGAGGAGGTTTGAGCAGTCAGAGGGGGGCTTGTGGGCACAGAGGACACCAGGATAGAAAAATAGTGCCTGAAAAAAAAAACTCCAAAGACTGCCAATTCTGGTCACTAGAACATACTAAAGTAAACAGAGATGTAAGCAGGACAATACAGATGTTAAGAGCTTCATTTTAGGAATAATAAACAAACCTTTCTGGCTTATAAAATCCGATCTTTCACCCCTATTGGCCCTTACATATAGCCAATTTAGTATATAAACCTAATTTCCCAAAATTAGATTGAAAGTTTCTCAGAGTCAGAAAGTGTGCCATCTACCTTTCTGGTATACCCAATAATGTTTAATATGGGGTAGGCATAGCATTAAATGTTTAACCATCTAAGTATTTTGGGGCAAGGGAAATCAAAAGAAAAATTTCACTAGTTACAAAGCTCTGATACCAAAGATAACCTGGTTCTGAAATCTAAGAGTTGTTAAAGGGCTCCAAAAGGGTTTTATCTGTTTTGTTTTTGGAACTGTAAAATTTTTTCCTTGTAGTGTTACATAGTGAAATTATTAAAGTTTTAGGAAACATGCAGTTACATGGAACAGAAACCCTTACAGCCTATTCGGAATTATATAACCATTTTATACATTTGTGCTTTATGACTCAAAGAAACAAGCTAATAGATTAGGATGGCCAGGCAATCAATACTTTCCTACCTTTATGATAATTATGCTACCTTAAACTTCTTTAAATTGAGGCTTACATTTATATAGAAGCCTATGTCTTCTCTCTCCTTCCTCTTTTGTTGAACTTTTGTTGAACTTTTTCATGTTTCTTCATAGACTACAGGAAATTTAGAGGTAGAAATAGTCTCTAATTTACCCCTTCTTTTTTTCTCAGTTGTGTTTTGTGGCTGTTTTCTTCAATTCATACTGTAATATACAAATTTTTCTCTTACTTGGACAATTGTTAAAAAATACTGACAAATATTCAGACTTCTATTTTCTTGCCTATTGGCACATTTATTACAACAATATAATTGCTATTACCATCTTCTTTGCATGGATAAAGGTATTTATATTTTATTATATTACATAGAACATTGTATTTTATTATATTAAGATATAAAAATTGGAACCTAAAGTCAAACACCCCTAACATTAGCCCCTCCTTTAATTTGAAGATTTCTGAAATTAACTTAACTTACTCTAAATATAATCTTTAATATTCTATTTCAATTAACTTTGTTCTTTTTCAGATATTCAAATTCATAAGCTTTAACAAGACAATGTCTCAGCTGTCATCAACCTTGTCCCGCTGTATGAAAGACATAGTAGGATTTGCCATCATGTTTTTTATAATATTCTTTGCCTATGCCCAGTTAGGATTTCTTGTTTTTGGATCTCAGGTTGATGACTTTTCCACTTTTCAGAATTCCATGTAAGCTCTTAGTATATATGTAATTATATTTTCTACTTCTGACAACAACAACAAAAAATCATGGAAAGGTCTATAATTAGTAATATAAGCTTTAATAAATTTAAACTTGGTTTCATATTTTCACTGATGGCTAAATATCTGTCACACTCAAAGTAAACATAGGCATTAAAAGACCCAAATAGATGATGATATGAGTTTTTTAAGAGTTACTAGATCAAGTCAGAAAAATAATTTTCATTTCTCACTATAAGTAGAAATTTTACCTAAGATAAATAATTTGGCTCCATAGTTCTGTAATATTTATTATTCTCTGGGAAAAAGAAATCTTAATTGTTTTCTTTATAGGGCTCTATCTGTAGAATTATTCTATTTATGTTGACCTGATTTTCCTTTGCTGATCTGGCAAAGCTGTATTTCAAAAATAGCTTTATACACATAAAGCAGTCAGCAAGCAACAGTTAAGAAAACTGATTAGAATCCCTAAAATATCCAGGCTTTTCTTTAAAAGTGAATGATTTTAATAAATTTATTCCCCTTTTGGGGTAGGTAAAGCAAGTTCTGTCTATATAAGAAAAGTATGATACAATAAAATATAAATTCTGAAAACATGAACTCTAGACCAAGATTAGAAGAAAGAAAATGGCTTCATATTTAAGTAAGTTTGGGAAAATTTAGATCACTCTTTTGGAAATTTGCAATACATAGTAACATATAGCTCTGAGAAAAAAAAAATTTCTTTAGTTAAGAATTCTTCAAACTTATTGTCCATGACTCTTTTAGTTGATTTGGGGGAAACGTGGATCTAAAGGAATGTCTTAGGTTGCTCTCTTTTTCACCATCACGTGTAAATAATTGGAAGTGCCAATTGTATGAAATTTAATAACATTTTTCTGAAATAACCCTTTACTAAATCATAAGTGGAAGAGGAGTGAACTAGGAACCAAGAGGATAAAATTCTACTTTTCCAATTCTGCCATTAGCTTTTTAACATTTCTAAACCTTAATTTCTTTATCTGTAAATAAAGGGGCTAAATCACTCTCAAAAGTCCTTCCTAACTTCAAATAAACTATAATTTGAGTCTAATTAGCTAATCCTGAGCGAATGTTTGCAGTTCCAACAATTTCTTGGGCCTTTCCTAGGATCTTAAGTGTTAGCTGATAAGATTTAGTGGTATTGAATATTGACTATAAATGTAATAATTTACAGAAACTTGAAAATTTGTCTTACCTTTCCTTAGTAGGAAAATAGGAAGTAGAAGGCACAAAATAAAAAGAGAACTTTGGAATGGATTGAGGGTTTTTTTGCTGTTGGTAATGTTGTGCTAAGTTATTGAGATCAACCTCCTCTTCAGGACAATTTAAAAATTCTATAGAACTAACAAAAAAGTAATAACTGAACCAAAATCAGAAGGCAAGAATCCAGAGAAGTGAGCCCAGCACCCAATGCTACTTTTGCCCTCAAGGCTTTTTTTTTTTTTTAAGCCAATAGAATTTATTTTTAATTGTGATAAAATACATACAAATTTACCATCTTAACCATTTCCAAGTATAAAGTTCAGTGATATTAAGTACATCACTTAATATTGTGCAACTATCACCACCATTTATCTCCAGAACTATTTTTATCTTGCAAAACTGAAACTCTACATCTATTAAACAAAAACTCTCCATTTCTCCCCCTATCTCAACCCCGGACAAATCACCACTCTACTTTTTGTCTCTATGATTTTGATTACTCTGGGCACCCAGTAGAATTACAAAGTAGATGTCTTTTTGTGACTAATTTACTCCACTCAGTATAATGTCTTCAAGATTCAACAATATTAAATGTCAGAAAGTCAGAATTTCCTTTTTTTGAGGCTGAATAACATTCCATAGTGTGTCTAATACCATATTTTGTTCACCTATTCATCTGTCAATGGACATTTGGATTGCTTCTATGTTTTAGTTATTGAGAACATAGGTGTGCAAATATGTCTTCAAGACCCCATTTTTAATTCTTTTGGTTATGTGCCTATAGGTGAAATTGCTAGATCATATGGTAATTCATATGGTAATTTTTGAGAAATGGCCAAAGTGTTTTGCACTGTGGCTATATTATTTTACATTCCCACTAACAGTGTACAAGAGTTTCAATTTTTCCAAATCTTTGCCAACACTTTTTATTTTCTGGGTTTTTTTGTTTGTTTGTTTGTTTTTTGGTAGTAGCCATCTTAACAGGGGTAAGGGCCTTGCAACAAGGTGGAGAATATACCTCCCCTTATGTCTGCACCACTGTGATCAGAAGCAGCGATCAGAACAGAGACCATGATGTTTAGAGAATAGGGTCCTTATTGACTATCCTGGCTCCCACAAACTGTGTGCAGACTGTTCTAGGAATAGATGCACAGCTGCCTGACATTGGATGGAGGTGCGGGAGATGGGTAGCTGCCACCAAACTAAAAGCTGAAATTGACCAAAATTGTTTAAGCCTTTCCCTGGAAGGTGCAAACTTTCAATAGAATAGCTTCCAAAATAATTACATCAGACAGTTACCAGTGTGATTGTTGCCTAGATGAGGAGACAGATTCCTAGTGCTTCTACCATCTTCCTAAAATCTCCACCCTGAAGGCATTTTTGCTGATCAGAAGAAACAGTTGAGAAACTGTTTCTCATCACCTGTCAGAGAGAAGACAAGTCAGAAACACTAAAACAGAACCTCGTTTTTTTATGCTAGAGAGTTACATTTGATATGTCGAGAAATTCTGGTTTCCTTCCAATTCAGCATTTCTCTTTCTATCTTGTGTAGAAGAGCATTACAAACCGGTATTAAAAACTAGATACTTTCTTTAAGTATGATTTAATCAGGTCTTAGGTACTTGGAGTGAAATTCCAGATAACTCTGAGTCCTGATACTCCAAATACATTTTCTTCTTTCATTGTAAATAGCCATATGCCCCCTTTATGTGATTGACAAAAGCAACAAGGAACAAGAAGCATTCTCCCTTTTGACTGACTAGCCAATCATGCAAAGTATCGATATATTAATAAAAATGTCTTCCCAGATTTTCCCTTAAAAATAAAAAAACACATAATTTGTATCATATTGCTGATGTGTCTGGCAATGCCACTGCAACATAATGATGAGAAAATAAGATGTCAGGTTAAGAAATTCTATCTCTGCCACTACTATGCTCATTCAAAGCCTTAATTTCTTAACTTTCCATCTTTAAAATTAAGAAAATGAAGATTTTAAATATTTTAAATACTATCTCACATCTAAAACCAAGCTTTCATAGTTATTAAAGAGAATAAAATAAACCTTAGGATCATGCTTGAGGATCATTAACACTTGAGACTTAGCAAATGACAAAATAATTGGTATCCTTATTTAAGCAGAAATTAAACATATCATTGATATTAGAAATTTTAGGGCTCTTAGGTCTAGGTACATGTTGAAAATCACTTACTGGACAAGGTCAAAGTATTCTAAGCTTTGGAAGGGCACAGAAATAGTTAATGAGCCCACTGCTAAGAGCAGCTGGTAAGCCAGTATCTCAAGGTTCAAATCTTATAAGTAAACATTGGGTTTATATTGGTTAAATAAATTGAAGCTCATCACTTCCTGGACTACCTGTTTAGCTATTGAGGTACCTCAAGCCTTTAGGGGGATTTTCTACATCCAGTTTTATAGAACTCCGTTTAAACTAAAGTCAGAGAACAGATAACATATGCAGCTAAATACTTTCCTAGGCACATTGGTAACCCCCACCAGTTGTATGAAAAGATATAATATTTTCTAATGTTTTCCTTCTTTCCTATCAAAGATTTGCACAGTTTCGAATTGTTCTTGGGGATTTTAATTTTGCTGGTATTCAACAAGCCAATCGTATCTTGGGACCCATTTACTTCATCACCTTCATCTTTTTCGTGTTCTTTGTCCTATTGGTAAGAATGACCATATATGTAAACTTTATGCTTATATTTTTTTCAGAAAAAAAATGAAATAAACAATTTAGAAGAAATTATGGTATCACTATTTAGCTGTCAACACTTTACATTTATTAAGAATGGTGTGAATTCCTAGTGATCGAGGTTCTCTAGTCCAGTGTCTAAACAAGCTGTCCAATGGAGAATGTGATCACAGTAGTTACTTACCATTTGGGTGCTGTGTGCCAGCAGTGTGCTCAGTCTTTTATACATATAACTTCAATGTCCCAGGTCTCTCTAGCCTGGGACATTTCATACCAGTAGGTATGAATTTAGGCTATTAATATTCCAAGTGTTTATTGCAATGACTTTTGGCCATCACAGCTGAAAGCTCACTCCTGTATGATTTTGGGGAATGCCCAGGATGGGTTTTATATGTGCTTACGACTAATCTATTTGAACTTTATAATCAAAGAACCTTGTCTTCCTAATGAAGGCACTGCTACTGTCCTCCATGAAAATGTTTTGCTGTCACACACAGCAAGTTATCCTCAGGTGATGGCCAAGAATCCTCACAATGACAGAGCTGGGCCACAGTGAAAGGTGGAGAAGTGGGCTAGGGGTGTAAAAATACCCTCTCCACAATTTTGTGTTATCTGGATAGTAGTATTCTAAGAGTCTTAGTAAGATTGAGCATTTAAATAGCTTTATAAAATTTTTGAAAACTAAAACTACCCTTTATGAACAAATAATCAATCTAATATGTAATATTGATAAATTAATGTACATATACACCAGTTCATATACACTATTTTAAATTCTGCTTTTATTTACCATAAATATTACCCAGATTCACACATTACACATTTCTCATTCTGTTAGTCTTCATAGCCATTTCTCTATTGTTAAACATGAGTTATTTTTAAAATTTAAATCGTTTTACAAATTCCAGTACTTATCAAAGTTATTAATATTTAAACTAAATTTTTATTGAAATATTTATTTGAATATTTTTCCCCAGAACATGTTCTTGGCAATAATTAATGATACCTATTCTGAAGTGAAAGCTGATTATTCAATAGGCAGAGTGCCAGATTTTGAACTTGGTAAAATGATTAAACAGGTATGGCAAATTATTTTCCTAATTAGAATTTTAAGACAAATCTTGTTCATTTTCAACTCTTGTAAGTATGAATAATACTTAACCCCCAAGTGGTAGTGGGCTTGGGGTTTTTTTGGGGGGAAGGGTCTTGTTTTGGCCCAGTTTTTGTTATTTTGTATTTGCCCCATATTTGTATTATTTCACTACAAGGGCAATGAGATACGCTCTCTGCCTTTAAAGATTATTTCAGAGTTTAATGTATCAAACAGTAATTGATTTGCTAAATGCAAAGCACTGGTATTATAATAAAAGTTATCTCCTCTCCAAAAGTTTTCAATTTAGATGCTGGCAAATTTCTGTAAACAATCTAAACTCAGAACCCCATGTGCCTTATCTTCCTCACTTTCCTGTTTCTGTTAATAGCAACACTCTTTTTTCAGTCACCCCTACTCAAAAACCTTGGACTTTTTATTCCCTTGTCCCTTGTATGATCTGTTGTCAAAACCTGTGTGTAAAGTTCATCTCTAGTTTTTGCTCACATTTGTGGAACTCAAGGACACTTTGAATTCTAACTGCCACAACTAGATGAGGATTCTCAGTACTTTTCACCCTGCCTTTTGTATAACATCTTCGTACCTGTTCTAGGCCCTTTCCTGTGCCAGGCCAGCTCTGATCATATCACTTCTCTGATCAAAATTCTTGTTTCCCTGGGCTTGTCAAAATAAGTCCAAATTCTTTACTCAGACATTTGGGGCCTTTCTAAAGTCTCACAGTCCCAACTTATTTTCTTTATTTGACTATAGAATTTCTACTTTCTATGCCTCCATTTACAGCACTGTATATCCCAGCCAGTGTGTTGAGCACTGCTATTTACCATGCTTACTCTCTCTCCCTTCCCGGGCCTCTGCTACTGTCATTCTCTGACCCAGGCATATTCCCTCCACACACTCACTGACATTCCACTCTCCCTGACAGAGTAGAATCTTCCTTGTCCTCTTGACACTTACCTCACTTTGAGCTGTAGCAGTCATGTATATACCATCTTGCCCATCTCTGCATACCTACAGCTTCAACCATAGCACTTCACGTAGACAAGATCCTAACAGCTCTGGGGTTAGTGAGATTTAAAAGCTCTGTTCAGGAATTTATCTGTAAAAGAAAGCTTAATTATGTCCCCCAGTGAGCTTAACTGTGGGGTTTTCTTCCTCATCTTTTATCTCTTCATTATGATGTTGGTTATGTGCATTAAAGTATTAATATATTTAAAGCAGCAAAGATTAATAATACCTTAAAGATTTTTTTTCAAGCTCAGATGTGATGCACACAAGAGAACCCCTTTTTCTTTTCACCAGCAGGCAGAAACCATAAGTGTTGACAAAGTGATAGGATAATCCTGGCATTTGCCTCTACACTTCTTTATAGTAGTAGTCCCTAGAGACAAGCATTCCACATTTCCTTTACCTTGATCAAAAATTAACAATACAGGATATATTTCTGATGAACCTTTAAACTATTTTTAATTATGACCAGAGTTATGACAATGTTCTTGAAAAACTCAAACTAAAGAAACCGCAAAAGGATGAAGACAAAAGGTAAGATGACTTTAAACTTTTAATTTACCATTTTCAAAGCTTTATATTATATAAGACACTTAAAATAAGGATTCAGTCCTATCCAAAGTACTGATTCTGCATATGTTGTCAATACAACAAGTAGTGCTTCCTAAATTCTAAGAGTCATGAAACTCTAAAAAAAAAGCTTAACAGAGGCTGGACACGAAAGTCTCTCTAAAAAGGTAGAAAACTATTTTAGTCTACATTAAGTGCATTTATTTAGCTATCGAAATAAAAACATTTTTACACCAAATATTAACACATTTACACTTATTGATTCAATTTGTTGTCAAAATGCGTTCCAAACCCAGACCTCTGAAAATGGGACATAATATAAACATTTTTTCATAGCTGGAGATGTGATACTGTGGGGAACTTATTAATGACCACATTTTCCAAGTAATTAGCAGAAAGAACAGAAATGCAATTCGAATACTTACTATAGATATGACTGTATTTATGCAGACATTTCCCTTTGTACTGTCATATGCCTCTAATTTTTATTTTATATTCTCAGTGGAGATTTGGTTGAACAAGCCAGAAGAGAAGGCTTTGACGAAAATGTAAGATTTTAATTTTTTCATAAAGTGATAGCTTTATTAGAAATATGCTTACAAAACAATTCTGAATAAGAATTGAAATGATTTGTTTTTTCCGAGAAGTAGTTGGCAACTCCAAATATTTTTCCCAGAATCTAGATCCTTTCTTGTTTAGGATAAATCATTTGGATTCCAGATGCTTCCTTTCTTATTGATGCTCTCAGCCAGATACGCTGGTCCTACAACTGTACACTCACTGTGAGATACTCACACAAGGGTTAGTGAGTATACTCTATAGAGATTATATAATTTTTCCCTTGTAATCATTATCATAAATCACTTAGATTTTTTTATATTTCAAAATATAACATATTCAATGAATGACAATATGTTTAAGAAATAATTATAAAGCATACAATATATTTGAGGAAAGAAAATGTAAGCCAAGGATTTTTATATCTAGCATAAAGGCTTCCAGTATAAAGGCTCAGTTTTGAACACACAAGAACTTGGAATACTGTTGTATTCCTGAGGGTTCTAGGAGAGGATCGGCTTCAGCCAACCAAGAGATGACTGGAGAAATTTTGGAAAAAAGGAGGACAAGAGAAGGTATGAAGAAGAAAAAGTTGACTGCTTCACATTTTATAGCTAAAAGAGTTATCATTTAGAATTAATAACCAAGAAGAAACTTTAGCATATTTAATAGCTAAAAGTTATCATTTAGAATTAATAACCAAGAAGAAACTTTAGCATATTTAAGAGTACAATAATAAATAACAAGATTGTTTTATTGATTTTAAAGTACTTTTTTCACATTTTAACATCTCTGAAATCAAGACTTGCCTTATGGTTTGACAGTGTGTCATATATTAATTGTTAGCACTTTTTCCTAACTGGTACATAAAATAATATAGTGTGTCTTATAACAGACTCCACCTCTCAGACACAAAGAAATATGGTAATATGACTGAAAATATATTGGGTAGTAGAGGGGAAGGAGATAAGGAGGCAAATTATAAGCTAATTTTCTTGTTGAACTTGTTTGGTTCCTTGTTGAAAGAACTAAAGCAAGAAAAGGAAGAGTATATAAAAAGATACATGACGAAAAGCAAACCACCTAAACAAAAATACATACATTCCTAAAGGACAAAAGTACCAAGAGAACAGAAAATATACCACATGGTAAAAGACTTAAAACAAGACAATATGATATAACTGTGGCCAAATATATCTGACATATCAGTAATAGCAAATAAATGTAATTTACTTAAAAAGAAAAAGAAATATATTTTCAGGTTGAATCACAAAGTAACATCCAATTTTATGCTGTATCCTAAAATACATACCTAAAACAAAGTAATCAGAAAAGTTAAATATACAAGTATGAACAAAAGTTTATCAGGGAATACAACTTAACTCAAGATATAATTCTAGACAAAAAGGTCTAAATGAGATGAAGGGCACTTTATAAGATCAGCTCTAATAGTTATGATTACCTATGCACCAAATTACACAGCATCAACTTCCATAAAGACTATTGGACTTATAAGAGGAGAAACAGAACACAAAAAATAAAAAGATTTTTTAAAAGCCAATATAATGAACACATAGTCTTACACTTACATATATTACTCTGTACTCAGAAGATTCACCCACTTTACAAAAACTCATTAATTAAAACTGATCATAAAGAAAATCTCAATAAATTCCAAAAAGTGGTTAACACAGAAAAAATTCTCTGAAAATATATTAAAGAAATTAGAAAATAAAAAACTTCTTTAACCAAGTTTAAACTATGAAACAATTTTTAAAATCAAAGAGAAAATACAAAATGGATTGTAGAATTCCAGAAAACAAAATGACAAAAACACTAGATAACAGAATCTATGAGATAGTCAAAGAATACCGGAGGACAATTAATAGCCTTAAATTTATTATTTTTAAGAAACAAATAATTTCAAGCTATTTAAGCTGTTCCAGAGCAGAGAAATGGAAAACTTCCAAATTAGTTTTACAAAGTGACTATATAGCAATTTTAAAACCTGGAAATGAGTATACACAAAAAAAATTTTTTTAAAGCAGCAGCAAACTGAATCTAATAGATAAAATATCATATCATCATTTGGATAAGGTTTATTCTAAGAATGAAAAGATGGTTCAAAACTGGGTAATCAACTAACATAATTCACTCTGTCAATATATACAAAGAGGAAAATTACATCATTTTCCACAGATGCTGGGTATTAATAAGATTCGACATTCAATCTTGGGAAAAACAAAGCAAAATAAGAATCAATGGACACTTCCTTGATATGATAAAAACATACTTATGTCACCTCTAAACTAGCATCTTACTTAATAGGAAAACACTGGACATATCAGAAATAAGACAAGAATTTATTGGAAAGGTTCAGCCAAAACAAGAGAAATTAGACGTAAAAGAATTGAAAAGAAAACGGTAAAGATGAGCCCTATTTAAGATATGATTCCCTTAAGTTTTATAGGTATACAATCAACTGAAAAATTATGACAAAAAGAATTCACTAATATAGTAGGAAAAAATTTTTATGTTAGTCATGTCATATATGCAAACATCAA
The DNA here is from genome assembly GCA_004027375.1 of Macroglossus sobrinus. Taxonomy (NCBI): domain Eukaryota; kingdom Metazoa; phylum Chordata; class Mammalia; order Chiroptera; family Pteropodidae; genus Macroglossus; species Macroglossus sobrinus. The sequence continues at coordinate 446,711 of PVKZ01000989.1, read as the reverse complement.
CCGGTTTGTTAAAAATAATAGAAGACTCTATTTATAAAAGCAACAGAGTAGAAAATGCCCTAGAATAAAAAGAGTTTAAAACCAAGATAAGTAAAAATTTTAAACATTCATAAAGACACAAAAATACACTAAACTAAATGAAAAGACATACTTACTGCATGTTATCAGACAGGACCTAGTCAGGAAAATAGAAACCACATTATGTACTTCAAACATACAATTTACTACAGGGAGTTGGTTATAGAAGTATTGGAAGTACAGAAAAAGTACACTGAGGCAATTCATAAATTACTATAGAAAGATGCTACTACTCCCAGGGCCAAGGTTACAAAAGGTGGGGTTATAAGAACCTAGTATCTTAGAGAAAGGCCCTGTGAAGCTGTTACTCAGACCTCTTAGGACACCCCCTCTACCACCCTTGCTGCTGCTGACACTTTTGAAGTAATGTGACAAGTCTGGTCCTGAGTATACCAAAAGAAGCTGGACCGCTGCAGTCCGAAGCCCACCATTGCTGCTGGAGATAATTTTCATTTGCCAGAAGTAATGCTGATAGAAAAAAAAAAAAACCCTTCTCCCCTCCATCCTTCAATAAGGCAGAACCTAACAAATCCAGTAGCAGTAACCTGGAGAATGAGTTTTCAAAGCCTGAGAAGAGGGCAAATTTTGAGTTGAGAGACATTTGCTGAATAGTCAACCCAGTTCATCCTTTTGGCTATTTTGTACACACATTTGAACTTCCATAAAATGATAGTAACTATTTTCAAGTATTCATCTAATAAGATGGAACTATTCTTTATACAAATGAAGGCACTCTTATCCTCTCTCCCAAAAGGGAGAAACAAAGTCCCAAAAGTAACTGTATCCATCTCTGGGTGATATTAAGACCTCTTCTACTTAAATCACAATTTCTTAAGAATTTTTAAACTATAATGTTTATTTTTGGACATGAAAGTATTAAGAGGCAAACTGTACCCCACTCCACCCACCGCCAAGAATTCCTGGTTTCCAAATATAGCTCTCTCTCTACCCATTTTGTAGAAGCAACCAATTTCCTCTTGGTACCTGGACTCAATCACCTCAGTTGAATCTTTGCCTGGTGGTTCAATAGCCTAAGGAATCCCAAATGACCAGGTGGTAGTCCAAAAATCTTAGGTCAATTGTTGTGTCCCTTGGTAGAAAAATGCAACTATAAGGATTTGTTACTTTGGATTTCTCTTGCTACCAAGTACTCACCAGTTACTGTCCAGTCAGAGAAACAGAAACATACTAAGTAATTCCAAAGGAGGTGGTTTACTGTAAGAGCCGATGTGGAACACATTAAGAGCTGTACATAACTCTGAACATAATCCAGAAAACTGTAAAAGGCAGCTACCACCTACAGGTAAGAGCTGGGATGACTAGGACCTAGGAGCTTGTGGGAAATGCCCACAGAGTTGCTGCTCTGTGCTCTGCCTACGACCTTCCTATGAGTGTCAAGGAAGGCTTCACAAAAAATGTGATAGTTGAGATGCGTTTCCTGAAGGATAAGTTTATCAGGTACAGTCTATTCAACCCATGTTACTAATGCTTCTGCTGTATTATATTAGGCCTGGTCATTTAGAAATAATTGTGGGGCCTACCACTTTTTTAACACCACATTGAAAGCATTAGTAAATGTCAAATGTGGGTGCTGTAATGTTGCCAAAATAAAACTAGAAAGATTGAAAGCCATCCTTTCCTACTTTAGATATGTTGGTTTAAAGACAAACTGTCTAATAAGTTTCTCTAACCGGAACCGCACATACTTATCAGGTAAACAGTGTATAAACTTGGGCATCACCATGCTCTGAGGAAGGTAATCAGAACCCTCATTAAGGGATCTACTTTGCTACCTAGCATTATTGCTGGAGCAGGGTAGTATCATACTTTTACTGGAAATCTCTTCTTTCCCTTTTTCTAGAGCTGTCTCTATTTTCCACAAAGTACATTTTTCTAAAGTTGAGAAAAAGGTATTTGGGCAGTAAAAGGAAGTGGGTGGTAGTGAGGACAAAGCACAGAAAGGGCTCTTCAAGATCAGAGAAGGATGCAGCAAAAAGAATTTTCTAGTATGAGGAGCTTATTTTTGGTTATGTGGACAAACTGGAGTGCACAGATTGATGCAGCAATTATGAAGAGGAGATTGGGGATGGTTAAGTAAGATTGCAGGAGTCTGGCTGAGAAGCAGCTGGGAAGGCAAATACCCACAGATGTACTCTGAAGTACATCCGCTTCATTAAAGAACAGAGGTACAGAAAAGAACATTTCAACTTTGGCCAATGAAGGATGGAGAAAATCAGTAAGAAACTGAGCTGGAGATGCAAAGAGAAAAGAGGCACTGAAACAAGAATAAACTGATAATTGTAATTTAAAAAACCCAACTCTGCCAAACATTTCTAACACAGGGTCCTCTGAAATGACGCTGCTGATGTACAGACCTAAAAATTGGAAGGGAAAAAGTCAGTGAGGCTCAAAATCATAGCCCTGGAGAGTATAGTTTAAGATTCTTGACCTTGTGATGCTTGCGTGCCAGACTTGAAATGGAGAAAAATTTAAAGACTGCAGCCTATGCTTTTCCTCTAACTTGACAGGAGATTCGAAGTGCAGAGCAAATGAAAAAATGGAAGGACAGGCTTGAGAAAAAGTATTATTCCACAGAAATTCAAGATGACTACCAGCCTGTCACTCAACAAGAATTTCGAGAGTAAGCATTTATTCTAACCAGGGTACTATAGGATTATCATGATTTGGGGGGGCTAGGGACAAAAGTAACACGTTATTTTCCTGAACATAAAATCTTATTCTAAGATGTCACTTTTTTTGTTTGACCCATCTTCAAAAGTTAAGCAGAGAGCACAGACCCCATTTGTTTAAATGTAAGGAGAGAGACCAATTGTTTTTATACTTACATCTCTAAATAATAGGAACTGCCATTTATACTTGATAAGCATAGTAGACACTGTTCACACCGCTTTCAAATATTAGACCCATACCTGACAATACTAAGTGTTTTAGGAGCTGTCTTCCCACTCAAAGCATTACACAATAGGCACTAATAACCTGCTGTCTCTTTACACATAAAAATGTGTTACTCATTCTCCACTTCTTTCTATATTATCCTCTAGCCTCTTTTTATATGCCGTGGAGCTGGAGAGAGAATTACACTACATCAGTTTAAAACTAAACCGAGTGATGAGAAAGGTTTCAGCTCTACCCTGAGTCAAGTGGAGGTGAGACTGTGATGCAATCACTGAACATTTCTAACAAAGATTCACTCCTGTACTGAATTATGTCCTTAACTTGCCCTCATTTCAGGTACACTTAACTACCTATCATCAAACTATCGTCAGGGTCAATAATCATTGTCAAATGACTTCTAGGACTAAAATGCCCCTGAATGGGACCTCACTATATAATCAACATGCCTCCAGAGTATACACACACTGGTTCACACAGAGGATTTCATAATAAATGATTATTAAACTCTAGGAATGTGAAGGGAAAGTACAAAATAATGCTGCTTCTAGTTCATGGGGCAGATCTCTAATTCATAGTTTAATAAATAGGTAAAAACAGTTTTCTCAGTGCTTCACAGAGTATAAGAAATGTTGGTGCTTTCATCATGTACCATGTTCCAATGTCCTCTGACCATAAACAATAAATGCTTAGGATTCCACAAAATCATGTAACATCCCAAGTAAAATAATCTCACCTCCATTCTTTCAATTTGAAGCTCCCATAAAAAGCGAAAATTAAAAAGAACAAACTTCCCAACCACTTACAAAAATATCACTAATATCTTCAAACTGGAAATTCACTTATAGTTTCTAAAATAACACAACTGAAGTTTCTCAAAAGTGCTTCATCAACTACTTTAAAAGCAAAATACACTTAAAAAAATAAAGACAAAGGTAGGAGCATCGGGATTATAAAAAGTCATTATATTTGAAGAGTGTAAATGGGAGTGCTACAAAAACTGTTTGGATAGTTGAAAAGTTATGTTACGGCTGGCATTTTGGAAACTGGAAGTAAACTCTAATTTCTTGAGGTTACATAAGCTCTTCCAGGAACCATATATTCTCTTAGCCCAAGCAACAGCATTTGACCATAGTACTCAACTCCCACATTGTTCCTCTACAGTCCCTGGATTTTAAAACTTGAATAAAGGAATTTTCAAATCTACCTACCATGCTCAGACCAAGATCTTCTCTTAGTTTTCTTAATAGGATAATTCACTGCAACAAGAAATGCTGACTATTCTCTCTGCATCTTTTCCCTACATTCCACAGGGGATGGCTTCCCCCTGTCTTACCGTGCCAGGTGGTTTACTAACTCTGTTGTCTCTCATATGGTCCTGGTTTGGGGTAATTCAAACAAAGCCTGAGAACATTAAGACAAAGGAATACAAAGGAATACTTGGTCTGTTTTTCCTTTTTCAACATCTAGTGGGGGGAAAAAAACATTTACAATGACAGAACATTTAAGTTCTTTTATTACAAAAGTCTATACAATGAAGTGCCAGACATTTCAATGCAATTATACTGGTGGTCATATATATCTATATATCATTTGTATATAGACATATAGTTTTTACTTATATCAAAGTAAAACTATTACAAACTGCCTAATTTTCCCTACTGCTCAACTATGACACACAATATTGTCACACAGCTTAAGTGCTGCCATGCTACTTTTATCTATTCTACTTGCAGCCAAACATTAACAGTGAATATAACCAACATCATGAAGCAGCTGTTAATTCTAAAATGAAACCAGTCAGGCCGCTGAATTATAAAAATATGGTACTCATATAGATTTAGCATTATAAAGAAGAAATATATTATTTAAAACATTTAAATAGTGCATATGGACATTTTTGCATGTGGTATATAAAATAAAATATTCATATAAAACAATATACAGTGCACATTAAATTAGATGTTTGGATACACTCCTGTCTGGAGACTGAAAGAAATTAACTAAATGTACACTGCATGATAGATTCAAATCAAAGTGATCTTTTGGTGTTTTAAATTTCACTTTTTTAGGTATACATTATGAATAACCTAGCTGTATCAAAAGGAAACCACACAAAAAGGACTGGATTTAGTGCTTTATTCCCCAACTACATATTCACTACTAATGAATATTCCCTCCCCACAAAAAAAAGGCATTGCACACACAGATGAAATGTGAAGTACTAGAAATGCTACTTATTATCAAGCTACTTCATGTGCTTACTATGTAATAGTGCCAGAAGTCTGAGGTTCATGCTTCCCTCATCTTATTAAAGGATGTTGCAAAAGTCCATTTCTGTATGGAACATATCGTTAATATTAGCTAGTTAAGAAAACCACGCATGAGTCACTGCATGCAAAACATGGGCACAATCAAAGACACTCATCAATCCAAAAAAGCACCAGGAAAAAAATTAACACTTAGATTAAGCCTGACCAGAATATGCTATTAATGACTATTATATTGTTAGCACAAATAAAGTCACCTTTCTGTGAAAATGATTAGAATACCAGGAGAGTACCTAAAAAAAAGCTATGCAAAGCCAAAGACAAAAGATATCCTTAAGAGTATATGACAAGGGGCATACCACTATACATCTTATAACCAGCTGCTTTAAAAAGCATGTGACTGAGCAAAAGGTGGTCCCTTTAGAGGGCATTTTCTTTATGAAGTTTGCTGATTAAGAGAAAAAAAAGGATGCAAGCTCCTGAAGGTACATGTAAAAATGCAGTGGTATAGCCCTTGTTAAGAACAGATTTACTTCAGGTATAATGATTCTTTTGCCAATTTAGGCCCATCTGACTTAACACACAAATCAAAGCACCATCAGAATTCCTACATACTGACATGGCTATTTTCTCACATTATCTGGAGGTGGGTAAGGGGAAAAATAATGTAGAATATGATGCAGACAAATCACATCATCACCGACTGATAAACAGTAACTGAGGAAACAAACAGTAACTTAAGTCCCATAGGCAGCATGTGATATGATTCAGTTCTGTGCATGATGTGTGATGTGTGTTTTCACTATACTAATAAGCAAGGTCACTTTTTGGTCTACCCTCTGTTCTCTTCATCCAGGAGCTGTTTGACCAGTGAATTGCAAAATTTTGCTAACATACTACCTGTGAAAAAGTGTCAATTTGGGAATTAAACAGAAATGTATTCCACAGTAGGACTTGAAATTTCAGTTGATTTTGGTTTTCTGGAAAACATAGAACATAGTTGCAGCATACGTGCACATTTATAGGCCTTTCAAATTTTCAGTCATTCTGTAAGAAAAAAGCAACTGAAGAATTCAATGTGAAGATACTCCTCTCAATTATCTTCAGTAATGAAAAAAAATAATAAAGTTGGTAATAACAAAAAGCTTGTATTTCCAAAGTTCTTGAAGTTGAAAGGATAAAATACTAGTCTTTTGCTAACAGGATGTATCTGTAGTACAAAACAATGAAGAAAACTAGATGTTTGCTAAAGGTGGAGCGGACAGTCTGTGGTTAAGATGGAACACTGTGCTCCCTAGAAGAGGGTCTACTAACCACCCTCATCATTTCTCTAGCGGCACCACAACCAAGTTACAAAATGAGACTCTCTGAGTGTCTGACAAAATGAACTCAAGTACCAGCCAAGTACACACGATGACAGCTTCAGGGAATACAACTGATTTTATGATGTTTTCAAGAAACATATTTTATATGGATTTTGAAGAATCTTGTTTGCTGATAAGAACTTCAAGAAGCCTAAGCTTGGCTTTAATTTTCTTGTACTCCCTGTATTCCTCAAGCACTGGAACACGATCCTCTTTCTGGGCATTCCTAAGGTAGAAAAAAAAATCTGTAATATTCTAGAGATAACCTAGAATATCTTATAATAAAGTAGCGGGAGTTGTAATGTAAGACATAATGTTACCAATTTAAGTTCAAATAAAAAGTTGCTCTGCAAGAAAAATTGGTATTGAATTAATTCTCCCTATCCTCACGGAACATTCCAAAAATACTTTTATTTCTGATGGATTTCTTTATTGACAAATTAAATGATGCTATACTTATCAATGATAACTAGAGGCAATATTTTAATAAAATATACACTGCTAAGTTCTGTCAGGTCTGTGTGTATATATTAATTGCTAGAGGGCTACGAGTCATTTCATACATTAATTGTGGCTTCAATGAAGTGAGATGTACAAGTAAAACATCTTACCTGTAGCAAAATAGTAGTTTCCTTGCTTTATATCAATGACCCACTGTAATTCAGTTTAACCACTAGCTAAAGCATCAAACCATCCTAAGTCTAAGCAATTTTCTTTCAATAAGACAAAAAATTAGAAGGTACTTGGAAGATGCATTCCTGTATTTGATACTTTTTAAAACCATATTTGCCAACCTATATAGGAGACTCTCAAATTAAACATATTTTGGAATTTGTAATATAGCCATTGGCTTGGTAAGACCACCCAGTTACTGAGACCTAAGATAGCCCTTGTTTCTGATCATCATTTGAATTAGAATTTTTTTTTTTTTTTAACTTTTAAAAGAGCCTCAGTGAGTCAACTATACATTACCCAGTGAGATAAAGGTAACTTGCCATATTGCATTACAGGAGCCACATGACTGCCACCCTGTTACACCATTTGGAAATGGGCAGCCTGGAGTGACTAACATGTAGCTTAAGCAGCAATGGTCTCAATATAAGAATCCTAACTAACTGAAGATAGCACTCGTGTTATGAGACACTTTCTAAAAAGGAGAAGAAACATCTCATTTCATAAACATTTCCAAAAGGGCGAGAATTAAAGAACATAAACAGTTGCCACTCAACCAAGCCTCCCTAGGACAACCTTAAAATATTTTATCAGATGTTGTTTTCGCTAGCTCTTTTTCTTGATATTAATAGCAAGGCTTGGCAATATAAAAGAATGTTTTTTAGTTTTATTTTCAATGCTAATATCCTTATGTGCACAATTTATTTCTATTTCTGTATATTTCTTTAACATATGAGCACTTGTGAGTTTAAGAAAAAACAGTACTCAATGTTGTGATGTTCTACAAACCTTCCATTTTGTTGATAAAATGCTTCTTCAAATTCCCGTAATGTTTTACGTAGTTTCTTTTTTTCAGCTCTTGCTTTCCAAAGTTGTTCCAGTAATTCAGGCCTAAAATTGAAATGGGAAGAAAATAGTATTGAAAGGGTACTACTGATTCATTACGTTATGAGTGGTTCGAACTAACTGCTGCAAACTAAAGTCAGCTGGGATGCTTTAAAAATATGCCAATGCCTAAGCTCTACTTGGGACTAACTAAATCAAAATAACAGCAGGTAGGACTTTGTAGCGGTACTTAAAAAAAAAAATCTTCCTAGATGATCCTAAAGTGAAGCCAGGGCTGAGAACCACAATCAGATACAATATTAGGTGAAGAAGCTGATAGAGAACATACAGACAGATGAGTCTCAGCTGGCTCCTGTACTTTTTATACAGCAAATGTAGGATTTTTGTTTTTAAAATTTCAAAATACACTAATGTTTAAATAAAAAAAAAATGTTAATGACAACACATATCTGTAAATCATATTGTTTTCCCCCTCTTTAATTTCCTCCCCTCCCCACACTTATACCCCTGACCTATGAATGTTGCTGTTTTCCCTTAAGAACTAGATCTCTAAAGGTGAGGTGTCTCCTCTCACACGCTCGGTGTGTGCACTGGGGGCCTTGAGCCCCCAGCGCACTCAGGTGGCCTGGCGCATCCAGAGTATGGTCCGCAGCTCCACCTGGACCTTCTGTGTGTAAAACAGATGTGCTAACCACTAACTATGGTGCCACCCCTGTAAATCATATTTTTTAAAAAGTATATCTTGGGCACTGCATTAATTAATTCCAAGTGATCGATTATTTAATAATGAATTTCTTGACATATAAATTTTATTATACAAATAGGCTAAAATCAAAAACCAGTATACATACATAGAGGCTGCTCGAGTACTCGACAATCGAAGATCCAGAGCCAGTTTTTCTTGATTTTCTTCAACATCAGATTCTGAGTTTTCCAATGAAGACTGTGCCTGTACGGCAGTTTTCAAAATATCAGTTAACTCAGAAGATAGACTAATACCTTCTTCTTCTTCTTCTTCCTAAAAAGATACCCAAACAAAGAATCAAACAGGCCATGACTTTCAACTATTCCTTTAGAAAAGCGATCAGAGAATGGTTTCTCTTAAAACTACCTTGATTTCTTCAAAAAAATGTGCAGTTTCTCCTTCTATGATTGGTTGTAACATCTGACCCCTTCGCTTCGTGGATGGAGATCCCTGTAATAATCGACATACAAATGATTTACATTTTAAGTATTTAAAATGTTCAATGAAGTTTCACTTCTCTATGGAACAGATATTAAACTTCATTTTCAAAATCTTAACCATTTGCTTTTAATTTTTTAGGAGTTCACTATACACAAAAGTGATAAATTAAATTTATGTTTAGATAAAACTAAAAGTTCATTCAGAAAATATTTTTAAAATTCTAAATGATAAAAGAAAGTGTGACATATAATTTAATTGGGAGCATTTTTAACAATAGCTATCAACCATTCTGGCTTGAGGACCCCTTTGCAACTCCTTTATAAAGAATAACAGCTTCACTGAGATATAATTCACATATCATAAAATAAACTTTTAAAAGTGTACACTTTAGTGGTTTTAGTATTCTGAAATTGTATAACCATCACAGTTATCTACTTCCAGAATACTTCATCAGCCTTCTCCCCTCCAAAAACCCTGTACTCATCAGCTGCTATTCATGTCCCACTCCCTCTAGTCTTTGGCAAACATTTATCTACTTTCCGTTAGCCTATTCTAGATATTTCATATATTGGAATATACAATATGTAGCCTTTTGTGTTTGACTTTTTTCACTTAGCATAAATATTTTCAAGTTTTAGACATGGTGTAGCATGTATGAGTACTTTTTATGACTGATAAATATTCTAATATATGGAATAATATTCCACTATATACCACTTTTATTTATCCATCAGTTGCTGGACATAAAGATTATTTCCTCATTTTGGCTTTATGAATACTACTATAAAAACTGTGTACAAGTTTTTGTGTAGACATGTTTTCAATTCTCTTTAGCATATTATAGGAGGAGCACTGCTAGATCATATGGTAACTCTGTGTTTAATCTTTTGAGAAACTGCTAAACTGTTTTTCAAAGTGGCTGCACCATTTTACATTACCACCAGCAGTGTCTAAGAGTTTAAATTTCTCTATATCCTTGCCAATACTATTGTTATCTGTTTTTTATTATACTAGTGGGTATAAAGTGGTATCTGAATGTGGTTGTTATTTGCACTTCCTAATGACTAATGATGTTGAACATCTCATGTATTTAATGGCTATTTATCTTCTCTGGAGTAATGTCTATTCAAATCCTTTGTGTATTTTTAATTGGACTATTTATCTTTTTTTTTAAATTAAGTTACAAGAGCTCTTCACATATTCTGGATTCAAGTCGTTTATCAGATACATGATTTGCAAAATTTTCTCCTGTTCTGTAAACTGTCTTTTTACTTTTTTAAGTGTCCAAATCTTTGATGCACAAAATTTCTAATTTTCATAAAGTCCAATTCATTTTTTTGTCATTATGTTTTATGTGTCATACCCAAGAAAACATTGCCTAATTCAAGGTCACAAAAATTTATTCCTCTATTTCCTAAGTTTTACAGTTTTTGTTCTTATTTAGGTTTATAATTCATTTTAAGATAAATTTTGTATAAAGTGTAAATTCATCTTTTTTTTTTTGAACGTGGATATCTACTTGTCTGTGAGCACCACCTGTTGAAAAATTATTCTTTCCTACTGAATTGGCTTACTTTTAGACTCCAAATTTCTTTTTATCATAGTTATATCTAGGAGTCTATAAGATCTAGAAATGCTTCCTATTAACTAATTTTCTAAAAACAAACTTGTTGAATTCTATTTTTTTTTAACTTGTGGAATTCTAAAATGGTTTTCATAAAAAAATTTAAAGACTATATTATTATGGAATTATAAAATTTAAAGACTATACTATTATGGAATTATGAAAAAGTCAATGACACAAAAATACCTTGTAATCAAAGAATAAAATCTGTACTAAATAAACTCTTAAGTGCAAAGTATATAAATTATAATAGGATTTTCCCCCTTGATCAAAGAAAACTGACTACATCTAATTAAAATACTGCTGAGATGGCTAACTAAAACAATGGCCAATTAAAAAATAATTAGTTGATATGAGGGCTAAATAAAATGTGCTCAGAAGGGCAACATGAACCTTCTAATGAGTAGTCAGGTGGTCAAGCCTCAAGGAAACCCCCATGCAAGTGGCTACTGACATGAAAATGGCCTGCAAGCCTAAGCAAACCCATAAGTGCCTATAAATTAATTCCTATGAGATGATGCAAAATGGGTACATGCTGTTTTCTACTTGAGCCTGAGAGAAATCTAGAGCCATGCTATCTAATGGTTAATTTGGGGACACACTTAATTTGCATGTAAGTATTAGTTTTCATTTTTCTCTGAATATGAATAAGCATTTTTTTATTGAACTTTTTCATTTAAAAAGATAAACTTGAAAAAAATCAGTTTATATTACTGTGCAATTTAAGTGATAAGAACGTTCATCACAAAACTAATGTATTTTCAAAGACATGAATTTAAATGGAAAGAAACTAGGGAAATGTCTGAAATGTAGGTTTTTTCAATTCCATAATGTAGGTAACTCTGGCAACATCACTCTTGAGCCTTAGCTTCATCAACTGTCAAATGAGGTTATATCATCTACTATCTGTTATGACTTATCAGAATTTAATGACAAAATCATACATAAAAATGCTTATAAAAGTGCCTAGGAGATAGTAGCAGGTACTTATTAGTAATTTCCTCTTCTTTTAAAGGCAATAACCTCACCTTATAAATACAATTCTTGCTATCCTGGCTGTGTCTTTCTCCCATATACTACCATAATAACTGGTTTTATAATAGCAGGTCTTGGTAAATTAACCAGATAAATATTTGCATGTTTTACTTACAAGGACAGGAGTGATACTAGCTCTTGTCAACATCTGCTTTACAAGTCTGTATCTTTCATAGAGAGGTTTAGCAATGTGCCTTTCTTCCCTGGTCACCTGAAGCAAGAAAACTTAAATTAATAAATTAATCAGAAAATGAAAGTTAATAAATTAATCAGAAATCTAAAATGTATAAAACATATAGCAATATGACTAACCACCCCCCACTGCTGCCAAGTTTTAAAAAGTTATTTTAAATAAGTAGGCAATATTTCAAATGTAGGAAACAGTGCTCTATAAAACAGCTTTGAAGGTGTGGGCCTCAAAAGTGATTTGTCCTCTTTTTTAAGATAAAAAATCAAATATTTTTAGTAAGAGAGACATTACCGGCCTTCCATGTTGGCTTTCATAGTAAAGAAGACTTTTCTGGAGAGAAGTTTTCTCTTCTACCAAATTATCTTTTGTCATCTTCTAGAAGGGAAAAAGAAACTTCCATTAGCATTGTTATTATCCTCACTCCCACAATGTAGACAATTAAGTTGAAAGGACAGGCCATCACCACCCAGCCTTAGGCTAATAATACATCTTTTGCTAGTGGATTTGCAGGCAACATATCTCAGTTTCCTATAGAATCTGGTCTTCTAATAAGTAGGTACCAATTCTCTTTGGTGGCTTAATTTATCTTTTATCTGAATAAGTTATGAATACTAGCTTAGTAACTCTAGTTAAGTTACTTAACCACTTTTTATTCAACATCCTAATCTATAAGACAGGATACTTCATCCTACCTCATAGGGCTCAAATGAGAACTAAATGAGTTAATATGTTGTAAAGGCAGTTGCAACAGTGCCTGCCTAACACACAGTAAGTACACATAAATGCCTATTATTTAACTTTGCACAGTCTTTTACTGACGTTATAACTATAATTTGGTGTATGTGGACACACATACAAAAACGCATGCACAGCACAGGTCCTATAATCCAATATTTCTATTAAACTATTAAGAAAATCTGATAGCAGTATAGTGAAAAGATCTTAAAGAAAACAATGTCAATTTTCATCTTAGACTCCTACTCTATGACTCTAGTTTCCCTTCATCTGACACTTTTTTTTACATTGTAATACTCTTCTCATAACTTTAAGTACTCTAAATGGTACCAGAGTAGACATGACACCCCAAATTTACCTGCCCATAGAAATTTCCCCATTTATTCCATAGGACCTTTAACATTCCAGTGAACCAATGTCCCACACACCACCCTTTAACACTAGACCAAATAAACTGTCTACTTAATCCCAGGACTATATAATACTACCTGTTTCTCACCAGAGTGAAATAAGAGGTAAAAAAAATTACCCTGACTATTATCTTCCTAGAACAAGTACAACTTTAGATTATGTACATTCAGTAGAGGACAAATGGGTATAGACTCTATAAAAACATTGTGATTTCAAACTTAAGCTTGAATCTTAAATCTAGGATAATGAATCTGAATAAAGCTAATCCAATCAAAATGATTTGGGGGGGGAGGGGTGTGGGGGGAGTTGGTCTAATACAAAATCCAAAAACAAGAAACCTACAGGAGAGAAGCAATTAGAATTTCTACTCCAGCTCTGTTCAAAGGGAAGAAAGACTAATATTCATATGAAAGAGTTGTGTTCTGTTGTCAAGATAGGAATTTGCATTAAGACTCATCATTGCCTAGACAAAGGTTCACTTGAGATTATCTACCTCTCTATTCTCAGCAAATCTCATCCAATAAATGATTGGGGCTGCCAGGTACTCTGACCAGGACTGACCTAGACATGGGCTTTAGTAATAGTTCCTCAAAAAAAATCATTCAATTCTTGTAACAACCATATTGTGTATTTTAATGGACATAATCACATACACATAAGTAGCAGGGCTGTCAAAGAGGCTCAATGGCAGAATGCATAGTATATAAATAATCAGTGCCAGACAAAGCTAAGAGCTAAATATATGTAACTATTAAGATACAAAGCCAGGATTCAAACTCAAGTTGTTTCATGCTCCTTACACACTCATCTTACCAGCTGCCTTCAATACAAATGAACATATGAGCATTTTAGTTTTTTTAGTCTTATTATTGTGATTCAGTTCCTGAAAGATCGGGCACTTCTGGTATGGTAATAAAAACATGTTTCTGTATCTGCAAACTTGGGGTGCAGACTCAGACCAGTTAGACTACTTAGACATACTCTATACCACTGTGGTACTACTTATTTTGTTTCGGGGACTCTAAAGGTTAATCTGGGCAAACACCATAGCTCAAGATTACTTTGATATCTTCTGGAAGACACCTCTCAACACGTTTTTCTTTCAGTCTTTTCAGAATAAGTTCAAGTGTTGCTTCCTTAGATGGCTTCTTCTCCTTCTGAATGACCCTGGCTTCATCTTCATTGTCTTCATCTTCATGGTCTAGAGAAGAGCCAAAGCTTTTTGGAAGAGTGTTACTACGTGGACGTGTCTGAGGTACAAATTCTCCATCAGAACTTTTGTGTTTTGCATCTACATTGGAGAACCAAGAGGATCCATCAGTAATACTGATTTTAGCTAAAATGCAACTAGATAAAAAAAGTAATCAGTGAACAAGATATACAACAGGAGAACATACATTAATAGCACACAGGCTCAGATAGTTCAAAGGCACATGAAGTACTGAAATTATACATATAGCAAGAGAGCTATACTATTCATTCTTTCAACCAATATTCATAGAAAGCCTATTGAAGTAAAATGTTCTAATAAGAACTGGAGAAACAGACATGGTCCCTATTTTCATGGAGCATATACTCGGAAATAAAAACAAAAACCAAGTAATCATATTCACAAACAAAACAATTTCAAAGAGTGCTAAGTGCTATGAAGAAGATAAAATAGGATGGCATCACAGCGCTAAAAGGAATGTGTTTTGTAGAACAACTGCAATGGATGGGACGGACTAACATAGAAGGCCTTTCTGAGATAGTGATATCCTACTTAAATATGGAATAAGGAGATAATGCAGTATAGGAAATTTAAGGGAAGAGGCTATAGCCAGTGCATAGGCCCTAAAGCATGGCACGTTGAAGGAACAGAAAATGAGAAAAGTGATAAAGTGGGCAAAGGGCAGAGTATGCAAGACCTTGAAAGCCATGCCAAGGAATTTGGACTTTATTCTAAGTGGAAAGGGTGGCCCACTAAAGGGCTTTGAACAAGATAATAACACAGTTTTTTAAAAAGGTAATTCTGGCTGCAATGAAGAGAATGGACTATAAGACAATAAGAGTAGAATAGAACTGAAAAATTAGTTGGGAACTAATTTAACTGAAAAATTAGTTGGGAACTAATTTTTCTTATTTAAGACAATATGGTTAGAAACCAGCATTAAATAAGGAAATGCTTAAGGAAATGCTTAACAGAGCTGTAGGAAACAATTCTAAAGAGAACTTATCTTAACCTTAAGAGTATAAACTCAATGACAATAGAGACACTGTCTTGTTCACTGTTTTAGCCTCAGATGTCTATAAGTACCTAGTACTTAATGATACTAAAAAATTTGGTTGAATAAATTCAGATGAATAAATCAAATGTGATACTACAGATTATAAACCCATACTTGGTACAGATAATTTTTTAAGTATTAACAATTATTTTAAAACATGCTCACTAAACACAAAGTAAATATACCTTAGCAACTACTGTACTGGATTGACACCCAGTAACATAAGACCTAGTTTTTGATTCAAGACTTACAATTTGGTCTTTGTAGTATAAACATTATTAGATAGTCTTAGCTGAAATACCTACAAAAACCAAAACTGCTTAACATCTGAAATATATTTCAGATAAATTCTATAAATATAATATCACTTATGAATATAAAAGCTATTTTTCAAAAGAATACAATAAATTAAAACACAGGGGAAAAATAAATAAATAAAACACAGGAAAGACATTTGGAAGACTATAATATAGTTCCCCAACTTTGACTATAACTAATGAAAGAACAAAAGAAAACTTTTACTTTTGGTGAACAGTGTCCAAGATTTTAAATTATTAAAATAATCAAAATTATAATTCTCATAGGATTATAAAGAATATTTTTAAAATACAAATGTATTACAAAAATGACACATTTTATACCTTTAATTTGCTTACGCAGTTTGGTAAGCTCTGTCATCCATTTTAATACCTTTGGGTTGGCTGCAATATCACTGTAGGAAGGCTGAAAAATTGAGGAAAAGAATTACTGATATCTTTGTGGTAAGCAATGGTTATGTTAATTTAAGCCAAAGTAATACTTCACTATTCCAGCAGTAGAGATTTCACTCAATCCTCATTTCTTCTTACCTTATTTCAAGGAGATAAGGCAGTATATTAAGTAAAGTTCTCAGAGCAGGATCTAGCAACTGGCACAAGCCAGATTTGAATATGGGTCTTCTGACTCCATGTATAGGGCTCTTTCCACTTCGCATGATCAAATTATTATCAGATTATATTTATTATTTAATATTAAATTTAATTATTAAATTATTGCTATTACGCATTGTAAATTTATTATTTAATTTATGATATTATTTGTCATAAAAAATTATTCAACTCTCTCTTTCTCTGCCTGCTACCCCTGGTGCTTGTAGTTTCTGAGAGAACAGAAATAGCATTAACAACATTTTTCAATTAAAGTATTTACCTTAAAAATTCTACAGGCTGTTTTGACCATGGAAATATAAAACTGAAATGGCAAGAACACTAGCCTGGGAATAGGAGACAAAGGATCCACATAATTTCAGCTCTAGATAATCACTATTGCTCTGGGCATCTCAGATTCATTCTATCTCCGGGAAAAGAGATGAATAGACTAATGCTCTCCAAAGAAGTTTCTCCTGCTTCCAAAGCTCTTCCTCACTGCTGCACAATGCTACAAACTTACCTTGCTATTTCTTTCCCTTTCAAACTGTTCTTCAAATTGTCTGATTTTTTTCTGAAGTTTCTTGACCAACTGATACGGTGATCTGTCTTCTCTTTTTTCATCTTTTGAACTAAAGGATGATCTTCGAATCCTAAATGAGACCAAGAGGCAAACACTGTGTTAAATTTTCAAGTTATGAACACCATATCTCTTATTGCCCTCCTATAACATGATATTATTACCAAGAAATATATCCCTAACACTAAAAAAGAGATTAAAAAAAAAGAAACATGGTACAGTGTTACAGATTACAAAATTAACTAACACAAGTGTTGATGAAAACAATTTGGAATCAATGAAATATTGTTTGGACAAAGGTAGAAAAACAAAGATACCTATGCAATTCAAAGCTCTTTTGGTGTCCAAACAACAAAGAAAAGGTTTTGACATTCAGAATCAATTTAATTTAAAGTTTTAACAATAAAAACATTAGGGACTGGTAAGCTTCACTTGCTGCTTCTCTTCCAGAGTTCTGTATTTCAATCATCAATAATAAAATGAATAAATACATCATAAAAAAAATGTCTATATTAGAGAGCAAACCCCAAACACTACAGCTCAATAAACTCAGAATTTAGAAACCCAAATAATTTAAAATTACAAAAAGGTGCTTCATGAAATAGGAGAGGAAGCTTTGAACTGCAAGTCTAGAGGATTAAATCTCTCAAAGGACCTGGGTATGTAAGTGCATAAAAAATCACATACCTAGCAAAAGAAAGTGCTTTAGATGAGGAATCTAACGTTTCTGGATCATGTAGAAAACGTTGGCTTTGCCCAAAATCTAAACTACGGTGCGATAATACTGGAGGACAGTCCTCTTCCAGGGGGTGGTGATTCATTCTTCCAGCTTGTGGGGAGAGCTGAGCTTCTCCAGATTCAGAGTCTTCCTGCCAAGACTTAAAAGCAGGAAATGGCTCTGTAAAACAAACACAAATAATAGTAACATGGGTCTCTTGGTTCCCCATAGAAAAAAAAAAAATCACACTACTAAAATTATATGTTCTTTTAAATCATATTATTATGTTGTGGTTCCTACAATATTTTATACTTTTTTTTTAAACAAGGGATACTAGGATCTTCATAAAGCCTATTATAGTTTAAAAATTGCCTGCACTTCCTTTTATAGCCAGAATTCTATTTTCACATAAGGAGTTATACCTTAAATTTCTGAACCCAGTTACAAAGCAAGAAAGAACACTGTCAAGCTCTTTAAAATGATATCAAAACTTATTTTTCAAGTAGGGGAAGTCTTTATTAGAAACAGTAAACACTCAAAAGTCCTTAGGAATTTAACTCAGCCAAATGCTGCCAGATGAATAAATTGTCCTTCACTGTCAAGTGGCCATGTTAAGAAACTATTCCCCATGCTACACAGAACACTCACCAAATAGAGCTCTCTGACTCCAAAATGAGTTATAATTTCCAAATGAGTAGCTATCTCATCTGACAACTCCTGGTTTCTAACATTAAACCGTGGTGGTAATTTTCTGTTACAAGATTCCTATGCATAATACATATTTTGATAATTAAACACCCAACAATATTATCAAGATAAAATTTAATAGCAGCTGTCCTCCTTAAGTGTATTTATTTTATTGGTTATCTTGTATGTTCTCAAATGAAACCATGTTGATGTATTTGATGTCTTTGCACATGTAAGGTTTGATTACATACAAAACACATACAGGTAAACACACAGTCCACAAATATACTCCAAATATCACTGGATAATATCACTGGAGTCTGGGAGAGAAAAAGGGCACTTTTCACTTTTCCATCTACACATTAACTTTATAATTGCAATTTAAAACTTTGATGCTACGACTATTAACAATAACAAAACAAAAATGAGATTTTAAGTATTTTGGGGTGTAAAGATGGCTTGACAGTGTCAAAAATCACAAATGTTTTTTCTTCACACAATAGATAAGGATTGCTACTTTAATAATTTAGTTTAACTATAGCAATTTAGAGCATTACACTTTTCTTCAGGGTAATAAAAATATAATTGTTTTTAAAACCCAGATCAATTGATAACTAAAAATTAGGTACAAAGTGTGCAATCTCCCATAATAAACCCAGCAATAAGGTGATTATCAAAGCAACCCTTGTACCTGCTTCCCAGCAAATATACTAACTGGTAATAAACATTTTACAAGAAAGCTGCTGTTTAAAGAAAAGAGAAGTAACAAAAACAATTTTTTTAGGGGTATTATTTTTAACCCAAAATGGTTTTCCTACTATATGGGAGCAGCAGGAGAAGGGCTAATAAAAAGGCAAACAAAGTGAACCATAAAAAGGCAAAAAAACTAAACTATGGTGAACCATACTTACCCTCCCCATCTCTCTGCAGATGCATTGTTTTGAAATCAATGAGGGGAAAAGTGATAGGGCATGACGCTAATAAAATGGAAAAAATGGCAAAAAATACTAAAGTGAACACACAGCACAGTCAGAACAAACCATACACATAACTAACACAAAGCCAAAGGTACCAAAAACATTTCCCTAAAACCAGTTAGGCATTTAGATCAAAAATGTTATTCTAAGAAATTACTACTAACCACTTTAAAAACAAACACAAACCTGTATTTCCATTTCAGCAAGCAAGGCAAAAAAATCAAAGTAGTAACTATTTTATTAAAACTCATAAAACTAATGAAACAGAAACTCTTAACCAGGTACTATTTGAAGCTTTTCAGTATAATTGGTTTGACAGAAAAATACCTCACTTAGAATGACTGCTCTTTGAAAAGATCTTATTGTTTCATTCAAGAGTTAACAGAAGAGAATTTGAAGGAAAGATGTTGTCCACTTTCATCAAAAGCCAAGACCTTTTGAATAGCTAGCTGCTACAAATTCATACTGGTGGTAGATATGTGCTACCTGCTCGCTAACTTCATTCTGTTGACTATACTTTGAATAATACAAAAAAGAAAACCTAAACACTTAAGAGTGAGGTGGGTCTCTATTTGGAGTTACACCACTTCTCTATTAAGAGTCACATTTAAACAAAGTATCTAGGGTCTAACATAATTTGATCTCCTGAGGAAGATTTTATTTAGATCATCCTAACTCCTAGTTGTAGAAAATCATCTTTGTATTGGTGGCAAAGTTGGAAGGAAAAACATGGTCTGTTAACAACCACTCTCCCAAGCACATGCAGGGTTCATGGCTGAGAAGTTCACTCAAGTCTACAACTCTCTGGTTTCTGAAAGTCACAGACCTCTACTTCTAGGAGGAGGTCTATGTGGTATTGGCAAGCCTGTTGAGCCAGGTGGATAACAGGGCAGCTCAGACACTGAAAATCAGTAGTCCATAGTTATCCTCCCTTCCTTACCACAAGCTATAAGAGATGAATTCTGACACAGAAACAAGACTCCAGGCATTAGGTACGCTTTGGTGAAGTTTCCAAAAAGCTAAAGCTAGACAAATAGGACATTGAAATGAAAAACATTTGCTCTTTTATGCTGAAAACTTAAAATGAGGACCCTCATTTTAAAGGCTATTTACCTGCATTCCTCCAAAAGGAAGAAGCATTAAGTCCTTTGTCAGAATCCCAGCCTCATCTTTCAGAGAATCCTTTCCTACTGCAACTCTAGGGATGCCCTGTTGACCACCACTCCTTTTCAGTGACTATGCTAAGATAAATAACTAAGAGGGACATCTGATCTTCACTGCCACCAAGATGCAAATATATCCCCTAACTCTGGGGAACATCTTCATAAATTTCAAATGTCCTGAATAACCCAGAACAAAGCAAATGAAAGACAACTTCCTGATTTAGTCTAAGTTAATACACATAATATGCCACTAGGCATGCCAAATATCTAGACCAAAAAAAAACAAAGAGGTGGGTGGGGAGACAGCAGTAAAGGCTGGCACAAACAATGATTGTTTAGGGTTTTTAAAAAATGACTATATCTTAAAAATAAAAAATTAAAAACACTCCAACTGTGATGAGGTGAGTAGACTTGAGGTGGCAAAAGGAGTCCATAGTATTGGCATTGCAACTCCTCTTGTTATTGCCACTGTATGCAATTAGCTAACTTGACAAAGATAAAATAACCAAAGGATCTTTATCCAAGTGAACAAATAAAATATGTAACTAAGATTCCTGAGTTGTCTTGTTGTCTCTTTACCAAGGAAGGTGTATGATCCAAAAGGACTCGTGGATCCAAATTTGCTTGCTTGCTTCCACTCCCCACCCCCAAAATTTTATTTGAAATTACAAATATACAGCCAAGTTTAAAAATTTTTACAGTGAACATCCATATATCAATCACCTAGATTCTATTAACCACCTTTTTTTCCCCATGAATTTCAAAGTAAAATGCAGATATCAGTATACTTGCCCATAAACACTTTAGCATACAAATCATTCACTGGAGCTCAATATTTATTTAGTTTTTGCTTCTTTGATAAAAAAGAAAAACATATACAATGAAATTTAAGTTTTAAGTATACATTTGTTGAGTTTTGACAGGTACATACCCATGTAGTTTGTTTTTTAAATTTAAGTTCAAACTTCTCTCCTTTGTAAAAATTGCTAGGACTCTGCTCTCAAGCCTTCATAACCTAATCTAATATAGGGATATGATACAATATTTGCTTAGAAATGTCCTTAATGATCATTAAAAAAAAAAAGTCCTGATGATCATTAAGAAGAGGTATCTATATATAAGCCCTCTCTTTAAAGCAGTTGAGTCCTAACATACTGGACTTCCAAAGACTGGAAGATATAATCTGGTTTAACAATTAACAAAAGCCCATCCAAGGTGATTTTATTTTTTTAATCAGTTTTAACATCCATCCTCAAAGCCAATGGATAAGAACTTCAAGTTCATTCAAGATAGTTGCCCTATAATATCATTAGTGCATTTGAGTAAAACACCCATTCACTCTTCCTATATGAAAAATAGAATAGAAAATTGAAATGAATAAGGTCCATAAAAGGACAGTAATCTCATTATTGCTTTGGGTAATTTCAGTTACAAAAAAAAAAAAAAATATGTGTGGATAAAATTACCTTCCCATTTATCACCATCAGAAACATTCTTCAGATCTAAATGTGGAATATGAACACATGTTGCTTCTCCTTGAATACCAACATTTTGATCTCCTGGCACTTCTGATTCAGTGTTGGCATTCAAATCACATATCTTGCTACTAGAATCCTACATTTTAAAATAAAGAATACATTTCACAAACATGAAGTTTTTCATAACCAGATTAAAGTCAATCAGCATATATCTTTGCGTAGTCTTCATTAGTTTACTATGCCTATACAGTCAGCTGTCTCCCTCCCATCATCCAAATTATTTTCAAAAATAATTTTGCAGTTTATAATATATATTACTGAGAAAGTTTGGACTCAAATTCAAGAAAGTGTTTTCATAACCTTCTTGTAACCAAAAGTGGTAATTTAAGTTGCTGCTTAACTGTATTTTGTAGAACATTTGGTAAGAGTATCTATATTTAAATCTCCCTAAAATCTATTTAATCCAAGTTAAAGGCCACATATAATAATTAGTAGATTAAACCTCGTCAATTTTTTAAGAACCATAAAAGAAAATTAATTCTTACCAGAATCAAGTGTGACAATTTATCATTGTCAAATGACAAGTATTCTTTCCTAAAAATACAAATAAAGTTATTAGTCTTTTAAGAATAAATAGGTCTCTATCATTGCATATGTCTGACCTAGATTCCTCTCTTCCCCATATAGTTAGCATTTACAATGTGAGAGAAGAAAATGAAAACTGGACATATGCCCATTCTTTGGAGCCCTATATCTGAAAATCACACACTACTGAAAAGATCCACAGAATAACTTCAGGTTTAGAAAATTTTAGTAACATTCACCACCCTCCCACATAACCACACCAAAAAAGAAAACTATTTTAAAAGGAAAAATAAAATCCATAATAAATAGAAAACAAAAGGACTGCATGTATTAAGGAAAAGATTTTGTGAAATAAATTATTAGTTCTGACCAAACAGCTTTACACTCCCCCACTCTGGGATATTTTTTTTCTTTTAAAGATGATTTTTGGAAGGTATAGCTATGTCCTACATTTTAAATCTGATTGTGTTCTAGCACAATCAAAACATGGTTAGTACTTCTAAACCTCTCCTTCCTCAAAACATAATGGTAAAAGGTAAACAGAAAAATTTTTTTTAATTTCAATTTACTTTTTTCCCCAAAAAAACTATCCACTATTGAAGAACATGTATTATAGCAAGCTGTCACAAATGATTTCTACCTATATGACCAGTCAACAGAGCATCTAGTATCATAATAGGTTATCAACATGCCTATTATGGGAAAGTTCTCCTGAAAGACACTGTGACAGTTTACAATGATACATACAGATGCTGCTGCTACCCTACTATAATAGTGTGCATTCAGAACACAGGTCTTGATCTAAATACAGTAAGTCATCTCCTCATACAAATAATTACTTTATTCTTGCTGAGCATGAGAAACAACTAAATTCCCTGGCAAGCTTTACCTTATTTTGCTTAGAATGGGAGCAAATGGTGGGGTGAGCTAAATTCTACCCTAACACTAAAAGATCTAATCACTTAAATTAAAAAACATAAGTGTTAAACATATAAAATGTAATCCACCTAACCAAGAAACTCTTTCAATCTAAAAACAAGTTTGCTAACCTATACACAAGATGAAGAGGAAAGGGCTTTTTCCAAAAAGATTGAGTCCTCACTAAATGGATCCTTATTGTTCTACCAAATCCAGATGTCATCATTCTGGGGATGCCTGTTAATGCTGTTAATCTTATATCTTCAGCCCATAGCTCCAATACTCCCTGGGCTGGAAGAGGATCATTCCTGCCTCCTGAAAGGAAGCACAAGGAACTGCTGTAAGCAGGAAAATCTGTGGACCTTCAGAGTATGGGGACGCTCCAGAGACATGGCTCCAAAGAATTACTTACCCTCAGAGAACAAGTTTCCTACTCACAATTAAGAGAGACAATGGCATTAACACAAGTTTACCTTTGTCAACAGGCTACCTCAAATTAGTAATACTGTTTGGGACTTCTCAGTATTTACAATCTAGTCTGCCACTTTATTACTGATTTGTCTTCAGAATATCAATTATCTTTCCTAAGGAAGTTACAATACACCTTTTAGCAACATCTTTAAGAATCATATAACTGAAAGATTATAACATATCTGCTTCAAAAAATCTGTATAGGATGTTTAAAATTCAAAACCTATCCAAGGACTTGAAACATTCTAGAAAGCTTCTGCTCAAAAGGAGTCTATCTACTGAGTATCTGTGAAGACTATATTGCTGAAATATTCATTGACCCAGGTATCCACCTCCCATTACTGCTGGCTAAGGAGGTAAACAAGCACCAACTGCATAAGTTGATGATGCTAACTGACATGTCACATTTGAAAAGGACAATAAAATACTATTTCATTAATATGCAGAATACAAAACAAAAGTAACAAACAAACTAACAAAACAAAACAAACTCACAGACAGACAAGAGACTGGTGGTTACCAGAGGGGAATGAGTATGAGAGGAAGGCAAATTGGGTAAAGGAGGTCAATACATGATAATCAAAGGAAACTAGACTTTGGGTGGTGAGCACGCAAGAGAGTATACAAATATCGAATTATAATGCTGTACACCTGAAATTTATATGTTATTTACCAATGTAATCTCAATAAACTTAAATTTTTTTAAAAAAAGGATGATAGTGGGACACACCAAGGAGAAGATCAAAAACATTCTATATATATGTATTTGTTGAAGTAACTATGTTATAATCTTTCAGTTAATTATCCATGGTTTCAAGACCATGAGTTAACTGACTAAAAGGTATACTCAGAGTATCAATACATTCCTAATTTTTCTACAAATCAAATGAAAGTTTTAAGTGTCTCCAAGAAGGCTGTGTTCTTCTCTCTGAATATTTTCTAAGTTATAACAAACATCTGAACCTGCACCCTCTCTAAATATTTATGCATATTTAACATGCTGTATGTTTACAATTTAAATGAGCTTTGTTTCTTAGATTATATAAAATGTCACAATAGTCATCTAAAAATTTCACCCCAAAATTAAAGAGCTCCAAATATCAAAATGATTAATTAATTAGCAATAAGAGAAAATGCTCACCTCTCAAGGCAGCCATCTTCACTATCACCATGGTCACCACACGGCTCTAACAGTATACCACCTACAGACTGACAAAAACAACAACAATGTATCAATGAAACTCCCAACACTCGTTTATGAGAGAAAATTTCTAATCTCAATTAGAATAGTAGATTACAAATTAGTCGAGTGCCCCTCTTTAACTATAATATTCTGTAGGTATTACCATCACTTTATAGAGAATAATTTATCTTCCTCAAAACCTAAAGGAAGGAGGATATGAGGGAGGGAGGAAAGGAAGGAGGGAGGGAGGGAAAAAGGGAGGGAAGGGAGAGGGAGAGAGAGAGAGAGAGAGAGAGAGAGAGAGAGAGAGAGAGAGCGCGCGCGTGTGTGTGTAAAATGGAGACTGCATTTCTCACTACCCTATTAGGTAACAAGTACTGCCACAACTATCACATTCCTTTCCCCCTTCCTTAGAATTCTCTTCACCCAAAAATAATGGTATCGTGGTCCCACTTGCCAATTGCTGCTTCTCCTCAGCCACAAATACAGAAGTTGGTTAACTTCCTAGCAGGTAAGAGAAGAGTCATATAGTTCACCAGATTCATTTATCATAAATATTTGAAATAACTGTAAACCTCAAAATCACATAAAATCTCCCCTCCATTTCCTAGTGACACCATCCTATCCCTATTCCTCCCCAAAATAAATACCTACCAAATCTAACACAAATGTCCTGTGCATTACTACAAATTATAAACTTTTTAATGTTTTTGATGACCACCTGTGAAATCAACAAAAGATTCAATTCTTCTTAGATTCTTCATAAACTACCACTGGTCCAGTTTTCTTTAATATGAAAGACAGTCCATAATTATCTTTTAAAAAAAGCTAATAAAATACTTCTCCCTTTTTCAACTACATACTTGTAAAACTGAATTGTCTTCATACACTTCAACAAAAAACCTACATCAATTGACTAAATGCAGAAGCAGATATTAGAATCCAACTGACTTCAATTAAGTCAGACAGGCATTAACAATATTTATAAGTAGGTAAAACCATGCAACTCCTCAAAAAAAATTTAAATAGCTGCTTTTTATTAAGAAAAAATAACATATCATTATGTTATGAGAAACTTCAGTGAGTTTATCATTATGTTTAAATAAACTAATAAAGTTTTTAAATTTCTGTTTTAATTTTTAATATGGTAAATATTGATAGATATACCTATGTAAACAATAGCTTTATGGGATCCTCAATAATTTTTAAGAGTATAAAGATATCCTGAAACCCACTATGTGAAAGCCACTGATCTAGAAATTGACTTCAGCAACCTTCATGCCCTGGAATGAATGAATGAATGAATGAATAAATAAATAAATAAATAAATAGAGCCCAAAATATCTATAATCTGACCCTTTCAGAAAAAGTTCAGTGGCTCCTACTTTATCCAGTTTTATAACTTCTCTGGGACTCCAGTTACTTTCTATCTAGTCACCTGAATCATTCCAGGTCACAAAATTTGTTAATCATCAACCTTCTATCCTCCAGGAAAACAAATTCTGTAAGATAATGTCAAATATATAACCTCTGCTTGAATAGGTTCACTACAAACATGTCATCAAATTTCAGCTAGACCACTAATGGTATTCAAAAGCACTACTGATCCACTTCTGCTTGCCCTCTTCTATGTGATTTCTCTCCATGGAGGCTCTTATAAATCTTTAACCAGCTTATTCAAACTCCAAACCATATTCCTGTCTCCCCACCCTCTAAGGATGAGGCATTTCATTTTTAAATGGTGAAAACTATCTGGAGTAAGTTCCCCAAATTCTTTCTCCTTCAAAGGTATTCCACATCTCCCCTTCAATTGAGGATTAAAAGTAACTACCTATGTTGGAAGTCACTCAACCCGTGTCCTAAATCATCTTTCCTCCACCTCCTACCTTCAACTTCCTCTCCTTGCAATGTTCCAATAATTACCCTGTTTTTGACTTTTTTCAGCCTCTCCCTATCAGTGACTGATTTTCATCCTTCCAACCAATATGTTCAAATCTCCTTCCTATAAAAACACACACAAAACAAAAATTCTTCTGAAACCACACTGCCTCAAGTGTTCATTTTTATTTTCAATGCAAAAATGTATCCAAGGCATTTCGCTTTGCTGCCTCTACCTGCTCATCTGACGTTAATTCCTCAACCCTTAACATTAGACTTTTTCCATGAAATCCACTACCCCACCCAAACTCCCATTGTTTTACCAATAATTTCTTATCACTAAATCCAATGAATTTTCTTTAATTGGAATTTGTCTAAATTATTTGATAAAAAATCAACAGACTATGGCCATACCACCCTGAACAAGCCCAATCCCATCTGATCTTGGAAGTTAAGCAGGGTCGGGCCTGGTTAGTACTTGAATGAGAGACCACCTAGGAAGACCAGGCACTGTAGGCGTAAAAAAATCAAATAAAATAAAGCTGACAAGGTCCTTGCAATCTGTGAGGTCAACCAAAGGTTGCCTTGCCTAAAAATTAATAAATAAAAATCAACAGAAAATCAGAAACCTAAATGTAAAAGAGTATACTGAAATAAAATCATAATCTTATCAGCCACAGATGGCCAGTGAAAATGTTTGTTGCACTTCTTAATGCCTCAACAATATCCCATTTATGGATATACCATGATTTATTTGACCCCTCCTAGTTAATAAAAATTTTTTTGTTTCTACTGCAAATAAACCCCCAATAAGAATTCTAGTAGACAAATCTTTGCATGCATCTCTGATTTGTGTATATTTTCTTAGGACACAGTCCTAGTTTTGAAATTTCTAAGTAAAGAGGGGTAAGGGGGAATCTTAAGGTCTTTTGTTCTTATATGTCAACATATTTTCAGGAAGTTTATAGTGGTTTATATTCCCAATGTCTGTGTCTAAGACTGACTATCTCACCTCACCCTCACTAGCATTAAATATATCATTCCTGTATATTTTTTAATTTTTTTTGTTCAACATGAGGAAAAATAAGGGTGGAGTACTGTTTCCTCAGGCTTTTAACCTCAAGCAAGCAGATAAATGAAAATTAAACTTACTCTTGCTATTTCTACACATTTGCCTCCTACCCTTTACTTCCATGGTATAACCACTTTCCTCCTAAAATATAGATCTAGTTATAAATTGCCTTTGCTTCAAAGTCTTCTATAACTTCCTACTACTGAGTAGATTCATAACTCTTAAGATAGTGTTCCAGCCTTTACACAATGTAAATCTATTAAAGTTTCCAGAATTATCTTCCACAATACGCCCTCCCAAAATACCCTGACCACTATATGACTAGCATTGTTTTATTAACATCCAATATCTTCCTCAAGTTCTACTCATACTGTTTCTTTAATCTTTTCCACAAACCTCTAATAAAACCCAACCTCCAAAGATTAAGTTCAAAAATTCCCCTTGTGGGGTCAAATATGTGGTGACAGAAAAAAAATCTAACTATGGAAAGTGAACACACAGTGTAAATATATATATGCCTTATTGTTGAAGTGTACAGCTGAAACTTACTGGATTTCATTAAATTATTATTTTAAAAAATAATAATATAAAAAAGGAAATACAAATTGCTGGTTATAAAAAAAGTCATGGGACATGAAGTACAGCATAGGGAATATAGTCAATAATATTATAATAACTGTGCATAGTGTCAGATGGGTACTAGACTTCTCAGGGTGATCACTTCATAATTTAAATAAATGTCTAATTGTTATGTTGTACACCTGAAACTAATATAATATTGTATGTTGACTATAACTGAAAAATAAGTTAAAAAAAAAAAACAATTACAACCAGGTGCTGTAGGCATAAAAAATGAAAAATAAAAAATAAGGGGGTGTATGCTGACAAGGTCCTTGCAATCAGGTCAACCAAGGCTTGCCTCGCTTAAAAAAATAAAAAATAATAAAAAAATGAAAAATGAAAAAAGAAAAAAAAAAAACAAAGAACAAAACAAAAACAATTAAGAAAATCCCCCTTGTGTCAAGAAGCCATGCATAATTTCCCTGGCCAGAAGTTATTCCTTCTCTTCTACAAAACTACAGTGCTTCATTTCTACCTCTAACACTATTAGTTATATTCTATATTATAAACTGTGTGCATTTACAATCTAGATTATCAAGTCAATGAAAACTTAAAGCTGGTGTATTCCTATTTATATTTCTAAGTAACCAGGTATTACACACTGCATTAAGTAAACATGTCAATTGAACTGACTTATTCAAACAATAAAAATATCAGTCTGCATCTTAGCCGTCTTTCAAGGCCAAGAAGTCATCTCCCATTAAGATTTCCTAAAACTTGTACAAATGAAGTCTCAATAAATTTAAAAACATTGAAATCATATCAACCATCTTCTCTGATCATAATGGTATGAAACTAGATATCAAGTACAAGAAAAAACTAGAAAATACACAAACACATGGAGGCTATATAACATGCTACTAAACAATGAATGGGTTATTAATAGTATCAAGAAAGAAATCAAAAGATACCTAGAGACAGATGAAAATGAAAACACAATAACTCAAAATTTATGGGGCACAGCGAAAGCAGTCCTAAGAGGGAAACTCATAGCAACACAGGCCTACCTCAAGAAACAAAAACAAAAAGCTCAAATAAACAATCTAACCTTACACTTAAAAGAACTAGAAAAAGAACAGCAAACAAAGCCCAAAGTGAATAATAAAAGGAAGGAAATAATAAAGATCAGAGTGGCAATAAATGAAGTAGTCAAGAAAAACAATACAAAAGATTAATGAAACCAAGAGCTGGTTCTTTGAAAGGATAAACATTGACAGACCATTAGCCAGACTCATCAAGGAAAAAAGAGAGAGGACTCAAAATCAGAAATGAAAGAAGAGAAATAACCACGGACTCCACAGAAATATAATGGATCATAAGAAAATACTATGAGTAATTATACCCCAACAAATTGGACAATCTGGAAGAAATGGACACATTCCTAGAAACATACAATTCCCCAAGACTGAGTTAAGAAGAAACAGAAAATCTGAACTAACCGCTTATCACCAATGAAATTGAATAGATAATCAAAAAACTCCCAAAAAACAAAAGTCCTGGACCAGATGGCTTCATAGGTGAATTTTACCAAACTTTCGAAGAATTATCACCTATCTTTTCAAACTATTCCAAAAAATTCAAGAAAAGGGAAGGCTCCATAACTCCTTTTATGAGGTCACCATTACCTTAATTCAAAAACCAAAGACATTACAAAAAAATAAAACTATAGGCCGATATCTTTTATGAACATTGATACAAAAATCCTCAACAAAATATTAGCAAATCAAATTCAGCAATACATTAAAAACACCATATACATCATGATCAAGCTGGATTTATTCCTGGGATGCAAGGTTAGTTCAATATCTGCAAATCAACTGTGATCATTAACAAATCATATGATCATATCAATAGATGCAGAAAAAGCATTTGACAAAATCCAGCATCTATTTATGATAAAAACTCTCAGCAAAGTGCAAATAGAGGTCACTTATCTCAACATAATAAAGGCCATATATGACAAATCTACAGCTAACATCATACTCAATGGGGAAAGGCTAAAAGCATTTTCCTTAAGGTCAGGAACAAGATAAGGATACCCACTTTCACCATTCGTCTTCAACATTGTATTGGAAGCCTTAGTCATAGCAATAAGACAAGAAAGAGAAATAAAAGGCGTCCAAATTAGAAAAGAAGTAAAACTTTCATTATTTGCCAATAACATACTATATAGAGAGAACTCTAAAGATTCCACCAAAAAACTGTTAGAACTGATCATTGGATTCAGTAAAGTAGCAAGCTACAAAATAAATATTCATAAGTCAGTGGCATTTTTATACACCAATGATGAACTTTCAGAAAGAGAAATTAATAAAACAATCCCATTTACAATTGTGTCAAAAAATATAAAATACCTGGGAATAAAATTAACCAAAAAGGTAGAAGACCTGTTTTCAGAAAATTATAAGTCATTGAAAAAAGAAATTGAAGAAGATACAAATAAATGGAAGCATATACCGTGTTCATGGGTAGGAAGAATAAACATCATTAAAATGGCCATACTACCCAAAGCAATCTATAGATTCAATGCAATCCCTATCAAAATACCAATGGCATTTTTCAGAGAGCTAGAACAAATAATCCTAAAATTTATATGGAGCCATAAAAAATCCCTAATAGTCATGGCAACTTGAGAAAGAACAAAAGTAGGAGGTTATCACACTACCTGATATCAAACTATACTACAAAGCTACAGTAATCAAAACAGCATGGTCCTGGCATAAAAACAAATATATTGATCAATGGAACAGAATAGAAAGCCTAGAAATAAAACCATGCCTATATGCTTACTAAATGTATGACAAAAGAGGTAAGATCATACACGAGGTAAAAACAGTCTCTTCAATAATTGGTGTTGGGAAAATTGGACAGATACATGCAAAAAAAAAGAAGCTGGACTATCTTCTTAACCTGTATGTAAGAATAGACTCAAAATGGATTAAAGACAAATGTAAGACTCAAAACCTTATAGAAAAAAACATAGGCAG
This sequence comes from Macroglossus sobrinus, assembly GCA_004027375.1. Taxonomy (NCBI): domain Eukaryota; kingdom Metazoa; phylum Chordata; class Mammalia; order Chiroptera; family Pteropodidae; genus Macroglossus; species Macroglossus sobrinus. Next base: position 414,897 of record PVKZ01000989.1, on the reverse strand, counting down.
TAAACTCTCTGATATTACTAACAGGAATTTCTTTTCAGATATACCTCCTTGGGAAAGGAGAACAAATGAAAAATAAACAAATGGGACTACATCAAACTAAAAAGTTTTTGTACAGCAAAACAAAAATACAACCAATGGTTTGGGAGAAGATATTCCCTAATGATACATCTGATAAGGGATTAATATCCAAAATATATAAAGAATATACACCTCAACAACAACAAAAAAAAACAATCCAATTGAAAAATGGGCAGAAGACCTGAACAGATTCTTCTCCAAAGAGGAAATACAGATGGCTAATAGACATATGGAAAGATGCTCAAGGTCACTAATTATAAGAGAAATGAAAATTAAAAACCACAATAAGATATCACCTCACACCTATCAGAATCATCAATATCATCAATAAATCAAAAAAACAGCAAATGTTGGCAAGGATGCGGAGGAAAGAGAAACTTCATACATTGTTGGTGGGACAGCAAACTGGTACAGCCACTATTGAAAACAGTATGGAGGTTCCTCAAAAAATTAAAAATGGATATATCTTTTGGCCCAGAAATTACACTTCTGGGTATTTATCCAAAGAAAACTAAAACAATAATTTGTAAAATGTCTATGCATTCCAATATTCATGGCAGCACAATACACAATAGCCAAGACATGGAAGCAACCTTAGTGCCCATCAACAGACAATTGGATAAAGAAATTATGGTTTATATATACAATGGAATATTAGTCAGCCACTAAAAAAAAATGAAATTCTACCATTTGCAATGACATGGATGGTTATTATGCTGAGTGAAATAGGTCAGATAAGAGAAAGATAAAGACCATATGATTTCCTTATATGCAGAATCTAAGGAACTAAAAGAACAAACTAATCAAAAACAGATTCACAAATATAGTGGACAATTTGGTGACAGACTTGCGGGGGTTGGGGAGCTGGGAAAATGGGGTGAAGGGTTAAAGAAGTACAAATTAGTAGTTAATAGTTTGTTATGTGGACAGGGAGCATGGCAGAGGGAGTGCAGTTAGCATTAATATGATGGCTAGGTGGAGGGCCAGGGGAAGGAGGAAGCAACTGGGAGGGATCATTTCACGAACTATATAGATGTCTAACCAATGTACTGTATACTTGAAACTAATTTAAATAAATAAATAAATATTTTTAAAAAAATTTCCTAGAACTAATTTTAAAAATAATGAATTCCAGGCCACAATGCAAATAAACCAGAAATCAATAACAGAAAGATAACTGGAAAATCCAAAAACATGTGGAGATTAAAAAACACACTTCCAAATAATACATGGCTCAAATAATAAATCTCAAAAAAAATTTTAAGTATTTTGAACTATATGAAAATGAAAACACAACTTATCAAAATTTGTGGGATGCAGCAAATCAATACTTAGAGGGAAATTTATAGCATAGCAAACATTTAAAGAAAAAATTATATCGATTCTCTACAATCTCTTTCAGAAAACAGAAACAGAAAGAATACTTCCTAACTCATTCTGTGAGGCCAGTATAACCTCAATACCAAAATCAAACAAAGGTATTACAAGAAAATTACAGACCACTATCTCTCCTGAACATAGATACAAAAATTCTCAACAAAATATCAGCTAACAGAATCCAAAAGAGTATAAAAATAGTTATACACCACAACGAAGTAGGATTTAGCTCAAGTATGCAAAGCTGGTTCAATATCTGAAAATCAATTAATGTACTCTATTAACAGACCAAAAAAAAAAAATCACACGATCTTATTAATAGAGAAAAAGTATATGACAAAAATTAACACCCATTCATGATAAAAACTCTTAGTATACCAGAGAGAAAGAGGAATGTTTTTAACTTGATAATGACTGTCTACAAAAAACCTATAACTAATATCACACTTAACAGTGAGAAACTTCAAGTTTGCCCACTAAGATCAAGTACAAGACCAGGATATTCTCACTCACCATTCCTTTCAACACTGTACTAGAAGACTTTGCTAATAAAGTATGGCAAGAGAAGGATATAAAAAGTATACAGATTGGGAAGAAAGACATAAAACTGTCTTTGTTCACATATGACATGATGGTCTATGTAGAAAGTCCAAAAGAACTGACAAAAAACTCCTAGAACTTATAAGTGTTTATATAGTAAGGTTGTAGGATACAAGGTTAATAAATAAAAGTCAATCTGGGTATAAGTCTAACAAAATATGTACAAAATCAATATGAGGAAAACTAAAGAACTCTGACGAACATAATAAAAAAAGAACTAAATAAATAGATAGAAATTCCAGGTTCATGGATAGAAGATTCAACATTGTAAAGATGTCAGTTCTTCCCAATTTGATATATAGATTCAAAACTATCCCAACCAAAATCCCAGCAAGTTGTTTATGGATATCAGTAAACTGTTCTAAAGTTATATGAAGAGGTAAGAGACCCAGAATAGTCAATATAATCGTGAAGAACAACAAAGTTGAAAGACTTAGACTCTCAGAAATAGACTCCCATACATATAATCAACTGTCATTGACAAAGGAACAAAGGCAATACAATGGAGGTAATATAGCCTCTTCCACAAATGGTGACTGAACAATTGAACATCTACATTAAAAAAAAAAATGAATGTAGACAAAGACTTTATACCCGTCACAAAAATTAACTCAAAATAGATCATAGACTTAAATGTAAAACACAAAACTATAACACAAAAACCTAGATGACTTTTGGGTATGGTGATGCCTTTTTAGATATATCACCCAAAACACAATCCATGAAAAAAAATAATTGATAAGCTGGACTTCATTAAAATTAAAAACTTCTGCTCTGTGAAATCAATATCAAGAGAATTAGAAGACAAGTCAAAGACTAGGAAAGAATACTGGCAAAAGACACATCCTGTAAGGGACTGTTACATAAAATATTTTTTAAAACTCTTAAAATTCAACAATAAGAAAACAAACAATCTGATTTAAAAATGGGCCAAAGACCTTAAAAGACACCTCACCAAAGAAGATATATTTCTCTGCATATGAAGATGGCAAATAAGCGTATGAAAAGATACTCCATGTCCTATGTCATCGGGGAAATGCAAAATAAAACAACAAAAAGATACCAATATACATCTATTAGAATGACCAAAATCTGGAACACTGACAATACCAAATGCTGGTGAGGCTGTGGAACAATGAGAACTCTCAAGTACCGACTGTGGGAATGCAAAATGGTACAGCCATTCTGGAAGACAGTGGCATTTATTTCTAAACTCATACCATGCCCGTTGGTATTTACTCAAAGGAGTTAAAAACACGTATACAAACATATGTTTGTACCAGTGTTATTCATAATTGCCAAAACTTGGAAGCAACCAAGATATCCTTCAGTAGTGACTAGATAAAAAAACTGTGGTATCCAGAGAATGAAATATTGTTCAAAACTAAAAAGAAATAAGCTATCAAGACATAAAAAATGTGGGGGAAACTTAAGAAGACAATCTGAAAAGGCTACATACTGTATGATTCCAACTATATGACATTCTGAAAAAGCCAAACTATGGAGACAAAGATCAATGGTTGTGGCATGAGGGTGGTGCGGGATGGGTAGAATGAACAGGCAGAGTCCAGAGGATTTTGTGGGGCAGTTAAAAAAATTGGAATATTTTAATGATGAATATAAGTCAATATACATATTTTAAAATTCATGAAATGTACCAAGAATGAATCCTAAGGTAAACTATAGACTTTGAGTGATTACAGTATGCCAACGCAGGTTTATCCTTGTCAAAAATATATACTATTTTTTGTGAAAATAAGGTGGAGAGACGTCCCAGATCTCTCCCCTTGAAACAATAAGCTGAACATCTAAAAACTCTACAAAAAATAACCAAACTGCACACCAGCACATGTGAGGGTGGATTTGCGCATAAAAGCTACCACAGGTCAGAACCCCAGGTGTCGGGTGGTGAACTGAGAGAAATAAGGAAGCTGCCTCTCGCAGCCTCCAGAGCTCCCTGGAAAAGGAGGAGAAAGAGTGAAGGTGCAGATACTTCCCTGAATGGCCCTGCCTGGGACTGCAGTGAGCTCCCTGAGGCAGGCGGCAGGGCCCAATCATCAATGCAGAAGATAGAGAAGCAGGACAGGACCACAGAGAAACAGCAGTTAATTTTTACCGGCACCAGTTGTGAAACCACAGCTGAGCCATAGGCCCCAACTCCCAACCCTCAGAGACCGATCAAAGAGCTCCAAGGGAATCTAAGGAAACGCTGCCAAAACTGTTGCTGACACTGACAGGGACTGAAACAGAGGGTAGCGAGTGTGATTGAATATCTACAAGAAAATTTTTTAAAAAACATTTTTTAAGGCTTTACATAAAGCAGGGATCCAAGAGGCTTAGACACCACCTACTGGTAACCAAAAGAAAAGTGCCATCTTTGCAACAGAATAAAGAGAAACCTTTATACAATAAACCTTTTTTCCTGGAAAAACAGCAGAATACACTTCCATTAATTCCCAGGAGGAGAAACAGTCCATTAAACACCATGAACAACCAATGAACAAGCCATCTCAGAAAGAGAAATATCTCCAGAAATAAGCTTACAGACATAGAAATATGCAACTTAAATAACAGAGAATTCAGGATAGTACTTCTGAAAAAATCTCAATGAGTCCCAAAACAAGTCATATTAACAATTTCGGGAATTAAAAAAACAACTAGGTGAGCAGAGCAAGGAGATTGAAACCCTCAGAAAAAAAACAAAAACAGAATAGATCTTCTGGAGATAAAAAAAAAAACACACTGCAAGAGTTGAAAGATGAAATAGCAAGCTTGGGAAATAGAGCGGACCAATGGAGGAAAGGATCAGTGATATCGAAGACAAAAATCTAGAAATAAATCACAAGGAAGAAGAGAGAAACTGAAGAATGAAAAATAATGGAAGAGAAATACAAGAACTAGCTGATACCATCAGGAGAAGAAACATAAGAATAATGGGCATTATCAAAGGTGAGGAAAAGGAGCAGGGACTAGAAAGCATTTTCAGACAAACAGTTGACGAGAATTTCCCAAAACTAAGGAATGAGCTGGAGCTTGGAATTCAAGAAATCAACAGAACACCCAATTATCTCAACCCAAAAAAGCCTTCACCAAGACATACTATATTAAAGTTATCAAAAATCAATGAGACAGAATTCTCAAGGCAGCCAGGGATAAGAAAATGGTAATTTATAAAAGAAAACCCATTAGATTATCAACGGACTTCTCAGCACAAACTTTACAACCCAGAAAAGAATGGAATCAAATATTTAAGCTATTGGGGGTGGCTCCACAGGGTAGTGGTCAGCACATCTGCTTTACATGAATTAAGTGCTGGGTTCACACCCCAAGTGGATCCACGGAAAACAAAACTGTGTTCACCAGGCCCCAGGGGTGCATGCCCTGAGCATGTGTGAGGAAATGCCCCACCTCCAGAGATCTAGTTCTTAAAGGGAAACAGCGACATCCATAGGTCAGGGGTGGAAGTGAGGGGAGGGAACATTAAAGAGGGTGGAAAAACAAATATTTAAACTGTTACGTGAAAGGAACTACCAGCCTAAAATAATGTATCCAGCTAAGCTCTCATTTAGCTAGAAAAGAGAATTTAAGACCTTTCCAGACATATAAAAATTGAGGTAATTCTCCACTATGAGGCCTGCACTACAGGAAATACTGAAAGGGGTCAGCTCACCTAAAACAAAATAAGAAAATAAATTAAAAAATAAAACCCATAATTAGGAATAAAGTGACCATCAGGCAAATAGAAACAGAGGAGTGTGACCTTCACTAAGAACAGGGCATTATAGCTTAAATAATAACAAGTGAATTGTTATATTAAGATAGTAATGAACGTTCAGCATACACAGGGACAAATTGAGACAACAATAACTACAGGGAGGAGGATTCAAAGATCCAAATTTGCAAAAAAGAATGCAGATAGGGTACGTGCAGAAGAAAATGGACTGTGTGTGTGTGTGTGTGTGTGTGTGTGTGTGTGCGCAGTTACACAATTAACTATCCTTTCCATATTTGTAATGGTATCCACACACAGAAGATTCAAAACTGAAATATATAATATAAAACAAGAAGAACCAGAGGAAAAACCCACAAAGGCCAACCAAATAAAGAAAACAGAAACACAAGGACAAGAAAGCAATGGAACCACCGAGCTACCAGGAAGCAAAAGATAAAATGGCTATAAGAAGACCTCATATTTCAATAATCACCCTAAATGTAAATGGACTGAACTCACCAATAAAAAGGCACGGAGTTGCAGAATGAATCAAAAAACAAAACCCAACCATATGCTGCCTCCAGGAGACACATCCAAAGACAAATATAGATTCAAAGTGAAACGGCAGAAAAGGATATTTCAAGCAAATGGCATACCGAGAAAAGTGAGAGTAGCGGTACTAATATCAGACAAAACAGACTTCAAAATAAAAAAGGTAAAGAAATACACTGAGGGACACTTCAAAATGATAAAGGGAATCAAGTACCAAAAAGACATAACACTTATTAATATCTATGCTTTCAATTAGGGAGCCCTGAAATATGTAAAGCAATTACTAACAGAACTAAAGGGAGAAACAAACTAAAACATTTCTGTAGTAGGAGACTTAAATACCCCACTGTTAGATATGGACAGGTCATCCAAACAAAATCAATAAGAAAATAACATCCTTAAATGACACATTGGACCAACTGGACATAATTGACATTTACAGAGCCTTCCATTCCAAAACAGCTGTTTATACATTCTTCTCTAGTGCACATGGAGCATTCTCAAGGATTGAACACATACTGGGACACAGAGATAGTCTAAAGAAATATAAGGGGGTTGAAATCATACGAACCATATTCTCTGATCATAATGCTTTGCAACTAAAATCAATTGCGAAAAGAAAGCAGGAGGAACCACAAATACTGGGAGATTAAACAACATGCTACTGAAGAATAACTGGGTCAGAGAAGAAATAAAAAGAGACATCAAGAGATACATAGAAACGAATGATAATGATAGCACAACATATCAAAACTTTTGGGACATGGCAAAAGCGGTCATTATAGGCCTAACACTCAAATAAGAACGAGCCCCAAAAAACCACCTAACGATTCATCTTTAAAAATTAGAAAAGCTGAAGAACAAACGAAGTCTAAAGTCAGCAGAAGGAAAGAAATAATCAAAATTAGAGCAGAAATAAGTGAAAAAGAAAACAAAAAACAATAGAAAAAATAAATGCAACAAAGAGCTGGTTCTTTGAGAAGGTTAATAAGATTGGCAAACCCCTGGCTAGACTCACTAGAGAAGAAAGAGAAAGGACACAAATAAACAAAATCAGAGATGAAAGAGGAGAAATTATGACTGACATTGCAGGAATACAAAGGATCATACAAGAATACTATGAAAAAGTATATAACACCAAATATAATAACCTAGAAGAAATGGACCAGTACTTAGAAAAATAAAATCTTCCTAGACTGAATCAAGAAGAACTGGAAAATCTAAATAGACTGATCAGCAGTATGGAAATTTAAACAATTATCAAAAACCTACCAAAAAGTAAAAGTCCAGGATCAGATGGCTTTACCTGTGAACTCTACCTAACATTCAAAGATTTAATACCTATTCTCAAACTCTTCCCAAAAAATTGAAGAAGAGGCAATAAATCCCAACTTATTTTACGAGGCCAATATTACTGATACCAAAACCTGGTAAGGATAACACACACACACAAAAAAAACTGTAGACCAATATTTCCCATGAACACAGATGCAAAAATCCTAAATAAGATATTAGCGAATCAAATACAGCAACATATTAAAAAGATTATACACTACAAGGATGGTTCACTATAATGCAAACCTATTAATGTGATACACCACATAAACATATTAAAACATAAGAATCATGTGATCATATCAATAGATTCAGAAAGCCTTCAATATAACATCCATTTATGATCAAAACAAAATCGGTACAGAAAGAAAGTACCTTAACATGATTAAGACCATCATTATACTTAACAGTGAAAAACTAAAAACCTTCCCTCTAAGATTGGAAACAAGGCAAGGCTCTCCACTATTGCCACTGTTATTCAATATAACATTGGAGGTCCTAGCGAGTGTAATCAAATCAGAGAAAGTTAGAAAAAGCAACCAGATAGGAAATGAAGAAGTCAAACTACCACTATTTGTGGATGACGTGATTCTCTTTAGAAAATCCTAAAGACTACACAAGAACACTACTAGAAAGAATAAGCAAATACAGTAAAGTTTCTGGATACAAAATCAATGGTCAAAAATCCATAGCATTACTACATTCTAACAGCAAAGTCAGAAAAATAAGTAAAAAAAAAAAAATAATTCTCTTTGCAATTGCAAGAAAAAGAATAAAATACCTAGGCATAAATTTAACAAAACATGTGAAGAACTTATATAATAAAAACTACAAGATCCTATTTAAAAGAAATTGAAGAAGATGCAAAGAAATAGAAAGATATTACGTGTTCTTGGGTTGGAAGAATCAATACAGTTAAAATGACCAAATTACCTAAAACATTACACAGATTTAATGCAATCCCCATCAAAATCCCATTGGCATTTTTTAAAGAAATAGAACAAAAAAATCATCAAATTTGTATGGAAGCACAAAAGACCCTGAATTGCCAAAGCTATCCTGAGAAAAAAGAACAATGCTGGAGGCATCACTCTGCCTGACTTCAAATTATACTACAAAGTTACAGTAATCAAAACAGCATGGTATTGGCAGAAAAACAGACACACGGACACACGGACCAGTGGAACAGAATTGAGAGTCCAGAAGTAAACCCATATTTGTATGGGCAAATAATTTTTTGATGAAAAAGCCAAAAACATACAGTGGAGAAAGGAAAGCCTCTTCAATAAATGGTGCTGGGAAAACTGGAAAGCCACCTGCAAAAGAATGAAACTACATTGTTGTCTATCACCACACCCCAAAATTCACTCAAAATGGATTAAAAGACCTGAATATAAGACCTGAAACAATAAAATGCACAAAAGAAAACGTAGGAACTAAACTCAAGGACGTTGAACTTCAAGAGAATTTTATGAGTTTGACCTCAAAGGCAAGGAAAGTAAAAGCTAAAATAAATAAATGGGACTATATCAAACTCAAAAGCTTCTGCTCAGCAAAAGAAACTGTCAACAAGGTTAAAGAGACAACCACCTGAATGAGAAAATATATTTGCAAACAATGCCTCCAATAAAAGCCTAATATCCAAAATATACAAAGAACTCATATGACTCAATAACAACAACCAAAAAAAAAACCCAAATGATCCAATCAAAAAATTGGCAGAAGACCTGAACAGACACTTCTCCCTAGAGGATATACAAAAGGCCAACAAATATATGAAAAGATGCTCAACATCAGTAGCTAGAAGGGAAATGCAAATCAGAACCACAATGAGATACCATCTCACACCTGTTAGAATAGCTATAATCAACAGGACAAGTAATAACAAATGCTGGAAAGGATGTGGAGAAATAGGAACACTCATATATTGCTGGTGGGACTGCAAATTGGTACATCCAATATGGAAAACAGCATGGAGGTTCCTCAAAAACTAAGAAATGATCTACCATATGTCAGCAATCCCTCTACTGGGTATTTACCCCAAAGACTTGAAAACCCATATCTGAAAAGGTATTTGCACACTGATGTTCATAGCAGCACTATTCACAGTGGCCAGGACATGAAAGCAACCGAAGTGTCCTATGATAGATGACTGGCTAAAGAAGCTGTGGTATATATATACAATGGAATATTACTCAGCCATAAGAAGAGATGAAATGTAGCCATTTGTGACAACATGGATGAACTTCAAGATAATCATGCTAAGCAAAATAAGCCAAACAGAAAAAGTTGAAAATCACATGATAGCACTTATAGGTGGAATATATACCTAAAAGCAACAGATGAGCAGGACAAACGAACAGAGATTCATGGACATAGACTACAGACTAGTGGTTATCAGAGGACTATATAGACTAGTGTTTACTATTGGCGTGGGGGAGGAAGGGGGAGGTTGACAAAGTAAAGAGAGTCAACTATAAGGGGTTAGGGGTAGGGTGAAGTAGGTAAAGGGGAGCAAATATATGGTAGCTGAAGGAAACTGGACTTTGGGTGGTAAACACACAGTAGAATATACAGATGTAAAATTATAATGCACACTAGAAAATTATATAATTATATCAACAAATGTTACCCCAATAAACAATTTTTTTTTTTTTAAAAAAAGGAACCATTCTGGTAAATGATGTTAATAATGGGGAGGTTATGCATGTATGGAGCTAAAGAGCATATAGGAAATCTCTCTCAATTTTGCTGAAAACCTAAAACTGCTCTAAAAAAATAAAGTCTTAAAAAAGAATTCCTGCTTTCTTAATAAAGTAACTGATATACTGATTTCATTCAACAAATTTAATGAGTTACTTACTATGTGCCAGATACTATTCATTTGTTTGGTCAGATATTCCACAAATACTTAATGAATACCTACCATGTGTTCTAGATAATGGGAAGGCAGTAATGAACAAAACAGATGAAAATCTTAGCCCTCATGCAGTTTATAGTCTAATGGTGGGAGACAGGCAATAAACTAATAATTTAAGAGATGTGTGCAAAGGTGATAACAGTATCAAAAAGGAGAAGGGCAATGATACAAAGTTTAAAAACTGGATGGGGTGGATCAGTGGGAGGGCCTGCTAATACACAGAGTGATGAGGAGATGTGGCCTCACTTCTCTGAGAAGGTAAAACTGAGGAAAGATCTCTAGGGTCAGATAAGGAAGCAAGCCATGGGAGCCATGGGAATGTCTGAGCAAATAGCAATCTAGACAGAACCTTAAAACTGAGCCATCCCAATCATCAACCAGTATATTTTTATTGCCTATTGCTATATTTTTATATCTAGATGGCACTTGAAGGTTCTGAGAAAAGAACTGACATTACATTATTTTCATTTTAAAAAGATCACTCTGGCTGCTGCACTGAGGACAGACCATAGGGAGACAAAGATGAGATCAGTTAGGAGGCTATATTAACCTAGGTGAAATGATGTTGGCTTGGATCTGTGTAGTGGCAATGGAAATAGTAAAAAGGGTCAGACTCTTAGATAAATTGTGAAGGTACACCCAACAGGACTTTGGAAATGACTGGATGTAAGTGAGAAAGGAAGAAAAAATGAACCAAGGTTTTTGGTTTGTGCATATGTAAGGAGAACGTGCCCTTTAATGAGATTTTAAAGACAAGAGGAAGAGTAGATATGCCAACAAGATTACAAATTCAATTTGGTGCATGCTAAGTTTAAGATGCTTATGAAATATTCAAATGGGAATGTTGAGTACAACAGCTAGATCTAGGAATTTAAAGTTTAAGTAGAGTTCTGCATTGGAGATATAAATTTAGAAACCTTTAGCATATATGTTATCTCATTAGATGAAATGAAATTACTGAAGAGTGAATGAAAATGATTAAAAGAATCTTGAGAATTAGGCTCTGGGCCATTCTAAATTTCAGAGGTTCAGAACATGAAAAGCAACCAGCAAAGGGATAGAGCAGCCGGTCAAATAGAAAAAGACCTAGAGGAGTGAGATATCCCAAAAACCATGTAAAGAAATGTACCAAGGTAATGGGAGAAATCAGTTGAATAAAATTGTGCTCTTAGGTCAAGTAAAAGGTAAAACAGCCATCACTGGTGACTTACAGGAGCAGTTTCAGAGGAATGGTAGGAGCAAAAGGTTGCCTGAAGTGGGTTCATTAGAGAATGGAAGGAGAGAATTAAAGAAAACAGACACAATTCATTCAAGTAATTTTATCATAAAGGGAAGAAGAAAAATAGGGGTGTAGGTAGAGTAAGTAAAGGGTCAAAGAGGGTTTTTTCCTACTAAACATTGAAGAAATAACAGTATAAATATTTTACACTAATGGGAATGATCCAGTAAACAGGCAGAAATTGATAGTCCAGGGAAGGGCAAGGAGATGAATACAGAAGCAATAACAGTGAATAGATGAAAAGAGTTTAATCCAAAATACCAGTGGAAGTAATAGCATTAATAAATAAGCAATATACAAATCCAGTCAGTGAAAATAACAATAGCAGCTTAATTTCTGTGAAATGTTTTCCAGTTTACAAAATAATTTTATACTTCTTCCAATATTTACAATAATCTCCTAACATAGGTTATTACTCCCCCTCCCCCACACACATATACTGTTCTTTTAAAAGCTCTTCTCTCATTTCCCAGATTTTTTCCTAAAGAACATGAGAAAGTTCTATAGGAATTTTCTATAGAAAAGAGTAGCTCATAGAAGTCAATCATAATACCAACTACCTCAGTTGACACTGTAATTTGTTTTTTTTTCCAGGAAAATATTTTTAAATACAGTATTTTTATACTTACTTCTCTAACCAATGATGATTCTTGACCTCTACCAAGAGAATGTAGAGGACTACATTCAAGATTTATAATCAAGACAAATGTGTGTTAGCAAAAATAGTGAACTATGGCTTCTGGTAATGAAGAAACACATGAAGTAATCAGAGTTGTATGTCTAGCACACCTAACAGATTTTTTTAAGTCTTTGCAGTTCTTACCTGGTTATTTTCTTCATCCTCAAATACAAAATCTTGCTGCATAACTTCATTGTCTAAATTAGTGCTAGCCACAGGTTCTGAACAGTCTCTGTTACTTTCACTGGCATTAATAATATCAACAGCAATATCACCCCTAGTAATGAAGATTAAAAAACTCAAATCAGGCCAAATGTCAAATATGTAATGCCTTTAAAATAAAATGTCAACAATACTTGTTAAAGAAAAATGTATCCTTCTCATAAAAAGCCACACTTCCTTTTTCCTGCCAAGGTAAATCATTAAATGCACTAAGTTTATTTTTGTCTCTCCATGGGATGCTGTGGAGAATCTACCTTGTTATCCCCTTGGAAAAATTTCAAAAGCAAATAAATGGTTTTGAAAATAATTTATGTGCCAAAATAATGATTTCCCTTATAAATGCATACTCTCAATCATAATAATGATCTGTTTGATTAAAATACAAGTCCAGCACTAGACACCATAGCATCCAACACCTTATTAAGTACAAATGGAATAGCTTCCTACTGCAGATTTCCCATCTTACATAATTTGGAATTTTTTGTTCACAAAGGTGATACTTATGAGCACTAATAAAACATGAGTTACTTCCCTAGTGGTAAAAATAAGATATTGTCTGAGCATGAATTACATTTTCAGGATCTCCAGTTAAGCTAAGGACAAACTCTAAGGAATTTTCTTATATTATATCCTTTAAAACATTTTCTCACTTCATCTAACTTTTAGATACTGCTTTTTTCCTTCATATTCAGCTCAAATACTCCCTATAGATCTTTTATCAGTTCTAACCATGCCCTCAAAGCACACAAACTAGGGCTATCACAAAGATGCAGGCTGATGATGCCATCCATGCAGACTACATGGCACACCTGCAGTGGTACATATGGTATTCTTAAACATATTCCAACCACTGGTTTTCATATCCTATTAATTCTTTGTTTCACTTCATTTTAATAGCTATTCTAGTATACTAGACATATTGGCCTTTTAAAAATCTATTCCTTAAAAAAAACAAACAAACAAATCTATCCAATCACCTACTTTTATTTTTTACCTTCCAATGACTCCTCCAAATTTGGGTACACCTTTCTCATTTGTCCCCAAAATAAAAACTAATAAATGAAAACTATGAAACATTTCAATCAATGACAGTCTCAGAGTAGGCACCTATATCCTAAAGAGTAGGGCTGAGGTAATAGTAAAGGAGATGAGGCTTTCATCCATTTAAAGGTAACAAGTTAAAGAGTGAAGTTACATCACATTACTATTAACTTATACAAATTCAACTATTAACAGTTACACTAAAAAAAAGGCATGTAGGGTAGGCAGAGACTGGTGGCAAGGGATAACAATTTAAATAGCAAAGGATGATTCTACTCAACATTTCAATCAATGACATCATGCAATAGGAATGATGTCAATCTACTATCTCTAAATTACCTGCCTAGATCTCTGCATGTCTCTCCTGGTGACTATCTGTTGTACAGAGTATGGGTCTAATTTTTTTTAAGTTACTTTTCATACAATGAAATCTGTAAAGGTAAACTAACTATCTGGTGTTCAGGGAAGAAAATATGGCTATGATGGACTTAATAATTTATGAGATTTTCAATGTCATATAGTACATATAATTTATATACAAGTACATACAAAGTTAATTTACACAATGACTTTCAGAAATCCCCAAGTAAGACTATTTAAGTAAAAATATGTTTTTCTTTAAATAAAACAACTTTATAATTCTTAATAAAAATAAAATGTTTTAAAAGTTTCTTACTGGTTATTAGATCCTTCTCCATCACAATTAATACTTCCTGCTTCGTTATTAGACACCAGATTTTGCTGTTGTAAATTCTTAAGATCATGATCTATGCTGCTCTGCAGATCAAAAAGGTGCTGTTCCACCGCTGCTCTAATTGTTCTTTCTAAAATGCTACAAAACAGAAAACATTTTTGTGAGAAACAGTCACCCTAACGGGTATTTGACCATATAAATACAAATGTTAAAACCTATGACCTGTAAAACAAATTATTATGGTATTTAAATGGGTACGATAGTCTAAGGCCAAGCTACCCTGAGTAAGCCCAATCCTGTCCAATCTCAGAAGCTAAGCAGGGTTAGGCCTGGTTAGTACTTGGATGAGAGACCACCTAGAAAGACCAGGTGCTGTAGGAGTAAAAAAATATAATAAGGGATTGTAAGCTGAGAAGGTCCTTGCAATCTGTGAGGTCAACCAAGGGTTGGTTGTCTTGCCTAAATAATAATAATAATAATAATAATAATAATAATAATAAATAAAATGCATGTGTAAGCTAGAGTGTAAAAAGAAATACATAAAATAAATACATTATACTAGCTTAAATTTTAAAATAGAATTTGCCCAGATATTATACAAATTAACCATAATATCATATCACTACTGAAGTGGGAAGGACTAGTTGTCCCAATAATTCATCCTCACTACTATACAAAAAGCCACTTAAACAGATTTTGCAAAGGTATGTTTGTAAAATAAAATGATTTACCAATACTCATCTAAATAAAAGAAACAAATTGTGAGGGTATTGTTTGTATTTTTTATGTAAAGTCTACTTCTGAAAGAAAACAATAAAAAACCTCTACTGACATGTTTCAATCATTTTTAAAGATCAAAAACTCACCAAAAGAAAGTTCATCTTTATTTTGTATATGAGTGTAATGTGTTCCTTATTTATTTATTCCTATTGCAGTACATAAAATACTAGTTTTACTGCCTTACATACAATCTTTCCTCCAAAGCAAGCACAATAAATACATAATTTTCATTACTGTGGCTTAGTAATATTAAAAAATGTTTTTTAAATTGTCTTGTTAAAGTATTCTACTTACTCTGCAGAGGCTGGTAAGATGCCGATGGGAGATATATGGGCACTGTAATCAAAGAAAAAAATTAGATATAAATTTTTTCAATACTAAATGACTAAAAAATGTGCTGAAAACTGCCACATTTGCACTACCCTGACACAACCAGGAGAGCATACTCTAAGTTTTATGTTCATTTCTAGCAGAGTATGGTTCTAATTTTCTAAAGAAATTATCTTTTCACACAAAAAGACCCTTAAATACATATTTTCTCCCTCTCCGCTTCACCCTGCTATTTTATTTTTAACGCCTATTTGCAATTCACTGACAGTGTAGTATGTTGAAGGGTGTGAAGAAAATTTATAAATCAACACCCTTCTTTATGATTTAATTTGTGATTTCTGTTGAACTTTATCTTATACCAAATTCTCAAAAAAGGTCTAATTCTCAACTACTTGGTCCAATTGGTCTGTTACTAAAGCCTTGCACTTGTTCCATGTTTTAACTTTTGGCAGAGCTTCTATCTTCTCTGTTCTTTTTCATATTTGCCACTGTTAGTCATCTAGTTATTTTCTCAGAGAAATTTTCTCACCCTTATTTATCAGATTAGATTACTGCTAAGATGCTAGTAAATAAATGGACATAAGACACTTTAGGAAGAATCAAATAAACAAAAATAATCAGAAATGCAAATTTAAAATAAGGATGGGATCAAATTAATATATAAATTAAAATATATATTTTTGCTGATGTTAATATACTATAATGATAAAGGTTATAAAACTGAAACTCATATTGCTCGTAAGAAGGTAAATTAGTAAAACTCAGATGGAAATCAATTTGTCAGTGTGTTTTAAAAGAACCCTACAAGTATATATGCATGTCTTTGACTCAAAAATTCCACATGTGCAACTCTTTCTAGAGTCTATCAAGTCTACCAAAATCTAACCTAAATTTTAAAAATAACGCAAAACTTACATCACAAGTTCCTTGAGGCATTATTTTTTCAATTTTATTAAAAAATTTTTCAAAAATACAGAAAAGTTTAAAAATCATACATAAACCTTAAAATCCACCATCTAGAGTCTATAATTAAATTTTTACTATATTTGCAGATTTTCAAGAAATATCCACAAGTAAATATATAAAATGGACTAGGGTACAGTCACTGGACCTTTTGAAATTACTGATATTCATAAAGATTAGGAAGTACCATGAGAAAGTATTTTTATATGTGCATAAATGATGTGTGCAACTGTATCAAAATGGCTACATTTAATAAATGTGTTTTTATTATTATATATACAGACTAGTAAAGGTTAAATCAGAATTTGGGAGCATTATTACTACCCCTAAGACAGGGATGAAATACATGGACTTCCTGTATGAGACTCTCTGAAAGTCACAGGGTTATTTTACTGCAGTCCTGGACCCTACCCAAATACCATAAAGTCAAAGTAAATAAGATAGTACAGTATTGGCACAAAAATAGACAAACACAACAGAAACAGACCCATGCATATATACTTGATTCAGAACAAAGGTGGCACTAGAGAAAGCAGGGAAAGAATGGTCTTCTCAAAAATAAGTACTGAAACAATTTGGTATCCATATTGAAAAAGGTAACTTGGCTTCCCCTCACATACCAGGGACAAAAATCAATTCCAGGGAGATTACTGACTTAAACATGAAAGGTGAAATGATACAGCTTTTAGAAGATAACACAAAAATGTATTTAGAAAAAGATTTCTTAAGCAGGACACAAAAAGTATTAACCATAATGGGAAAATAAGAAACTTAATTAAAATTAGAAATTATTCACCAGAAGACACCATATGAAAGAGAAAACATACAATAGGGAAAAGATACTTACAACACATATTTTAAAAGGGTTCCTACAATTCAATAAGACAACTCAAAAAAAAAAAAACAGGAAACAGACTTGAAAAGGCATTCATAAAAGGGATTAGCCAGTATGCATATGAAAAGTGTATGAACCCTATTAAAATGACAACGAAGTACATCCTCCAGAACAGTTAATATCAAGTGTTAACAAGAATATGAATGCTCATACAGTGTTTATTGAGAGCATAATCTGAAGTAAGCATTTTGGAAAAAAATTTGAAAATAATGACTTAAGTTGAAAGACGGGTTTATGTCTTCAAGTGTATGCATGTGTGCACCAGAAGATGTGCACAAGAATGTACATAGCAATGTTATTCACAACAGTCAAAAAGTAAAAACAACTCAATTGTCTACCAATAGTTCATCGGGTCATTGTGATATAATCATTTACTAAATTACTAGAAGCAATGAAATGAACAAATCACAGTGACATGCAACAACATGGATAAATCTCACATGCAATGGTCAGTGAAAGAAGCTGGATCAAAAAGATACATATAGTCAAATTCAATTTATATAAAGTTCAAAAATATACAAGGAAGTGATGCCTTATAAGTATGCACAGTACTTACCTTTAGTGGGGAGAGAGGAGATCAAGACTGAGAGCTACTGGGATGCTGTTAGTATTTATTTCTAGATCTGGGTGGTGATTACATGGATATTTGCTTTTTACCAACTTTTTTGCTATACATTTGTTTTATGCCCATTTCTGTATGTATAATATAGAATAATATTTCCCAATTTTAAAAAAGCTTTAAAAAAGTAGATTCCTGGGTCCCTCCCCAAACCTCTGAGGTAGGGCCCCAAGTCTTCATTTTTAACAAGCACCATTAATGATTCTTAACCATATTAATAAGTTTAAGAAACAATGGCCTAGATATATATATCTAACCTCCAAAAAAAGACTAAACTTTAATAAGATTTTCCAGTTATCCAAAGGAGCCAAGAAAGAGCAAAAGTTCTGATGGTCTTAAATTAGATGGGTAGGCAGGAGAACTGATCTCTGTTTCCTACCCCTTTTAAATGCTATTGGAATTAAATTATATATTACAGATATAGATATAAAGAAGTAATGAGCAGCAAGCTAGATTATTAGTATAACAGTAAAGATTCTTTAGCCCTGAAGAATACACTGAAACAATCAAATAAATAGTTCTTTTCAATTAGAACCCTCTCCTCACCCTGAAAAGCCATAATAAACAAATCAAATAGATTTTGTTCTTTATGAGTCAGACTGTCACCCACAAGGCTACAAAGTTGACTGTCTAACTTTGTTCTCTGAGCTTCTAAAAGACAAAGGACTGATTCAGTTTTCGGATCTCAAAGAATTTTTCCTTTATTTTCAGACTTTAGCCAAGTTCTGTGGGTAAAGAGCACTTATGCACAAATCAGGGCTAACACACAACTATGGCTGTAAAAAAGATTTATCAATAGAGTCATGCATCTGCTGCAGCAGCAAAATAGCATAGGTATCATAGGGATGTGAGTTCTGATTAATAAAGACAAGAAAATAATTGCTGACCACTAGGATACCTGATGCTGTGGATAGTACCAAATTCTATGTATACAATGTTTTCTTCCTATATGTTCATACCTAAAATTAAATTTATAAATTAAACACAGTAAGAGATAAATGAAATAAAATAGAATAATTATAACAATATACTGTAAGAAAAATTACATCAATGTGGTCTTAAAATCTTATTGTACTATACTTATATTTCTTTTTATGATAATGTGAGATGATAAAATGACTCTGTGATGACATAAAGCGAGGTTAATGACATAGGCCTTGTGACATAGTGTTAGGCTACTACTGACCTTGTGATAACATGTCAGGAGGATCATCATCTGCTTAGGGTGATCCTAGATCATCGAGCCATAATGAGGTCAATGGTTGGATATCAAGAGCAGATATGTCGATGATTGGGAAAATTTAATATTTTCAGACCACACTGACTCTGGGTAACTAAAATTGTGGTAGCAAAACCATCAATAAGAAGGGACTACTGTACTACACTTCTTATGCCCCTGTAGTCAGTTGGAAGGCACATTTCCTCAACAATAAGGCATCCACAGAATGAAGTGGAGACCAGTCTCAAAATCCTGAACTCCGAGTTCTTCCTCAGTCACTACTCCCTTTCCTGCATTGCACTTAATTAAAACTGAACCAGCAGAAACCAATGAACGCATAAAAATGAAGTCCTAGCATTAACAGCCCCAAAAGAGAGTATCTAATTTTTATTCCTGCTAAATTCCAAATATTACTTTACTTAGCAAGGCATTAAAAGCACAACTTTAAATGAACTTTATAATAAAAGTTAGTTAACTGTATTATGATGTGTAGTTCTGTAAGCATGAGCATCAATTAAAATTAACTAAACCTCAAGCTGAAATAAACTTTTCCAGTATAGCCTAGGGAAAAGATTATGAAGCATAGGGGGGAAAAATGTTAAGAACACTTTCGGAACTCTCCTACTTCTTTGAATTTTTTTAAAACTATTTTCATAACATTTGCCTTTTTCACTGTGCTGATATTAGCATGATGATGCAAAACCAATGATAAGAAAACACTGGGTGGGGTCTTAACATAAGTCCAAGCAAGTGGTACCAAACCATACCATGGCATTGCATTCTTCATCACCACCTACTTGCAAATTTTTTTAAAAAGAGGCCAGTCCTTGATGAAGCAGTAGAAATTATTAATTTTACCTCAGCCCTTGAGTACATTTCTTTTTAATATTTAGTGTGACAAAATGGAAGTACACATGAAACATTTCCGCTGCATAGCATAGTATAATGCACATCTTGTTAGAGTTGAGAGCTAAACTTTTATCATGAAACATCATTTTTGTTTGAAAAATAGATTAATAAACTATGGTTATTCCAAACTAAATATGTGGCAGTCGTTTTCTCAAAAATAAACAAGACTGTCACTTCATGAAAAACAACTGACAATACTTAGCAAATTTAAGTTTTCAAGCAATAATTAGAATTTGGAAAACCTGTATTTTTGATACAATCAGTGGAAATATTAAAGAATGTGAACTTTTGTTATAACAAAATATATCATCACTTAAAGATCTAAATAAGTCAATGAAGCAGTATTTTCCAAATGACCAATATACCATGCTACAAATCAAGCATGAATAAAATTCTCTCAAAGTGCATGACAAAACAATGTATTACAGTATGAAAAATTCAGATGTGATTTCAAGTTCTATATTACAAATAAACTTTAAGAAACTACCACGTATCTAGTTTTGGTGCATTGTCAAATAAGAACATTCATAATTGTCTATAAAAGCTATGTAAATTCTCCTTCTTCCAACTACATACTGGAGTGATGTCAAATTTTCTTCACATACCTCAACAACAACAAAAAAGTATGGCAACAAATTAAATGCACAAGCAAATGCAAGGATCCAGCTGTCATCTATTAAACCAGACATGAAAGAGATTTGTAAAAACATAAAACAATGCCACTATAAACTTTCTCACTAAAACTTTTTCAAAGATTTTAGAAAACATGGTTACTTATGATTAAAAAATTTTACGTTAACCTGAAATGGCTTTATTATAACTTTAAAACAATAAATTTCTTAATTTTAATTCATAATATTTAATTTGTAAATACCAATAGCTATAAAAGCTTTAGGGTCCTCAATAATTTTTATGTAACAAGGTCACAAGACCAAAATGTTTGAGAATCACTGACTTAAAACTAATAAAAGAGGAATTTACCAATTAAAAAAAAGTTAGGTTGTAAATACCTACATTTCAGCTACAAATACAAACGTATTCCAAAGTACAACTCAACAAAGAAACACTCCCAGCAGTTTCAATATGCCATTTTAATTTATAATATGCTAAATGTCAATAGGCATAATCAACATTAACAAAGGTCTTAGGAGTCCTCAATAATTTTTAAGAGTATAACATCTGAGACCAAATGAAGTCTGAGAACCGCTATTTTAAACCATCACTAAATGTTTATCTCTTATTTTTCTAATATGTCTTCCTCCTACAGCTACATGTGAAAAGAAATACAAAGTAGGCTACCTAATACTTCCAATACTTGCAAACTACTTCATAGAAAAACTCAAAAATATGAAAAATTAGGTTACCAAAAGATCAATTTCCAGTTTCATGCAATACAGTATCCATTTATGCCCCAAAACAAATACATTAAAGGTCTCAATATGATAGGCCCTGTGCATTCTAGGGATATTTTCCCCCTACCTCTCTTTCATCCAAGGTGGATAATTAAAGAATGTATTTTTTTACCTTTATAAAATCAATTAGCCAAAACTAAAATGCAAAATTAATGTATAATTATTAACTGAAATTTATAAATATCATCATTAAATCTGGAAGATCACTGTAGTAGGCACATCTGTTTTTGTTGCCTGATAGCCCTACCTCTCCTTTTCTTTTATTAATAGCCCCTTTTTTCTGTAGCAAACTAGCTCCACCCTCTATCTAATCGTCTTGGTAGATGCATAAATTACAGTGAACAGCTCTACTCTGACCTGGGAACTGGATACTTGACCCAATTTAGGCCAGACTCTCTCCCCTGTCATCCCACAGGAATCTGATCTTGAGCAGAATGACAGATGGAAAGAGGTAGTTATAACTCACAGCAATAGCCGCATGGTAAAGACCCTGTTACTAAATTCTCCAGAGCTGTCCATGTTCTTATCTCCGTTTTTCTTTTTAACTCTATAACCTACCCAGCTTCCTTCTAATAAACTGCCTTTTCTCTTTCCTTTAACCAAGGTCTGTTCATATGACTTGCAATTAAGAAGCCCTGAAAACCACCAAATCTCCAATGAATCTATCTAAAAATGACTGTGTTGGAGGCAAGGAGGATCCTCCACAAAACCAGACAGATGATTAAAGAGAAGAAACTATCACTAGCATACATTTGAAACAGTATTTACCCTTGCTGCTAATTAAATAAATAAAAATACTTAACAAATTTATTCCTCTAAATTGGTGTTATCCAAAAAAATGGTTTTGTTAAAATAAAAATGTTCAGTGTCTACATTGTCCAATATGGCAGCCACCAATCACACATGACAACTGAGCACTTGAAATGTGGCTCATACAACTGTGGACATAATTTTTAAATTTCATTTAATTTTAATTGGTTTAAACTTAGATTAAACAGCTACATGTAGCTAGTAGCCACTTCACTGGAGAGCATAACTCTAACAAAATAACTCTAACAAAATAAAGAACACCCATGTAAACCTACTATTTTCAGGTCCTTAAGAAAATATTGCTAATAACACTGTAAACTGGCTACGTCTTTTAGGTAGTCCAGAAATATTTATCAAAAGCCAAAAAAAAAGTTTACTCTTAGAGCCTAATTAATTTATCCAAAAAATTCAAAAGAATGAAAAAAGGGCCAAAGGACAGTAGGAACAAGCTAGATGCAATAACTCGAAATGTGCAGAAGAATGAATGACAGTACATATTAAGATATAAGTATCTTAACATAGTTTAATTACATATTGTAATATGTAATTAAACTATAGTTAAGAGGCCATCAAAAAATAAATCAGAAGGTCATGTAAACACAGAAAAGTACAAACAAAATATAAAATCGGGCAGAGTGAATAAAGATGTTAATATACCACAATGACAATCATGTTGAAGAAACTGTACATAATATAAAGATCTAAAGACCTACAGAGAAATGTAATAGTAGTATTTAGCAGTATACATTTTAAATTACTTTATAATTTTTCCAAATGATACTGGATAGT
The DNA here is from genome assembly GCA_004027375.1 of Macroglossus sobrinus. Classification (NCBI taxonomy): domain Eukaryota; kingdom Metazoa; phylum Chordata; class Mammalia; order Chiroptera; family Pteropodidae; genus Macroglossus; species Macroglossus sobrinus. Next base: position 391,682 of record PVKZ01000989.1, on the reverse strand, counting down.
TCCTCCCCTAGATATTACTACTTATTTTTAAATGACATTTTGCTTTCTGACTATTAATTTGATATTTCTTCTGCTTTTTAACCACCATTCTATTGAAAACAAATTTAATGAAAAATATCTAGTGGCCTAAATATACAGTTGTCCCCCTCATCAGAAATAGTAAACCAGGGAGCTTTACAGAGAACTAACAGAGAATTTAACAAACCTAGAGCTCTACACAAGGAATTCTTGAAGTCTCCAAGGCTCCCTAAACAGTGTATCCAAAAGTCTCTGCTATGCGTTAGCATAGTGCCTCCAGATTACCACATTTATCAAATTTGCTTACTGTGCCATATAAGTATCACTTCATATGTGAAAAGGATTGGAAAGCACTATCTTAATGGATCACAAAGTTCTCTCCTTACAGCCTAATTCAACCTAGTTCTAGCCTGGAAGCTGAAAATACAAAGTCAATTCAACCACTTCCAATTCTACTTCCAAAGGATTTAAAAATTTTACCCAATAAACACACTAATAATACAAAAACAATCTTTAAGAAAAAATATGTGTAAGGTAATATTTTTAAAGAAAGGTATACAAGCTAATAACTGAAAATTTCTTAGCACGGTTGCTTCTTTACATTTCGTTGTTGTTGTTTTCCTTATACAAATCAATCTTTCACATACTGTTACAATTTGTTATGATTTAGTGCTTGAATGATTCTATATCTGGAATGAAATGCTTAAAAGTTAAAGTTTTTTCAACTAAAATACTACCTTGTTGATGCTGTAACACTATTTGGTTCCAGGATGTTTTCAGTCATCCTTAATTGTACCGCCGCCTCTGGCATGTCATTTGATTTTTCTGCACCCTCTTCTGGAAGTTCTTCTATATGTTCCAGCTTTTCATCTTCCTCTTCTTCCTCAGAAAGTTCATTAACCTATATAAATAAAAGGAAATTGAGAATTAAAATTTAATGAAACTGGTAATTAACTGACGTGACTTAAGATAAACTACTCTAAGAAAATTTTAAACACATTTTTTACTCCATTTCCTAGGACCAACTTCTCTTATGCAGTAAATAATTGCCAACTTTTCCAGATTAGAATAAAGCTGCAAACCAGACAAACATGACATTTTAAAGTAGAAAGTAATGATTACATTAGTATATCACTAGGAATATGTGTAAGACTACAAACTCTGAAAAAGCCTGTACACTGTAGCTAGTTAACATTAAGAATGCTTCATTTCCTAACTAATCAGTTTTGTAAATCTAATAATTACAAAGACCTCTGATTGAGCTTTCCAATTTTCAAGTTCATTAAACAAGTGATGTTTTTAAAAATGTAGGGGAAAAGGCACAAAAATTTTGCTTTAAGCTAGAATAACTTTAAAAAAATGTCGGCTAATTTCTAAATGACTAAGAATGTATTTTTCAAGAAGTGACTGAACCTTACAACAAAGAGGAATTCAACTGAAGGTTATAATTCTCTTTCTGACAGGGGCTATAAAACGCTTTTCATTATCAAATTAACTACGTAAGTAAAGAAACACTCTAAAGAAAAAGACAGTGGAATATTACGGACAGAAAACCAACAAAACAGTTTCATATGAGAAATATTTTTAAAGATATCTGAAGAAACTAGCCGTAAGTGGTCTTAACATCTTTTATAAATTAACATTAGTTGTTATAAATATCAAGCAGTAAAAGTATACGTTCATCCATTTTAGCCAAATGCACTGGAAATACCTAGAATAAATTTACCACTAGAGCTAACAGTGGTGTTTTTCCTATGGATAGGCAAATATAATTGCTAGAATACTCTCAGAAAGTAAAACTTCAACCAAAAAAAGGGAATTACACTGTGATATTCTACCACATTCCTAATTAACAAGTACAGATTACACTAAGTAGAATACACTAAGTACTTAAAAGCCAAGCTTTGAAGGCAGAAAGATGGATGTTCACATCTCTATGTGCCCTTAACTATCTCTGACAACTTACTTAACTTCCCCAGGCCTATGTATGAAATGGAAATATTTAACTACTGACCTTAGAGGGCTAGTTAAAAGGATTAAATAATATATGTAAATTCTTCAGCAGTGTCTATACCTAATATGCAATAAATAAGAGTTATCATTATAACTGAAATTACCTTATTTCTACATAGCATTGATCCTAGTTTCTACAAGTAACATCATTTTTTCTGAAGTTTCTACAAGTAACATCCCTCATCCATCACTTACATATAATAGTAATGAAAAAGATTAAAAAACTATTCGCCTAAGCAATTATTAACTAAGAGGTAAGATTTATACACAAAGGTGAATTTTTCAAATGATAGATCAGTTTTTAAACTGGACCAAATGGAAAATTATCCCATTTTTCAATCTATGTATTTAATAAATTAGTGGAAGTCAAGAATGTATACTTAATTATCTACCTGGTAACCCAAGCAAAAAAAAAAAAAACTGGCAAGAAAACACTCTACAGAAATATAAAATAGGAATTACTGTGATTGATCAATAAAAGCTTGGGCACAACAGAACATTTTTTTTTTAATTTTAAAGATGGCTATGTAAACTGATAACAGATGAGTATTTATTCAGTCCACAAATTTTTGGTACAGAGTACTGCTATTTTAGCATACTGCATCGTACATTTATATTCAATTATATTGAATATATTATATTGAATTCAATGAACTTTATATAAATTAATTGACATTCTCTAGTATTTTCACCAATAATCATAAACAAAGATAATACATGAAAAATAACCTATGGGTTTTTCTTCTCCCCACCTCCCAACTCTCAGGCCTCCCAATGTAACTTTCTGCAGTAAGAATTGACTAAATTAGTTTGGATAACAGTGAACATTAAAAACTTAGATAAAAATGCTCTCACCCCACACTTATCTTCAAAAGTTCTTCTTGATCCTCTTCTTGACAACCTGACCTTCTGCTTATCAACACTCTATTCTATTCATACATTATTCATAACCTGCCCTATATATGCAGCTGCCTCAACTCAAGGAAAACCCTCATCCATACTTACATCTCTTCTTTCTTTGACTGCTGTAATTCCCTTCTCTAGGGCCTCGTGAAATGCCTGCTCTCCAGACTCCAGCTTGTGGAGAACGCTGCTACCTGCCTTCTCAAACGTATAAAGAAACATAATTATCACCTATATCTTCAAACCATTCTACTGGATTCACATTCATTTAAGGATGCCATTCAAAGAACCTGTCCACTGACTATGGGTTCAAACACTCCCTACTCATCATCTGAATAGTCATCTCTCATACTAGTAATAAAAATATCTACTACTTTGAAAAGGTTCTAATAGCCAAATACTTGCATTAATGGGATAAAATGAAAAGACAGTGCTAGATAAACTTGCTTCTTTCAAAAATCAAAATCGGGAGAAAAATCAAAGCACTGCCAGGATAGGCCAGGTCTGCCTACATCTTTAAATATGTGGGTAAAAAAATTAGCAGCATCTAAATTAGGCCAACTTAAAAATACAACCAAACTGTGCTGAGTTTGAGGAGTTTTACTTTCACCCAATACCTAATCAATGTAGCCTCACAAGTCAAACTAAAGTTATCAAATCTGCTTTTAAAAAAACAAACTTTCAAAAATCTGTTCTATTACTTGCAATCCACTTATAATTCAGAAATACAATAAATATAGATAAGAAAATAGATTCTAGTAATCAGCAACACAGACCAAGATAATTAAATATACATCACTGTCTCTCAGGACTCTGCACTACCCCATTTACTGAACATATTCTATTCAATATGCTAACATCTCCTTTTCTTTCCAGAAAAATCTGCAAAATTCAACATTATCTTCTGATGTTAATTAACTGCCATTCTACTAAATGTAAAGCACATCATATTTTAAGTTAATTTTTCCAGTGCTTAAAGAAATGGGGAAAAAAAGCAATACATGTGAGATATGAATATAATTCACCATACATAAGGAAACTGCAGAAAAATGAAAATTTCAGAGAATTATACCACAATATAAAATAATCAAGGCATAAAACTATCAAGTACTGCAGGTTTTACAGGAGTCAAAATATAAACATTAGGTCAAACTTCCATCAACAGTTTCTGAGAAGTCAAATCATCCTAGAAATGTAGAAAATAACCAAATATATGTAGTATATTACTGCATTTTGAGCAGCCATTAATTTTATTTAAAAATTAAATTACCAAACTAAAATTTAATTTAAGGAAAAGAAAGGTGGCACACAGAATTGTCCAAAGATGGATTTCTTATGGGCATCAAAAGACATTAAAGGTTTAAGACATATATGTCCAACTTGTCCTCTTGTCTTTTTCTTTTAAGCAAAAATAATTTTGAAGAGATTTGTCAGTTCTTTATTTTAACCAAATGTTTAAGTCAGGACTGTATATAATAGTTGGAAACCTTCAAAAAATCATGCCAAAAGTTCCATGGATCACTGACTCAGACAACAAATTCTACACACTTGATTTATTTCACAAAGATTTTCTGTATGCACAATAATTTCATCCTCAGTTTACACATTATAAGATGCAATCTGGCATGCTACTGTTTCATTAAAGTTCCTGACAACTTGAAAAAGAGGAGAAAGGAAAGAAGGAAAGGAAAGTTGTAAAAGATAAAAATGCTCACAGGAAGCAAGCATGAAAAACTAAGGGAAGTATAAACCCCAAGTATTAAGAAGACTTATCCGTAAAGGTTCACATTAACAGTATAAACTGTTTTAAATAAAAGCTAGACTACCCAAAAAACAAAACTCCTATTCACATAATCAGAGCCAAGAACTATAATAACTAATGAAAATCTGTATGATAAACTACCTTGCAAGAGATGCTGCTAAGAGTAATAAAAGGAAACAACCTAAATATCCAACAAGAGATAGTATGACTATGTAATTTACCATCTAAATCTGGACATATTTAAGAGTGAAAGGGAAGCTACTAATTATTATATCAGAAAGCAGATATAAACCAGGACTATTCTGAGAAACTGGGATGTACTATCACCTTTTCATATGGGCACTGGTACTATAAATCAAATAAATTATGTTACATCCATAAAATAGAGAATGATACAGATGTAAAAACAAAAGGCTATGTTCTCTACTTTCCAATAAGAAAAGATAACTACGTTAGACTGTTAACTGATTTTTTAAAAAAATACAGAATGGTGCAGAACAATGCAGGTGGTATACTATTTTCCTATTTAAAAACTATAAAGCAATATTTACTTATATTTGCATAAAGAAATTTTAAAAAACATAAAATACTAATGGGGGAGGGAGTGAGTATGGGTAAGAACAAGCTATTTTACTGTATATTTTACTTTACTTTTTTTTAACCAGGTGAATTATTATTCATTAAAAAAAAAAAGTAACAGCCCCACTACCCCACTCCTAAAATATAAAAAACTCCATAGGTTTTAACCTAATAAAAGTTTGCTTGACAAATCATTTCACTGAAATGCAAAAGAAAAACCTCTACAAAGACCTAAATCACAAATTCTAAACCAAAGTCTGGATTAATGTGCCTTTACAATAAATTACAATTAGTCACCGTCAATATTCTCATTTCATAAAGGAGAAAGTAACTAGGATACTTGTACAATCTCAACCATCAAGACATAGTAGTAATAACAAAATATAATGTAGCCTGAGAAATAGATTTTAATCATCAAGAGTCAGAAGGGTTAAAAAATTATCTTCAGACTAAACTGTTACTCTTCTGATGCTTCCTATTAATGACAATAACTACTACTAAACTAACTTGCTACTTTCATCAGGAAAAATTTCATTTAAGAGTTTGCATTAACTTGTACTGAATCTTTCCCTCTACCTTCTATTTCTCACCCTTTGCCTTCATTCCTCTATGCTAGCAGTTTCTTTGCAAAAAATAAAAAATAAAAATAAAACAAAACACTATTCTTACAAAATAGACAATGCTAACGTTGAAAGAAAACAAACCAACCCACAAAATCTCTACCATTTACTCCAGTTTCAATGCCTTTCCCATATAACCGAATGTGAGAAGAAATTGCTCAGAAAAAATACCACTTTCATATACTACATGTATATAGATCATAACATAATAACCAAGAGAATTTCTTCCAGCTTAGTACTTAAAAATTCCACCAAAGCTTGTGCCAAGCCCTAAGAGCATACATTTAATTCTCTCTCAAGTAGAATATTTAAAATATTCTCACCTGTTCAGTAATTGAACTCAAATCATTTGATGAAAAATCTTCCTCTTCATTCTCAAAAAACTCATAGTAATTTTCCAGAAGTCCAGCCATTATCCTGCTCACTATTTCTTGCTCTTTCAGATCTTCTACATCTGTGTAAATGCTAATAAAAGTCCAAATTGAATTGATAGTTTTTAAATCAATCACAGTTAAAGTTAGAAGATAACCAGTGAGTCACTTTATAGACCTGAGCAATTTATGTCATCATTCTATGCCTCAGTTTTCCCATCTATAAAGCCTACCTAATTTGTACCCTTCGAAAAATGCTAGGAGGATCAACCAGATCTACAATAAAAAATAATGGTTCATCAAGCAACTTATGATCCCTATGAGAAGTAACAATTCTATTTCTTTAATTAAAATAAATTTATGATAAAAACTTACTGGAAGACATCTGGCCCAAAGACAGCAGCCAAAGAGTTTGCAGACCAAATTTCTTCATGATGTGATGCTACATTGGCTAAAAATCTACACAGAAACTTTAACAAACTGTAATTAACAGGTGGAAGCTGTTGCAAGAGGAACCTCAACTTTCTTCCAAATTCATCTTCATTATTATAATCTATAAAACATAATGAAAGGGTTTTTTTTTTTTTTTCTTTAACAAAGTAAAAGCAAAGCTCAGATATTTTGCCAGGCTAATATTACTCCACCCACATCCCGTTTTTACTACAATTCAAAACTTCACTTCCTCTACTAGAGGCCAAGTGCCTTAGGGCATGGCATTTCACTTAAATTGAAGATTGCAGTTAGAGAGAAGAAACTCAACTCCTCAATTGCTAGAGAATGTTTTCCTCATCTATTACTCATTGGCCCAATTCTCTAATTTATTTTTTTAAACTCTCATCATACTGTCTCTTGCATGACTATATCTGTATTTCCAAATCAGTGTCAACTAATTAAAGTTGAAATGCACTGGCCATTACCAGTCAACATAAACTACTAATAAGCAACAAAGAGAAGCACTTTAACATTCTAATAATATCAGTGATACTTGTCCACTTGATGAATGAGAAAACAAGGAAGGAAAAGGGTTAAGAGTGACTTTCTTCCCTTGATTTCCTGAAAACAATTAACTTCAGCAATATCAGTAGAAATAAAAAGGCGTTCTCCTTCACATTTGCTTTTCTCCTCTAAGCAGGTGTTGGTTTCTGTTATGCAAGTAATTTTCAACTAGCAGAATCTAGGCCCTCTGTTTATCAGGTCAATGAATTTTCATTAACAGAAACTAGGCCTGTATCAACCTCACTAACTGGTGAGGGCCCCACTTAAAAAAGGTAATTTTTCAGAGGTACCCTCAAAATGAAGTAATTTATTGCTTCAATAGTAAAACCTAACTTTTTTTCATTTTATATGTTTCTTCGGGTTCTTAAAATTAATTTAAAAATAAATTATTGGTAAAAAAAAGTCCTTGATATTAGGTTATGTCACATTAGACAGTTCTGCAAAATATCACACATCTGCTTTGTTTATCTTTTGTCATTTCTTTAAATTTCCCCTCCTGTAATTTGGCAATGTGTACCAAAACTTAAAATGTGCATACCTTTGTTAGAGCAATTCTTCTATTTCTTATCCTAATAAAATTAATGAAATAAGAATGTATTTATAGGAACAGTCACCATAGCACTGTTCTTCATATACAAATTTGGAAATGATAGAATTAAATAGAATAACATCCAGCATTAAAAGTTATGTAGAGCCAAGTTTTGGCATTAAAAGATTTGCGACTAGGTGTTGGGTATGGCAAAAAGATAGCAAAATAACCTCAAGAGTGACCTATTTTGTAAAATTGTATATACATACCTATATGTATTACAAAAATGTCTATCTGGAACACATTTAATCCAAATGTTAACAAAATGGTTACCTTGGGATGGTGGAGTTTTGTCCATTTTGTTCACTGCTCTATTCCTAACTACTAGAACTAGCAACATCAGAACACAGGAAATTATTTTTTTAATGGGACTTTCTGTCTTTATTTTCCATGGTAGGCTCTACTCTTATCTTCTGATCCATAATGTAGACTCACTATTGATATGGCTGTTTCATAAACCCCAAATTGGAACCCATGACCTGACACAGATGATTAGTTAGAATATTTTAAACTGAGCATACCTAGTTTGCATCTTCATTTTCAATAATAGCTTGCTCTTAAGCTGGCAAGGAACTGAGTTATTGCAAATAAAATTGATATATGTAATTCCTCTGAAAAACTGGAGAAAGAATACCCTCGTAAAATCTGAAAATCACTTTGACAAAATGCATATAGAAGGCGCTCGTTTACGTATCCGTCAAATAAGTGAATACTTTTCTGTATTTATGTTTTAAGAAAAGCTGCAGTAATTTTACTGCTCAGAGATTTTTAAGCCAGCCTTCTGCAACGTGTGTGAGGTTTGGTCACTGAGGACATTGACCACCTGTTTAGCCATTGATTTAAAAGTATTTTTTTGTTGTTGGTTTTGATGTTTAGATTTTTTTAATTGTAGTGATAATTTTGAGCATGCTTATTTGAGCAAACAAGAGGACTTCCCCCGCCTTTCCTGCACTAATCTGTCCTTTTGGGATTTGGTTTCTGTGTCCATAGAAGTAAAATGTTTCGCATATGGATAACCACATATTAAATATAACCATTTACTCAGAAAAAAATCACAAATCTATAAAGTTTATCAGAAAGTCTATAGTCACATGAGTTTTACTTAAAATTTAAAATGCAACCAATAACAATTCTATTTTTTGTAATACTACCACTGTATCCATTCAAACACAACAGGTACTTTGATTTTGTAATTGGATGTAACAGTACCAGGATTGTTTTTTAAACCATGTCATATTAAACTGGTGGAAGATTTTAACCTAAGCATTTAGTAGAAAAGGTTTATTTAAGAAAATCACATATATCAACTGAAAAAATACATGTAAGTAATTAACATTATCAATATGATGACTATAGCAACACTAACAAAGTCTATATAACATCTTGTCTAGTTCTGTAGCACTTATCACCTAACATACCTATATATTTATTTTGTTCACCAGCTATTTCTCTTCTATTTCCCCTTATGCCCTTTAGAGATTTAGCTCTATCACGGCAGACATTTTTATCCAGTTTTGTTAATTACTGCATCCCCAGAATCGAGAATAGTGCCTACCATACAGCAGATGTTCGATAAATATTAGCTGACTGAGCTGATGGAATGGTACGATTGTGGGCAATGCTGTTTTTACTTGAAATACAGTCCAGATACTCTATTTTTGTTTGTGTACATTTCTACTACACAAAAATATTTATACCTATCAGGCTGCTTCTAAAGTCTTCAAATGAGGCAGAGAAGCAATAAATATATATTTGTACATCTATATACACAATGTTTTTGTATATATATGTGTATATATATTACGCATCTGCTTAAATTTTTTTCCTTTTGAGCCTACTTCCCAGTTAAATATCCTGGAAAAACATGTGTATATATCAGAGAGGTTTCCCCTGACTAGCAATTCTTTCAAGCATCATTCACAAAACTGGGAACTGTATTTTCTACCAAAACATAATGTATAAGTAGTTGAACAAACCATCATAGTCTAGACCAGTGGTAGACAACATCTGACAATCAATGAAATGCTTGTCAAAACCTGGGAGAAAGGGGTGCCCGTGGCATCTAGTGGGTAGAGGCAAGGGACCCTGCTAAACATGTTACAGTTCACAGGACAGCTCCCTGTAATATAGAATTATCCAGCCCAAAATATCAACAATGCCAAAATTGTGAAATCCTGGCTTAAATAAAGAATCTAACCACATCAGAAATGCTACACTGCAGTGTCCTGCAACCACAGAAAATGAAAATTACTTTTTAAAAACACTTAACTCAAATGCAGCTTCAACAATGCTCCCCCATGATCTTAAAAGCAATAATATTCTCATGTATTTGTGAATATTAATTAAACTATTACTATGATATTTATCTACAATAAATAGAGAGAGGAATCTTAGTCCAGAGACCTAGACACCTTTCCAAAAGAATGGTGAAAGGATAAACACAATAAAATAGATTATATTACAACAGAAATGCAAACATCACCTCAAGTACTGCCACAACCATCTGCATACCTATTAAAATATCGGTGTATGTGGATGTGCATATGCATACAAACATTTATGGTTATAAAGTGGGGAATGGATGGAAATGGTGGATTTCTCATACATGAAGGACTTATGGGCCACAAGCATTCTTGCACTTTAAATTCCTTCAAAAGTGAATGTTAAAATAAGAATAATTAGTCAGATGCATATTGTAATTCCATGAATGATAACATAGTGCATGATGCTGTCATACTTTTAAATGAATACCAATCAAAATGACAATTCTCGTGACAAAACAGCTTCTGATAGTCTCAATGAGTCAATGACTTTATTATTATTATATCTTATTCCAATTTTTCTTTTATAAATTTTAATTCAAGACTGAAATATGTGATTCGTGGAACTTTAAAGACTTGTGTACAATTCAGCTAACACCGGGAACATAGAACTCTATCACTATAGAATAAATAGAATGCCTCTAGAGTCAAAACGAGCTCAAAAAAGTCTAATTAATCAGTTTCATTACATATTTAATGGATCAAAATGCTTATTAGGTGACTCAATATAAACATTTGGAAAAGCTTCTACAAAGAAGAAAAAAATTCAGACATTCAAAACAAAAAATATGCTATTTGCTGGAAGAAAAAATAAAGCTACACTTTGGAAAAAAAAGGTGACATTATTGCTGACACTTCATTTTGAAACCTACTTTTTGAGCCAAGTGGCACAGTAAAAGAATGAAATTGTATCAGCTAACCCTTTTTAACAAGTTCAAAATAAGAAATAAGCCCTATCATCTAGCTGTACAGAAAAAAAATATGTAAAAGGGTCATAAAATATCACTGTATTGGCCTTTACACATCAGAGGCATCTACCGATTTAAGCTCAAAGGTGTTTAAAATTTAAGTAGTACAATGGATAGATATTCCCAACAGGAAATCCATCTTTTCTGACTGCATACTGCTTAAGCGTACACACAAAGATAACAGTAACAGGCATTAAGAAAGCAGTTATAATTTCTTAATGCCACAGAATTTCTCTAGAAGCCCCAATTCAAAAAGTTAAAGAGATGTCATAATAAAAAAGCCAGAAAAAAAATTTTAAATTCAAGAAATATATAGTATTACATGCTGGCTTTAAAAAGTTTCCTGTATAATAAAACATGTCATTCCATTACCTACACATGAATACCATCTGGCTCTAGGAACAGAAGCATTTCCTCACATCTTGTTTCTTTTACCTTTTTGCCTACCTCTATCACTTTTACTTTTCTTGCTCCTTATTCCACTCCAGCTAAGCCTTACTTTTCTTAATCACCAAAAAAAACTAAACCAACAAGACAATTTTTTTTTCTTTATTTAGTTTTTAGGTTGATGTCCAATTTGATATTTTATTTTCCTCAGGCAAATGTCTAAGAACAAGTTTTGGGTATGTTTTAAACCTAGAATCAAAATTGTCTTCTGGTTTTTATCTATGAAGTTCTATCAAATCAGAGATAAATATCCTATAATAACATCACCACTAAGCAACACCACTGGCTATTATCACACTTTCTGCCACACATACCACCTAATACTTTTTTTTCCCCTATCCCCCTAATCCTTATTCTTGTCTCCTGTCCTTCCTCGTTCTCACCCTGTACATAGGCTTACTAAAACAAATTATAAAAAGTAAATAGTACAAGAATCTAAGAAGTTCCATTCCCTTGACTAGTCATACAAATGCATAGAGTCTATGTCTCCAAAAAGGAACACAAGAAATTAATTCTAAAACTACTATAATTAGCATTTACATGTCAAGATTTCTACAAGATAAAGACTTTGAAATTAATGCTAAATGAAATTGTTAAGAATCAAATTTCGTTACCTTGAGAAAGCTGCATCAAGTGAATATGCAAACTGCCAGGGATAACAGGTTCAGGAAGTTCTTGAAGGAAAAACCTAAGGAGGCTAATAGCAGAGGGAACATCTGCTTCCTTAACCAAATCCACCTCTTCTCCACTGTCGTATCTCTGCCGAAGCCACTCCACTGTCTCAGCATTTCCATTGACTTGAAAAAGTCCTTGTTGCTCCAGACCTCCTATATTAGTTTAAAACAAAAATTAAGTAAGCTTCAACCTCAACTACTTGGCCTTATGTTTATTCTCTAATCAACTTAAAACAGTCATACTTTTGGAAAGCCATTCTTGGCTCCCCTAATTAGGCTAAACACTTTTAAATTAGACATCTAGAAACATACTAACTCTGTCCTGAGAGATATTCTATTTAATCCCATCCCCTATGATCCATTAAAAATATTCCTATTACCTCCTCCCCCCGCCACACACACTAAAAAATGCTCTAGGCTGGGCATTTCTAAGTATAAAACACTAAAAAGTAAAAAGAATTTCTATTGCTTTTTCTCATTATATTTTTGACTTTCTATTATGTAGTAAAAAAAAAAAAAAATCCAGTCACAACTCACAAGGGGTAAGTTGTGTTTATTAAAACAAAGGCCAGCCCTCAAAGTAAGGAAATGTATACCATGTTCCTCAATATAGTCCACAACGTGGCGAACTATGAACGGAACCTCATTGTCTGGATGTCCTCCCTGCTGCAGCTCATCAAGTGGAATTCCAAATATTTTGTTAGCAAGAACGGAGTTGCAGTTACTCAAGGAAGGGGAGGAGCTCTTCCTCATATCTTTTTTGCAGCCAGAAATCAAAGCTGTCTTTTCTGCCAAATGAAAAACAACAAAAAAGACTATAATGATTAACAGCTGGCAAGAAGACTAATATACATTAAAGAAAAAGGCTTTATCTCAGTGTGTTCTATTAAATATAGGCCCATAATGTGTTCTACAAATAAAGCTCAATGCAATCATCTAAGCATTTTCTCTACTATGTAGGGTTAGTTTTAAATACTACCTTTAACATTGGCATACTTATCAACAAAGGCAAAATTGATCATTAAACTTAGCAAAGGAAATTAATGCTCCAAGACAAATTAAGAGACAAATCTGGCTCCCAGAAGACCTTTACTGACAAAGCTATTAATGACACAGGTAAAAAGCCAAATCTAATCATTTCTGGACTCTGCTATATGAAGCTCATCTAGTCCCTACATTCATTAGCACCCAAACAGGAAAGAATCACTTTTTACAAAATAATAGCCTAATAATCACTTTTTATGAACAAAGGGCTAATAGAGACAAGGTTAACCAGTTCTTATTTCTATAGGACAGAAAAGACAATGTTTTTATAAACAAAGGAAATTTTTCAGTTCTAGACATCAACTTTCAATGAAAATGTTCTTTTATCAACCCTGTTTTACAATTATTCAAAACAATAAGCTCCACACCCAGTCTAGTTAAAAATAAATAAGTTATCTGTCTTAACTCTGTCAGAATTATAAAGAAGCAGTGGGAAAAAAACAAAGTTTCCAATATCTAAAGCCTCAAAAACCAAGTAATCCCTAGAAAATTTTGTTTTATAAAATAAACATATATTACTTTATGTGAGAAAGGAGTAGTTTTTAAAAAGAGAAACTTTCCTAAAAGTTGATAATGAACAAAATGACACAAAATGGGCTTTTTTCATCACCCCAGAAAAACAATTCCTTTTGCACTACAAGAAAGCGATAAGAGTGAAACTATTAACCTGCTCAATATTCTGAAGTTTACAAAAAATAAGGTCCATATACAGAAAAGATGTACCCACTGGATCAAGAATGTCACAACATGACTGGGAACCAAATCCATCCAACTTACAGAAACAGTAGAAATTAACTTAGGGACAGCAAAACACCATATTTTTAAATAGTTTTAGACAAGCAGGATTCATTCTTCAACACATCTGATGTCAACTAGTAACTAAAACCTCATTAACAATAAAATAGTAGTAACAGGAAGTAAACTCCAAAATCTCTGTGAATTTATACAGCATGAGATAGTTACCATTTTGAAAACTTACCTTTGAGTACTTAAACACTTAAGTTTAAAAAATGGACTCTGCACCAGCTACCCTCACTGAGCAAACATTCTTTTGTCATTTATGGCTGTTTGAGATTATGGCAGAAGATCAGCCTGTAGTTCCTCATTGAAGAAACACAGAACTCGATCAGTACTTCAGCAGTTAATCTAGAGAAGAAAAAAAAAAAACCTTTTAGTTACCCACATCTTTAACTGTAAGAAGAGACTATAATTAGTGAGGTTCATTTAGAAAGGTGTGTATACTGAAAAGCTTTCTTCTCCCTAAAAAAAATCTGTGACTTAGAGGCAAAATCTTGCACAAAGTTTCTAATTATGATAGCTAACCAAGGTAAGATCGTTCTGCTAAATGTAATATAAAGGAATGGCACAGGAGAATCTTTGACAGTACACATCTTCAGAGATTATACCATTCAAATAATCTATTTTCCTCAATGGAGCCCTTATTTGCATACATACATACCCCACCCAGTTTCGTTCCATTCTCCTATACTCAGAACTAAACATGGAAACACTTTCAGATGAAAGAATAGAAGATATGATTTTAAGCTTGGAACTGCACTTAACTGCATTTTATTCTTTTCTTTGTATATTAGCAGGAACTAACTGTCTGAGCTTTCCAATTCAAAGAGGCAATTAGTACATGTTGGAAAAGATCAGTTAACAGACCCAGAAGGGTGTACATTCAATTATCAACTTTACTATTCTGTAGATGTGACCCTGAACAATTTTGATGTCTCTAAGCCTATGTTTCCTAATATAAAATAACACCTATATGCCTGTTGAATTTAAATGAGATAACACATGCATGTAATACACAGAGAATCAGTTTCCATTCTCTTTTTTGTACAATGTTAAAAGACTAGCAAGCAAGCTAGAGAAAGAGGGGAGGAAGGGGAAAACCTGTTTGGCAATGTGTTTAATCCTCTGTAAATTCTAGTTGCCTCATCATTCTCGTATCTATTTTTAAAAACTTTTAATAAGCTCAGTAAACTACATTGCAGCATTCTGCTTATGAGTGTTCATGGTTCAGGTAAGCAAGAAAGTATTATCATTCAGTGCAGTTTTTTAAAGTCTTATTAGTAACATGCACTTCTAGGAGGAACATTAAAAACTGAGGGGAAGGAAAACCACATTCCTACAACAAATCTTCATTAAATGATTACTTCCAAAACATCCTCATATGCTTGCTGAAACATGTAGTCTATTCATCTGAAAAACAACTGCAAAGTCAGTCATCCCCGCTCAGTTATAACCACAGGACACAACCAACCCAGCTCAAATACCAAATCTAAGGATGCTCAAGTACCCTATATAAAAGAGCACAATATTTGCATATAACCTATGTGCATCTTCCCTCTTCCCATATACTTTAAATCATCTCTAGAAAATTTATAATACCTAATACAATGCAAATGCTATGTATATAGTTATTTTACTGTATTGTTTAGGGAATAATGACAAGGAAAAAAAAAGTCTGTACATGTTCAATACCAACCATTGCAGGCCTAAATACTAAACATCAAGTAGCCATCTTAATGATGCACAAAATTTGCCTATGACAGACTCTTCCAATGAGTCTTCATTTATTGTACATCAAGCAAATCCCCCTTTTCTGATGTCATGAGAGTATCAACCTGACTTTTAAGGTATCTTCATTAAACATCTTGTCCCTGAAGTCATCCTCTCTAAGAGGTCTATATACAGTCGGCTCTCTGTATCTGTGGGTTCTGAACCTGTGGATTCAACCAATGATGGAATGAAAATATTTGGGAACAGAGATTTAAGTTTACACACAATTGCTGTGTCTAAGTCAATAAACCAAAGCTTAAGAAAAATAAATGTACCCCTGCTCCATACATTCAGCTTTTCATTGGTGAGCTCTAAACAGTTCACCAAAGCAAAGGAAAAGGCACTTCTTTCATTTTAACTGAACAAGGATGGTACTAACAAAGTTGCCAGTATGCTAAATCAGTGGTTCCTTCCTAGCCTGAGAAACTGACAAGGCATTGATCTGAGATCCTTAACAGTAGTACACCAAATCAAAAAGGCTGAACACATCTCAACAGTACATAAAAACTTATCTGTCAAGTGTTCACAGATGCTTACTAGATCAGAAAAACAAAGTCATTTAGATCTATTATTAAATTCATATCGACTTTGTCCTTGAGTAATTTACCAAAGTATAACTAAGAATTCAGGACTAAAAAGTTTTTAAAGAGTGCTCTAACACTCAAAGTTTAGTAACATCTTTGACTTAAAAAAAAAAGTATAAAGGATTTCTTGCAACTGATGATTTCTATACCTAAGGATCTATTCATCTGTGTGCACCTTAACACCTCCTGGGACAATCCTCCTCCATGGTGATTCTACGAAACTACAATGAACAATGGAATCAAGCATATTTTGTAGTACTACACTTACAAAACTGTGGTACTAGATATAGCACATATATTTCAGAGACTGCAACTCACTAAATATAAAACATTTCATCTCGAGAGACAGCTCATCATTCCTCTCTTATTCAAAGCACTCAGGCAAAAACTGAGTTGCCCCTAGAGATCATCTATTGGTAAATAGCCTGGCTAATTTTCACAAACTCTCAAAAGGGTTTAATGGCCATAGTCAATTATTTTATACCTTCAACCAGGATTTCAAGCTATTCAAATCAAGACAAAAGTAATGAAGTTGGTGGGGGTCGTTAAAATCCCCCAAGACTAAGCCCTCTCATCTATTTTCCTCACAGATTTCTATACTAAAACCTAACCTGAATTTACCCAAACAAAATTCCTCAATTGCTTTTTCCTGCCTAGAGCCTTGGACTCCAAATTTTTTAAGCAGGAAAAAGTTATGAGCACAGTCTTCATATATGTATGCATATTTCTAAAGTAGAGTAGTGAAAAATATACTAGTATATTATGCACATAATAAATGGATAAATAACATTTTATGATAAAAATATAAACAAACTTTAATACTACACACACATACACACAATTTAATAGGTCATCTGCCCATCCAAAGTGCCAGCACCTCACTTTTGAGACCAGTGACCCAGAGCACTGGTAATCCAACTTCATCTGGGGATGAAAAGGGTTTGTTCAGTATACAGAATGCAAAGACACAACCCAATTCAGCATCCATGAGAGCCTGGACTAGGCCCCTGTATGTTTAATAAGCTAATAAGCTCTTCATGTGATTATAATGCACACAGTTTTAAGAACCTCTGGCATACAGGATAAACTCTAAACTCCACTGCATAGCCTACAAGTACTTCAGCTAGCAGGAAAATCTCCTTTCCTGCCATCCACTCCTCCATATCACTCTACTCTCCAGCAATACTTAACTACTTCAAGTTCACAGTCCACTCCTCTCACGCTTTGCACTGTTTTCTGTGCCTGGAGCCCTAACTCAACACTATGACAACCCCATCTTGTTCACCAAACTTCTAGTGATCTTCAAGTCTCAACTCCAACTTCTCTGTTAAACATACCCTGAATTCCAGAAGCAGAGTTCTCCTTTGCTCCTAATGTACCTCTTACCTTTTCAACAATTATTCCATACAACTTAAAAGTATGTCTGTCCATCAATAAAGAGAATCCTTGAAGGCAAAACCCTGTCATTTCATCTTTGTATCACCAAAGGTCTCACACAATGCCTAACACGTAATAATTTAATTCTTAAATATATGATGAATAAAGACATAAATGGGAAGGAAACAATACTGGCTGTTCGAAAGGAAATGATACTGGCTGTTCGAAGATTAACAAAATGGGGCATCTGCTTAAGTGATTAAAAGCTGCCATAACTACTTCCAGCATTAACCAAAGAATATCAAATCATAAAAGGAAAGCAACTACCATTTATGGAATACCTATAAGCATTTTACAAGTTATTTCTCATACACAGAATAATGCCATGAAGTAGGCACTATCCCCCCTTTTACATGTACTGTGAGCCTCCAATCACTCAGCTAAACTTCAAAATTAATAAATGGTGATGCTTGAATGTGTCACGGGACCTAACCGTAAAACTTTCCAAAGAAACGTACTTAAGTCTTAAAAAACCAGAATATTAAAATGAACATTAATACAAGGGCAAAGGAGTTAACTCTCACATTTACTTAGAAACCATCCACAATTCTGATTCAAAAATCCAAGGAGATCATGAGGTACTTGTAGTTAGTCTCCAAGATTAAATAAAGAAATTTCCTCAAAGGATAACCCTTTGAGATATATCAGTCAAGCATATCAGTACATAAAAAAAATAAATAAATAACAGGAAAGAGTGGTAAAGGTATGTTTGATCCTGCTTATGAAAGTATGAAGGTGACACTTTAAATGCTTGTCTCCTGAATAAAGGGTAAGCCTGTAAAGTACTAGAGTAATGTACTCCAACAGGTTCCCTTCCCCCATATTTACTTCATTGTAACTGGTCCACTAATTTAGCACGATTTTCTATTAAGCCAAAGTGAATATATGCTATATTAGATCTTCCCACTAAATATTAGCACAATGATTGAGCCTTAAAAAAAGGAACTACGATTTAGAAGGTAACAAAATATCTGAGAAAGCATATATGCATAATAGTGAATATCTTCTAGTCAGTTATGCGTGTGCATACAATCTCAATTTTGACTCTTCAAGACTCTCCTCTATTCTAGTAATCTCTTCTCCACTGAAAGCAGGCACACTCAGGGCCTACCTTAGACAAATGAGTAAGGTCTTCAGAAGACTAACTTATCCATTCTCATTGCTCATTAATACAAATCTACAACACACTTCATTTTTTTCTGTAAGGGGTATTAAGGGTAATTCTACAACTTGCTCTAGTCAAATAGATCTCTTAAAGACTATTTCTTTTTTGCACAGACTGGTATAAAAATTGCTCTGGAAAAAAAGGGGGTGGGCAGCTAGAACATGAATACTTATTTTTATATGTCTTCTCCACTAGTCTGAACTTTGAGAGCAAAACAAATTGCTTCATCTTTGTTTCTCCAGTTGTGAACATTAAACAACAGCAGAACTCCAGTAACTGAATTTATGCGATCATTTCTGGTGTACTTTTCAGCTCATTACCCAACTGAGCCCTTACAACCTCCCCTGTGAGATAAGCAGGGCAGATAATTCCCTTTCTCAGAATAGAAACAAAAAGAATCTCAGAAAGCTGTAGAAACTGGTTCAAAGTCACTGAACTAGTGACTAGAACTCTAACTGTTGTCATTTAGGTACATGTTCTTCCAGGCAACGACTACGATCACTGAAAATTTTGTTTAAAATTTCACTGAAATGTATCAGGCCACGCAGAATGTAATTCACAAAACACTTAAGTATTTTGTACTTACTAGGCAAAAATCATTATTCAAACACTACACTATTCCTTAAAAGAAAAAAATTTATCTTGAAATTATTAGTTTCAAGTGATTCTATAACCAACCATAAATGGTCTGCTTCCCCTATAAAAATTCTCTCATCTGATCCTAAATTTGAGTTCCTTTGCCTCTCCAAATTTGTAATCCACCGTGACTGGTATTTGCTCCAAATTAGGACCACAAAGCATCTCTCCATGCCCTCCCTCCAAAATACTAATCACCTACTATGTCATTGAACAAGTGGTTTTTGATTTGATTTTTACTTTTCAACTGTATGAAACAGCAGCTTGATACACTAAGGCAAAAATAAATATTTTAAGAATAAGTAAATAACTCATTTTTTTTTATTTTTCTATTCCTGAAAAAGGCAATAGAAACATGACAGATGTCTCTCTGAAAACTTTAAAAATAAAGAGATAAGAATTATTATTCATCATATACACAAGGAAAAAAAATATATACACTAGAGCTAGGTAATCTGACAGAAAAGATGTGGGTTATTTCCTTCTCTAACAGAAATCTAGTAAATTTCATTAAATTATCTTGTCAACCCACTACATTTTCCTCAACCTAAGACTTTATACATGTTGGTTCATCTACCTAAAACACTCTTCCCTACCTTCTCCTACTCATCCTCCGCTCTCACTCAAATCCCATTCTTAAAGGGGCTATCTCTAACCCACTCAATCTAATAATCTCCCCTGTTAATTCTTCTCAGGGCATATCATTTCTTGGCTCCAAACATCCATCACAAGTTTTATTACATATTCCTTTCTGTGTTTAATGTCTGTTGCTCCCAAGAAAATATAATAACAAGCTCCTTGAATTCCAGTGGTGGTTACTGTTTGTTTTTTTAAGGCTTTATTAAGGTATAATTTGCATACCATAGAATTCACTCATTTCAAGTGCACAATTCAATGCTGTAAATTTACAGAGTTATGTAAGCATCACCAAGTGATTGCTTGGGTTTTGCTTCTTGATTTATTTCTGACATTTAGAAGGATATAAATAAATATATGATGTCTGCATAAATCATCTGATAATAAGTTACCCTTGAAATCCATTACTACTGATATCTATTTAGTGTACTATGTGATTATGAGTTGGAGTATTAAAACTGCTTTTACTACATTCCATTCCAAATAGCCTTCATTATTTTCATTTCCAGTCAAAGTCAGGTCTTCATAAGTCCTCAAGTGAACCTACTCACATATTAGCCTACTGCCTCACTTGCGGAACACTGACTCAGGTCAAGTTCATGTGTACCACTACATTTCCTTTTCTCCATCAAGTAACCCACTCCTCTGCTCCTAGCCATATTAACAAAACACTTTATAAACAAAGAAAAGTTCAGGAGCAGTAATCTTACTGCTGAGGAGAGGGTCTTCATTTAACGGGTGATGGAAATAAATCCTTGGTACTGATACATCTCTAGATGAGATCTAAATTTAATGTCTTACTAAATAACTGGAAACCTCTTTCAAATATAAAATCAATCTCTTTGCTATTTATCCATCTATAAAACAAATTTTCTAAAATTTCAGTACAGATAACTCATTCATTTTAAGAACCAGAAGTGGGGGTGGCTCCATAGTGTAGCGGTTAGCACGTCTGCTTTACACACAGAAGGTCCTGGGTTTGCGCCCCAAGTGGAGCCACCGACCATACCCTGGGTGCGCCAGGCCTCGGAGTTGCTTGCCCTGAGCATGTGGGAGGAGATGCCCCACCTTCAGAGATCCAGTTCTTAAGGGAAAAAGCAAAGTCTATAGGTCAGGGTAGAAGTGGGGGGTGGGGAGAGGAGTTAAAGAAGAAAAAAAAAGAACCAGGTTTGCAGATTTAATAAAAGATTTTTATCATGTACAAAATAACTTCAGAAAGTTATTTTTAAATACTTTTTTTAAAGTAACTAAAAAAAAAAATTCAAAAATGAGCAAAGGGCTTGAAGAGACAATTTCTCCAAAGAAGATAGAAATGAAAAGTTCAACATCACTATCTCTAAAGGACATGCAAATCAAAATCACAATGATACCAGTTGGTCCCTTTAGTATGGCCATTATCAAACAAACCAACCAACAAAAAAGGATAGTATATAGTAACAATGGTTGGAGAGGAGAGAATGTGGAGAAATCAGAACCCTTGTGCACTGCTAAATGGGAATGTAAAAGATGCAGCAGGCCTAGAAAAGTTTGGATGTTCCTCAAAAAGTTAAACATAGATTTACCACATGATTCAGTATAAAACCAAGATATATAAAGTTGACCCTTGAACTACTCAAAAGACTAGAGTAGTTGAAAATTCACATATAACTTTTGACTCCCAAAAACGTTACTACTAATAGCCTACTGTTAACCAAAAGCCTTATCAATAACATAAAGTCAATTAAACATATTTTACATGTTACATGTGTTATATACTGTATTCTTACAATAAAATAAGCTACAGGATAGAAAATGTTACTAAGAAAATCATAAGGAAGAGAAAATACATTGAGTATTTATTGAAAAAATCAGTGTATAGTGGGCTTGCACTTCAAACACATGTTGTTCGAGGGTGAACTGTACTGTACTCCTAGGTATATACCCCAAATCCATTCCTACATATATAACCAAAAGAATCAATCAAAAGCAGGGACTCAAACACACACTTGTACACCAATGTTCACACAGCATTATTATGTGAAGCATTACTTTGGGCTTCACAAAAGCCAAAAGGTGGTAACAGTTCAAACAGCCATCAACAGATGAATGCATAAACAAAATGCATAAACACAGTGGAATATATTATTCAGCCTTAAAAAACAACAACTTGATACACATTACAACATGGATGAACCCTGAAAACAAGCTAAATAAGCCAGATATAAAAGGACAAATATTATATGATTCTACTTATATAAAGTACCCAGAATGGGCACATTATAGAGAAAGCAGAATAGAAGTGGGGGGGGCGGGGCACGTGGAATTATTTTCTGAAGAGATTCTGTTTGGGATAATGAAAAAGTTCTGGAAGTAGATAGTGATAATGATTGCACAACAATGTGAATGTACTTAATGCCACTGAAGTACACACTTAAAAATGGTTAAAAGGATAAATTTTGTTATGTATATTAACACAATTTTTTTCAAAGTATAACTACAGCAATTTATATTATTTCCCTAATATTATAGTGTACAACAAGGAGGAAGCCAAACACAGACTGAGATTATTCATAAATAATAAATGTATTTGTCATTTTACTGGTGGAGAAAAACTGACAAGTTGCAATTCATTCATTTCAGCCATTTTCTCCATTCTAAAACAATGGCATTCTATAACAAAAAAAAAAGCAAAACACTGAAACATTTACTTCATCCAATGAAGAATTTTATGACACTGTGACATGCCTTTTTACATCTTTTCAAGGATTTAAGCTGTGTCACAGATCCCTAATTAGGGCACTATTTTCTCCAATTTAATTTAATTAAATTGAATTAAATTTAATTAAATTGGAGAAAATAGTGCCCTAATTTTAAAAGCATCACAGATAAAGGGGCTCCTGATGGATATACAAATAATGACCAGTTTAACCAATTCAACAAGTACTAACTAAACAATGTACCTGCATAGTACCTGCAAGAAAGCCAAGCCATGTATTCCAAGGTTACAAAAAGGAAAATTGATGACACAGATTCACATTAACCTAGAAAGTCAATAATTCAAAAATATCCTTTAATGCCTGTGTTAAAAAGTGCATTCCAGTTATTTAATGTACACAGTCGGCAATACTGTGGTTCCGGTTCACTTTTAGATTATCAGCAACTGGAAAGTAAGGTAAATGTCCAACACTTTAGGGATTTTGTTCATTGATTAGACGACATAATAGGGAACCGAATGAAATTCTGCAACTGCCTTTATAACACTCATGTTTTTTTATTTTATACAACCAAAAGTTTACCAATTTCCCACTGGGCAAGTGTGCCAACCGATTCAATTTCCCATAACCTTATCTCGGAAACGAGGCTCCCCATCTGAAACTCAAGGCTGTGCCCTCTCTGGCCTGACCTATGCTGAGTGCATTCTAGACAAGTCCCCAGAACATCAGCCCAATTTTGGCTATACTCTCTGAGCGATTTAAGGAAGTCAGCAACCACTCATCTCACGTGATCTTAAAAAGGGGCGCAGTTGAGCCCAGAATAAACCACAATCCTTTTTTTCTATATCGACTTCACTGCCCAACACGAAGGAAGTGGGCAAGGAGATGGCTCAGGTCCGATGTTCAGGGAGGCTTGCAAACAAGCGTGGGTTGCTGCGCCTTCCTACTTTGGAGGAGCTAGGAGATGAGAAGGCACACCCGCTCACGCGCACTGCAGCGGCTGAAAATCGAAGACTGCCACACCCCCCAACAGCTAGGGGCACGGCTTCATTTCCTCTCGCTTGAGGGGAAAAGGGGCTATCTCTACGAAACGTTCCACCTGTGGGGCACTGTCCAGGATCCCCAGCACCCCGACGTCCAACGCCGTTGAGCCCGGCGAAGGTGGACATTACGGTGAGGGGTCGGCCGAGGGGGGAGGGCCACCGCGACTGGAGACCCGCGCATGCGCAGATACGGGTACCCGCCCGTTCTCCTACCGTTGGAACCGCGACGCCCCGTTACCCGGCCGCGGCCGCTTCTCCAGGACCCGCGGCGACGAAAAGAGGGCGAGAACTGAGGCCCCTAGCGGCTCCGCGGCCGGCAAGCCTCTTCCTGAGGCAACCGCTGGCGGGAGGCCGAAGCAACTGCTGAGGCGCGAGGCCAGCCCGATAAGCGACCCCCGGATGCCCCCGGCGGTGGCGGCGGCGAAGACGCGGAAGAGGGGGCGGGAGCGGCGACGGAGGCAGCGGCTGAGACGAAGAGCCTCCCTAACGGCGAGCGGCAGGAGAGCGGAGGGCTGAGGGCGGGTAGGGGCCGAGCCGGACGTGACGTGTGTGGGCGGGGGAGGGGCGGGACAAACGCGCCGTGGGGGCGGAGCTACTCCACATCCCCTGGCCTCTCCGGGCTTTGGAAACGCCGTGCTTCTCCCAAATTTGGGCCCTGAATTAGGGTGAGAGAAACGGTGCGGGCCTGTGGGAGGTGTCTGGGAGTCCTTAGTCTGGGGTGGTTGGAAAGAAGAGAGAGCAAATAGGAGGAAATGTAGAAGTTATAAAAGACAAATCCGGAAAACCGAGGTCGCTCTTGGTCTCTGCTGAGGGGGCCGTACCACCTTGCAGAGGCCAGAATAACAGGGGTGCCAGTATCCGGGTGAGAAGCGCTGAGACCTTAACAGAAAATCTCCGGGCAGACCGAGGCAGTGACTCACGTGCCCAATCCCAGTGATGGAGATTAGATCCAGGACCCTGCCCACTCCCTACTTCCCTTCTTCACCTAAGGACGTTACCTAGACTCCAGAGAGAACACAGATGCTTCTGGTGCCGAGAGCGTCTTGGAATATGAAAGTCGATAGGTAATATGCTCACAGGGAGCTTCCTATGTTAAACCAGAGTTTAAAAGGCAGAGCTGAAAGGAGTCAAAAAGAATGAGGAGCTCTCTGAACGTTGGGAGTCTTTACTTGTATAACCACCCAGACTGACCCTGCAGCTCCCATACGCTCACAAAGGTATGGCTATGCATCCCATCTCTACTGTGCTTTTAATCTGTTAAAGGCATTGAGATCTTACATTGGGTAAAATGCAGTGTGCTGCCTTTGGACACCCCCACCTGCGCAAAGAACTCTGGGTGTCTGAAAATATAAACCATCACTATTCAGCTGTCTTCTACCTGCCTGAGCTGGAAGTCAGTAACACGGAAAATATAAAACAAGAACCCTCATGCAACTTTGAACATGATTTAAGAAAAAGAAAAAGTCACCCTATGAGATGATCTATAAATGTTAAAGAGGCCAGGGTGGCTCCCAAATTTCATCAGAGTAGAATAAATACTCTGTAACCTAAGTGTCACATGCCCAGTTTATGATGCTGTCATAAAAGAAGGGTGGGTCCATAAAGAATCTAGAACCAGCACAATCTGATAAGAATGTATTGTGGGTTCCCACTCTGTCCAGGAAAGATTACTGATTCTAATGACCAGGACCAATACTCATTATCAAAAGAGTTAAAAAACTTAATTTAGATTCAGTCACTCAGTCAATAAATAATGGTTGAATGCTTACTATGTTCTCATCTCTTAGGATGCTTCAGCAAATAAGATCCCTGCCCTAATACTGAGTTTATATCCTAGCAAACTTAAACTGTAGATATCCTTTATGAACATATAAAGGCCCATGCCATGATTCTATATTCATCAGTAGGTTTCCCATCATCTAAAGTAAATCACACCTAGTAAGATACAATTGTCCAATGCACGTGACTGGTACTAGTTATACTAGCTATATAGTTTTTCTCAAATTCACATCATGGTTTATAAATCAGCCTCTGTTCATTGGTTTGAATTATAGAGTTGTTTTATCCAAATTAATTTCTCAGTCTGATTAAGTTTGAATGAAGTGAAACATAAGTTTCTAAATATTCTAAACTAAGCTCCAGATAGACCCTGATTTCATAAAAGCCCTATCAAGTGCAGCCTATGCAGTCAGCCTTGCATCTCTCTTTAAACATTTTAAATGGAAATTTTACCTGTGATTCCATGCTTGAAAAACTGGAGAAATGATTGTTTCTAAAGCTTAATCATAAGCTAGTAGAAATTATAAGAGAGTAAACCGTGGAAGGAAAAATCTTGAACCCACCCTAACTATGCAACATAGGCTTGTGGTGACATAACTGACTGTAATAGGTACATTACTCTGAATATGAAACACAAGACTGTAAGCTCCCAGAGCACAGAGACTCCTTTGCATTTATGTGCTGTGCTCCCAAAGCATCACCTCTTAAAAAACAAATTGATTTAATGACCATTTTCCTCTGTAAAACTCAAGAACATATCCTTGGAAGATATTTTTTCCAAATCCTACTTTATAGTAAGTAACCCTTATGCTCAACGGAGAAGATTCAGAGATAAAATTTAAAAAACAAAACAAACTTTAGTTTTATCTTTTGCCATCCCTTTAAACCTGTGGAATGGGAGTAGATCTGTCATGCACCTGATTCAGGCAGGTTCTGTGGTCCCTCTTAGAACAAAGTCCTATGGTCATTGAGTCACAAAGAGTGAAACTTTTCCTTCTCCTCCAGCTGTTTGCCGTGGGAAGGCATCATGCCTGGTCTTTCTAGTTCTTTCCCAGCTTCCCAAACAGAGCTAAAGGCAGGGAGGGGAAAAGGAAAGTTTTTAACTTTTACTTCTATGTGAAGGTTTAACACTCTGGGATCTGGAAGATGTTTAAAATGGCCTTTTATTTTTCTGATGGATACATGGTTATTTCAAAAACAACTACCATTCACATTCTGTAGTGGTTTCCCACACATAGTTGCCTTGATCTAAGCAAAAGCACTCTATTTTGGCAGTTCTTTACTTCCTCTTTCAGCCCCTAGGAATGTTATGGCCTACCTCCAACTTCTTGAAACCTGTTTTTCTCTATAAGGGCCCTGTCAGATAGGACCTAAGATAGCTGCCATATTGCTCTGCAAGGTTGTACACTTTGTGCCCTAGGTAGTGCCATTCACATCATCCTAGGTAAAAAGATTCACATATTTATTTTGACAGTTTTCCAGGAGGTGGCAGGAAAGTGTTTTGTCTAAAATAAATTAGTGTGACTTTTCTAATGGATGGAAGTAAAGTTTCATGATAAAAGAGAATGTTTTTCTGATGCTTTAGGCCAGTGGCAGCTCTGTATGGTCCACACCCGGTCCACATGAAGCTCTCATGCACATCTTGCCCAAACTAACTTGGGAGGATAGGCCAATCCCAGGGCAGCTTCAGCATTCTGCTACTCTGCTGCTCTGCTGCCAAAACAGCTGCCAGCCCTTCTCTCTTCCTCTCCTCTATACTTTCCTGGCAGGAGTCACACACAAGTCTCAGTGCAAAAGTACTCTGAATAGTTCCATTTTAGGTCCTCCTCATCACTCATCTTGAGGTAAGAAGCAGGCAGACATCTGAAGTAAGGCTCACAGCATATCAGCAACAGTCTTCAAAGATATACTCAATAATTCTCACTTGACCTTTTATAATTTGCTGTGAGAATTTAGTTATCTACCTGATTTCTAGTGAGACTCCAGTTCAGAAATTACTTTATTGAGGGTTTTGGGGAAAGGTGGGGGGAGAATTGTTAGGTTTTTGGTAATATCTTGGTGCTCAGGTTAAAAGAGTTCTCAACTGGGGATGATTTTTTTTTTTTTTTGGTCATGTCTGGAAGCATTTTTGGTTGCCAAAACGGGGTAGGTACTATTAGCATCTCATGGGTCGAGGTCAAGGATGCTGCTAAACATCCTACAAGGCACAGGATAGCGTTCTCCACAAAAAGGAATTATCTAACTGAAAATGTAACTTCCAATTTAATATCTTGTAACAAAATGGAATTTCTACACTTAGCAGTTACTATGAGAATAGCTCTAGCTGTTTGGACAGGACAAAAAGTGACTGGTATGATTCTAAGACTTCCTCTGGAGGTGAGACCTGCCAGGAAAATTATTACTTGAGATTTTTAATGTTATTTCTTTGCAAGATGACTTTTATAGCCCAGGGAAACAAACATTTTACCCAACTTATCAAGCAGAGGCTTTATGCCTCTCAGAAGTAATTTCATGAGTCAAATCATCATAAAAAGAATGTATATTTGCTGCAACTCAAACCGTGTCCCAGATGTCAGAAAGGACTTTGGCATGCCTGCCTCCCCAAGGTCACCAGTGTCACTGGGATGAGACGAAGTTAGAGAGTAGCTCTGTCCCTGTAGCCACTTTACAACTAATACCTTTATTGTTTAAAGAGACTGTAAATAGATTTCCTCCCTTGCCACTTTGATTGAAGTCAGTTTTTCCAGAAGTAGCAGAATGTTGAACCCATCTCATACTATCAATAAGGAAACTTTCATTATTCATTTGCCCTCCTCACCCTTACTGATCTCATCCCTGACAAAGACTATTTGAGTAGTAGCATACAGATTAACTTTTGTTCAGTCAAGGCTGCTATTATCTTTTTTAATACAATGTTCATAAGACACAAGCCACAGTAGCCAGTAAGGGCCAAAAGACATATACCATCCCCACCAATACTATCACCACTTCAAAAGTAAAATAGACAACAAACATTCAATACTTGTGAATGTCGGACTTAGAATAAGAATATTGAACTTGTAAAAATAAGAAAAGCTTGTAACAAGAACCTGCATTTGATTTTCAGCCATGTGACTCTGGTCAAGGTTTAATCTAAATGCACCTTTAGAGTCCCCATTGGTAAAATAGGAAAAATAATACTGAAATGAATTGGTATGCATAAAAGTTTTTTTACTCCTCCTACACTCTTTCAGAGGCTTAAAGAAGGCTTTGGAAATGTTTGCCCACCATATCTGGGTTTTTATTGCTCTTGATGATGCCCCATGTAGAAGCCTTTCTTGGCAGAAGTTCCTAAATACTTGTCCATTTATTTTACTTTTTAAATTTTCTTAAATTTATTTTTATTTTATTTTTCTATGATTGCCGCATCCTCTTTCTACCCTACTGTGTGACAAGGTCCGGAGATGGGGACAGATGCTTCAAGGAATGCATCATCAAGAACAAGGATGTGGCATGTGTTTAGGGATAATCGGTTTCTTAAGAACAATCCTATTAATAAGGGGAATTTGGGTAGCACAAATTCTAGTAAGTGTAGACACTATACAAGTGGATTTCAAAATTGGCTCTGAGGAAAACATGGTAAATTCCCCACGTATGGGATCAGCTCCAGTCACTCTGACTATCCAGAATGCATAAACCCTTTATTTGAACAATTATTAAGGAAAATTCCTTTGACGTGCCTCTTAAAGATGTTATGAATAAATTACAACAAGCTGAATTATTAGAACCAGCTTATACTCCTATTCCCATGCAGTTAGTAGAAAAATTAGTAAAAGATAAGAAATTTACTCATAAGCCTGTGCCTACTATGGAAAGGCCTCCTTTTGTGGCCTACTGGCTAAATAAAAAACTAGTAGCTTAAGATTGATAGAAAGGCTGGTTGGGTCAGGATCTCCTTGTTGCTTAAAAAGGAATGAAAACTTAGCTTACAAAAGCAACTTTGTAAAACTGATTTTTTAAATGTTTTCCTCAATACTGTACCAAGGAAACTGTCAAACAGCTATGAAAAAGTTTCAGCTTAAACTTTAGATAACAGCATAAATAAAGTAGCAACTGAAAGATTTATTCAGGCAAAAAGAAGAACAATGTCTGCCCACGAGCCAATATTTGCTGTTTTGAATACCTCTATCACCTTTACTTAAGTCAAACTTTATCTTATGTAATAGATATAAGAATTAAAAGTTTAGATTGTTCCATCAGGTAGTTCTGTTCCAATGATAGAGAAAAAAGAATGCACTAATTAATCATGAATAATAATATACTCTGTAAGATTTTCTGCTTTGCTTAACCATGGAAATTTAACTCTCTGCTACCTTAACGACAAAGTATAATCAAATGTCAAAATAGAAAGTATAAAAGTTGTACTCAAATCACAATAAAATGGAACAGTGTCACACTGCCTCTGAGCTGTGTAGTCGACTGTATCCTGTGCCAATGCCTTGCACACCTTCGGGGCCCCCTGATCCTGTCGCAGCCGGACCGCGGCATATGATGACATTGGTTAATGAAACCCAGTAAGTTTCAGGTGTACAATTTAACAGTAAGGCAATATATATTGCATTGTGTGTTCACCACCAATAGTTAGATTTCTTTCTGTCGGCATATATTTGACTCCTTTTACCCTATCTACCTCCTTTGTCCATTTATTTTTAAATGAAACCAAGAATTACCAAGAACCCCCAAGCTCTTGGTGCTGTTTTTAAGACCTTCTAAACCTTGTGAATTACAATAAATACAAGCACAAGTCCTCCCTAGTTAGAAGCATATTTACACTGCCCACTTACAGAATAAGATAATGTAGATAGGAATAGGAAAATATATGCATTTTTGTGAGCAGGAAAAACTACCGCACAGGGAGATGTAACGACTAACTCTCGCTGAGCAGTAAAATGCTACCAAATTCAATCAAACTTAATAATTTCTCTTTCTTGAAGTACTCATCTTTATCAGGAAAAAAGAAAGGACTAAAATCCCAACAAAATCAAAATCTTCTGATAAAGAAGGAACTCACCATTAGAGAGTGGTATTGCTGGCTCTTCTGAGGAATGCAATGGAAATCTGTCTGTGCCACTTTACCCAGGATCACTGTGCCAGTGTGCAAGAATGCATGTTCTTCATGAACAAAAAAAATATTACTAGATGTAAAAAGAAGAAACTGTTACAGGGTGTACAAATCCCACGCCAACATCCAAAATAATGGCAAATACTGTTCTGATCTCAGCAACCCAAAGTAACCTTTATGCCATTTATTTATTCAACACATGTTTCTTGAGCAGCTAATATGGACCAGGCACTATGCTAGGGATATAATCATGATCTCTGCCCTGGAAAAGCTTCATCATACGTATCTCTGGAATGCAAATATTTTTGGAATAGAACCAAAGTTAATAATGTTGATTTCAGCTTCTATATTCACTCATGCAGCCACTGATGTCATCCAGTTTAGAGAGCTGGAACAATTGACAGTAACTGTCATCTTTGCCAAATCCACATTTTTTGGCTTGATAATTTGAAATTCAGGGAATGACAATAACATAAACCAGTGAGATCATCAGCTATAAGACTAAGTTGTTTTGGCTTCTTGATTAAATTCCTGTAATCAACTAGATATTTTTTCCACAATCAAAACTTACATTGTTTTTTTCTTAAAAAAAAAAAAAAAAAGAATAGCTATCCTTTTCTCCTCTTCCCTCACCCTGTATCTATATAAGGGGCAGAAAAAAGTGCACGGGGATTCAATGAGATGATGATGATCACAAAATCATGGGCTTTGCACTGCCCCTTTATCCAGAAATCTGGATAAGAGGGTCTCACCATTCGGCATACCCTACCTCTTCCTTAGAGGCCTTAGGCTTTTAGGCCTTCCTACCATCTGACTAGTCAGACTCCTTCTCAAACTCCTTCCACTGGGACCACACCTTCTGCAACAAACTGACAACCCAAATATTTGTAGATTGCAATCTAAATATATACAACCATATTTTTGCCAAACATTTACATCAGACTGCTCTTTCCACTAAAGACGAGGGTGTGATGATTTGCAGAAGCATTTAGTGTTTTCCCAATCCTCAAGCTCATCAGCAGAGATGCTCTGAAGCATGAAGGCTCACACCCTTATTTTAGGCTTTTATAGCGAGAGAGAAACCAAACTGTGTATACAAGGGAGAAGTATATAGTTATTATGATGTGATTTATTATTCCTATTAAAGCATGGCACTGTCTGTATCCCAAATAACTTTCTTACAAAAAACAAATACCATAAAAACAGTTGTTGAAAAAAAATGGTCCCTAGTTTAACCAAATTTGTTATTTAATAAGATTTTACTATTTGTTTCTTCTTGTTTGGTTTATAATTGTTTTCCTCCACCTGGAATACTTTGATACTTCTTATTCATACATTTAAAAAATATTTATTGGGTTTCTAGTATTTGCCAGGTTCTGTGTTAAGTGCTGGAAACACAGCAGTAAACACACTAGGCGTGATTCCTGCCTGGTGGTGAACACAGTATAATTATGCCTGTCACATGGCAGACTCCCACTTATTGTTCAGTAAGCCTAAGTTCAGCTTAAGACACTTTATCTGGACAGTCTCTGTGACCTTATCTAGGTTAAACAGGGCATCCCTATTCTCAGACCCCTAGCATCTTGCCTATATCACATTGGCAACCTCCCCAAAACTAAGACTCCTGAGAATAAGGAAAAAACATATAGAGGGAAAAGGTAAGGATATCTGACTATCTTCACATTAACTATGGATGGAATAGAAAAAAAGAAAACAACTCTTCTCTGAGAATTCCTAAACAAGTTTGCAAATATATTGTGAGGACCCAGAATTTCACACTACCTGTGTGACATAGAAAAACCCTGAGCTGAAAACTATAAAGTGATCACTTTAGTGCTCCCAGGCATCCAATATAAGCAAAAGTAAATCCTTTATGGAAATCCTACAGGTAAGTTTCCAAAAAGTATGACTACATAATAAATTATCACCAAAAACACAAGAAAATGATGAATTTCATAATACCTGTAATGACTACAAATATTCTATTTCAGATATTTTAGATTCTATTTCAGAATATAAAGAAGGTACATGTGTGATATGATATAATAAGAAATATGTATTTTGTCTTTGTCCCAAGTTCCTGGTACAGAACTTCTAAAACCCTTGTAATTTACTGAGTGATAGGGGTGAAAGGAGTATATTTTGTTATTCATAATATGTCCCTCTCTCTCACACCTGAGTTTATGCTAATGAAGTGACTTACAGTGTTGTCCCTAGATAGCCTCAGGAAGGGGCTGATGCCACATAGTCCAAATGATTAGAAGGCTGGAACTTTCAGCTCCACCCCTGACCTCCAGTGAAAGGAGGGGCATGGAATTTAACCTATATAAAAACTCTTGAATAAGATTTGATGAGCTTCTGGGTGGTGAATAGGCCCACTAGCGGGACAATGGTACACCCAAATGCCTCAGGGACAGAAGCCCTTGAGCTCAGGACTTTTCTAGGTTTCATCCCACATATCTCTTCATCTGATTATTCATTTGTATCCCTTACAATATTCTTTATAATAAACCAATAATAGAAAATAAAGTGTTTCCATGGGTTCTGTGAGCCATTATAGCAAATTAATGAGTGGATAACCTATAGACCCACTACTTGTGATTGGAAGTGGGAGGCAGTCTTGTGGAACTGAGCCTTTAACCTTTGGGTCTGTGCTAACTTCCGGTGGTTAGTGTAAGAATTGAATTGTAAGAAATTCCTTTGGTGTTCACAAAGAATTGGAGAATTTTGTGTGTGCAAAACCCACACGTTTGGTGTCAGAAGTGGTGTGAGTTAAAAGAAACAGTTTTTTTCTTCAGTATGTATAATATTTTTTAAAGGAACTGTAGGAAATAAAGATAATGAGGGGATAAGAAATTAGCAAAATTGACCAGGCAGATTTGAAAATGAACTTACAGAAATAAAAAATACGATAATTGAAATTAGAAACTCAAAAGACAGGTTAACCATCAGATTTAACATCTAGGTAACTGAAAGATCATCTGAAGAATTTGCACAATATAACACACAGAGAAAAAGAAAGGGAAAATGTGAAAGAGAAGTTGAGTTGTATTGACAGTTGGGTAAGAAGTTTCAACGAATGTCTAAAAAGGATTCAAGAAGGAGATATTAGAGAGAATGGAGGAAAGGCAACATTCAAAGAAATAATGGCTAAACATTTTCCAGAATTGAATACCTAAATTCTGGAATACCAAAAACTGCCATGTTGAAAAATAAAATGAGTCTACTGTCATGCTATCCTGAACACGCCCAATCCCATCTGATCTCAGAAGCTAAGCAGGGTTGGGCCTGATTAGTACTTGGATGGGAGACCACCTAGGAAGACCAGGTGCTGTAGGTGTAAAAAATAAATTTAAAAAATAAGGAATTGTAAGCTGATAAGTTCCTTGCAATCTGTGAGGTCAACCAAGACTTGCCTCGCCCCCTCTCCCTCAAAAAAAAAAATTTAAGAAAAATAAAATGAAATCCACACTTAGTTGCCTCATTGTGAAAATTCAGGACATCAGAGAAAGAAGAGATTCTAAAATCAGGCAGCAAGAAAAATCAGGCAGCTGACAGCTGACCTTTCAGTAGCAACAATGGAAGTCAGAAGACATCAGAATATATCTTCAAAATGTTAAGAGAAAATTGCCATCAACTCCAAATTCTATATCCCAGTTAAACTACATTTTAAAGATGAGACAAAATAAAAAATTTTCAGATAATACAAGATTTGAAGAAACAGATAAAGTATAGATTTTAGAAAATTTACTACCAATAGATGTTCATTAAAGGTAATGTCAAAGGATATACATGTGGAAAAAGGAAAGTAATTGCAGGAGGAAGTTCCAAAATGCAAGAAATATTAGTGACCAAAATGGACATTGGCTGTCTAAATTAAGAATAATATTGTCTAAATTCAACTATTATTGAATAATTTTACATAATGGGGAAAGGATGAATGGAGTATTATACTTTAAGGAGATGCTAAATATAACAAAGCCATAATTTGTTGAGTTAAATATGTCAAAATTTCTATGTAATCACTAAAATAAAACTGCATATAACTTCCAGTTCATTCAGATGATAAAATAGAATGGGAGGCACTTAATCCAAAAAAAAAAAATAGATAAGAAATTTTAGAAGCAGGAAAAAATAGCGAAAATAAATCCAAATATATTAGTAATTACAATCAATGTAAATATATTCTTTA
This sequence comes from Macroglossus sobrinus, assembly GCA_004027375.1. NCBI lineage: Eukaryota > Metazoa > Chordata > Mammalia > Chiroptera > Pteropodidae > Macroglossus > Macroglossus sobrinus. The sequence goes on along the minus strand of PVKZ01000989.1, from coordinate 356,543 downwards.
ATGAAAAGCAAAAAATATCAAACTGAATTTTTTTTAATGTAGCTAAATGTTTACTGCAGACAAAACCTAATAACACAGAAAGGTTAAATATTTTTCAAAAAAAAGATTTAAAGTATATATATATTTTTTCAAAATAGTTTAATATAAGCATACCTTAAACTTCATCAGTGTTACTCATACCCAATAAAATGTATGAACATAGACATTGAAAGACAAAATATACATATCTACATTTTTCATAATGTAAACTTAAGTAGCTATCAATGATAGAATAATGAATAATAAATTCTAGTATGTTTTTACCATATAATACTACAATGATAAAAATGAAACTACAGCTACAAGCAACAACATAATGAACCACATAAAAATAATTTAAATGAAAGAAGCCAAACACAAACACATACTGTATGATTCTATTCAAAAAATTTCAAAAGCAAGGAAAACTTAACTCAGGATTTAGAAGTCAGGATTTCAGTTAAGAAGAGAAGCCTTTTTTGGGGAAGGAAAGAGTTAATGATTGAGAGGAGGATCATGCGGGAATATTCTGTATCTTAACCTAGGAGGTAGTTGCATGGGTATATTCGCTTCAGGACAATTCATCCAGCTGTCTTATGATTTGTACAGTTCTCCATATGTATTTTATACTTCAAAAAAAATTTTTAATTCCCTATGATTTTTTAATTAAAACTAAACATAATTGTTCCCCCCCAAAAGCAAACTTAACCATCATATTTAGGGTTATATATTTAGGCAGAAAATATATTTTTAAAAAAGGTCAAGAAGTGATTAACATAGAAGTCATGGTAGTAGTATCTTTGAGAGGAGGGGAAAGAGTGGGTTGTCGTAGTGTTAAACAGTGTTCTGTTTCTTGATTTGAGTGATAGTTACATGGATGTTCATTTTAAGTTATTATTGAGCTGTGTATATATCTTTGTTTTGGGCATTTTTCTATGTGAATATTACACAATAAAAAGTATTTTAAAATAAGCTTTTTAAAATAGGTAATATAAAAGAATGTCTTCATGATTCTTAAACAAAACACAAACTCTTTCACCATAGGGAAATATTGATAAATTCAGTTGCATTGTATCTGACACCATAAAGAGAGTAAAAATTCAAGGCAAAGAACTAGAAAAGTCAGTTACAAAATATTCAACCCAAAAAAAGTACTGTCATCCATATTAGATAAGATACTCCTAGAAATCAATTTAAAAATTTTTAAAAGACAATTCAAAGAAATTGCACCAAGAAAACCCCATTTTTTACAGATTCTGCAAATAAGGGGAAATACAAATGGCCAACAAATGTATGAATAATATTCAACCATATTATCATCCAGGGAAAAAGCAAAGTAATATGAAATACAATCACCATCATATACCCACTAGAAGAGCTGAAATTAATAAATCTAATAGTACCAAGTTTTGACAAAGATGTAGAGACAGAAGATAGGTGATACAGAAAGACCACAAGGGAAATTTTGGGGAATGGCTGTTGTCATATCCTATTTCTTGAACTGGGTGGTGGTTACACAGCAATTGCTTTAGAATTCTTTTTTATATTGTACATTTATAGTTTCTGCTCTTTTTTTACTTGTGTTCATTTTTCAAATTTAAAGTTGGAAACAGTGGGGAGCTTAAGTGGTAGTATCTGAATTACCTTGTTTGCTCCTGAAGTTCAGCTTAGAAATATTGATAAATGCTCATAGTTTAATGTCCAGAGAATATATTTAATAGTCATTTTGTGTCCAAACACTGTCAGTATATCAAAATAAGGGTATTTATTCTTTTCATTTGCTCAGAAAACAACTCAGACTTGACAAATATGTAGTGAGCTATTTGTAAAAAAGAAAAGAACAATAGTTTTTTAGATCGTGGGCAGAACAAAGCATGTGGCAAAGGAATACACAAAGGTGGCTGTGGTAGGCAGAATAATGACATCCCAAAGATGTCCACATTCTACTCCCTGGAACATGTGAATATGTGTTAGGTTGGTTACATAGCAAAAGGGAATTAAGGTTGCTAATCAATTGACCCAGAGATAGGGAGATTATCCAAGTGAGCTTAATGTAATCACAGGGTCTTTAAAAAAGCAAAAGAAAGAGGTTGGAATAATTAGATGTGAGACTGACTCAACCTGGCATTACTGTCTTTGAAAAGAGAAGGAGGACATAAGCCAGATTTTCCCCTAGAGCCCTGATTTTGGCCCAGAGAGACCCAAATCAGACTACAGAACTGTAAGATAATAAATTTGTGTTGTGTTTTTTATGTGTGGAATAATTGTAGGTTTACAGAAAAGTTGCAAAGATTGTACAGAGAGTTCCCAGCTTCCCTTAATGCTAGTACTTAATGCCTTTCTTTATAAATAGACTTTAGAGCAGTTTTAGCTTCATGGCAAAATTGAGCAGAATGTGCAGAGACTTATTAATTGGCCCTTGCCCCACATACAAATTTGTATTGTTGTAAGCCACTAAGTTTATGGCAAATTTTTAGAGCAACACTAAAAAACTAATACAATGGCAAATGGCATTTTTAGGAGGAAAAAAAGAGAGGTAGATGATTTAGGAATACATACATGTGTGGTAAAATGCTAAAAAAATAAGAATAATCCAAAATTCAGTATAATTGTTACTTCTAGTGGAGGATATGAAGCATATAGGTGGGATCCCACAGGACAGGGCTACACTAGCCTATAAGTCACCTCTATGGGAACTAGAAAAAGGATTGCTCTCTGGGCAGATGAATTAGAAAATGACAGCCCAGAAGAACATGGAAGTTTCTGTGCCAACCCAGAAGACTTGGATTCTGAGATACTGCAATTCCAGGATCACTATGACTCTTCCAAAGGAGCCCAGGACTTTTTTCTTTCTTTCTTTTTTTAACAACACACCTTAGGCAAAACAAATGTCCTGAAACATCTCTTTCTCATTCCCATGAAGTCCTGCTGTCTTCAGGACATCACTTTGGTTCACTGGTGCAACAATTCTAGCTCCAAACCATGAAGAGGAAGTTTTGCTTCTTACATAGAAGCTGTTCCCACCCTTCTAGACCTAAGAAGTGCTAGGCTCTACCCAACTATGAAACCAGATCAAAATACTCATAGAGGGGCTAAGACATGGTCTGATTCACACCACTACCCTTTTTTCCATTTTTTTTTTTTTCCAAATACAGTAAGTCCTCACTTAATGTCATCAGTAGGTTCCTGGAAACCGACTTTAAGCAAAATGATGTATAAAAAAAAAATTTTACCATAGATCAATTGATATAAACAAGAGTTAAATTCCTACAGCATATTTCTGGTCACAAAAACATCGCCAAACTTCTAAATAAAGATGCCAAACACTTCTAATATTCGACATTGAAATAAATGTGAGCTATACACCCATTTAAGACAGATTAACAAAAACAAGTAAGATAATTATTCTCCAACCGGCTTATTCCACTTTGGGGTTTCAGGTAGGGCTGGAGCCTACCCAGGCAGATCAGGGTGCAAGATGGGACCCATCCTAGACAAGACACCCTTTCACCACAGGGCTCATTCATACACACACACACACACACACACACACACACACTCATTCACTCAGAATGGGACAATATAAACTCATCAATTCACCTCACATGCCCATCTTTGGGATGTGGGAGAAAACTCTTACAAACATGAAAAGACATGCAAGCTCCACACAGTAGCTCTGGGGACAACCAATTTTTTTTTCTCATCAATGTTATAACAAAATGACATTGTGAAGACTTGCTGCATAAAAATAATATATAGTCATCAAGAAAATTTGAGAAATTTAGAAGAATAAAGAATAAAAAGCAAAATTCTCTCTTTACCCTGTATTCTTACTCCCTTACCTGAAAGTAAACCTTATGAGATATATCCTACCAGACCTCTTTTCGCACAATTATAAAATGCACATGCTCAAATAATTATTTTTCTTAATATAAATGGGATCATACCACAATGTACCACAATATGCTATTTACACATCATAATCCATATTAATCTGTCTATATTAGTAAATTTAGGTTGTTGCCAGTTTTCTCTTTTAAAAACAGTAGTATGAGAAATGTATACTTGTGTATATTTGTGTATAACAGATTACAAAAAAAAAAAATTGCTGAGTTAAAAATTAACACATTTAAAATTTGATGGATGTTACAAAATCTACCTTGGAAGAGGCTTTATGAACAGTATAGGAGAATGATTATTTGCTTAAACTTCCAGTAACCGTGGATATTATGTATATTTTTACTTTTGCCAATTTGATAAGCAAAAACAGTGGTACACGTCATTTAAGTTGCATTTCCCCAATTATAATTGAGAATGACTATATTTCTCATTCAGTGAATTACCTAAACATCACCATTGCCTTTTTTTCTACTTGCAACTTCCTCATTTTGATCATGAGAGTGGCTACTATATATCGAGCACTAGGTATGTGCCACCCTTGCAATAGGGGCTTTAAAATATTTTTTTTTTTTGCTTTAAAACAGCCTGTTTTACAGATGACAAATATGAGAAACATATGGAGATGAAATTCAAACCCTGGTCTTTTTTACTGGTCTCTTTCACTCTAAAGGCTGCACTTTATCCACTATTTCACTATACCAAAAAGCCTCATTTTACCCAAAAGTGGAAACCTCAAAGAGAAGTGACTTACCCAAACACTCACTGCTTCGTAGCTACATCCACAACTCAATCTGGACCACTGGAGGGCTTTTCACCATCCTGGTCTTTCTGGAAAACAAGGTTGAAAACTATCAGAAGACTGTTCAGGCAAATATATCGACTTGCCCGCCTATTATCTGTGTCCTTAGAGATAAAAAACCAACCTGAAGGACAAGGGTCAAAGATAAAAGGGAAATATTAAGAAACATGGAGACCTTAGCCCCAATCCATCCATATTGTAGTCAAAGCAGAGAGCCAAATAGCTAGACAAGTCAGCTGTAGGGATTGGTATGGTTTCCAGGCACCTCCCAACACCCATCAGCCATGCTAAATTTTTTGAAAAATTCTGAGGCTGGACAAACTATCAATCATCAGCATGAGTAGCAAATCAGTTTGAGGTTCTACTCTTTATAAAATCAAGATGTTTTACAGTCCTTTTATTAACCCAGAATGAAGACTGTTCCTAAGAATGTTAATTCTGTTTTTCTCAAATGTGAGTAACCTAATAAGAAGTATAGGAAATGTGATTTTCTGATTTTATTGTTCATATTGATTATAATCTTCTAAAGAAAAGGAGAATAGGGTAAATTATGCCTAAAAAACTGCCAAATTCCCTTCCTTCCAAAAGCATTCCTTAAATGCTATGTAACACATTGATAACAGCTTGAAGCGGGATACATGAAGGTGCATTAAACTAGTCTTTCTACCTTTGCATAATTGAACTTTTTCAACAATAAAAATTTGCTTTGTTTTTTCTTTAAAGGCCTATGTGCCAGACACTCAGCTGGGAACTGGAGGTCCAGTGAATAGAACATAGTTTCTATTCTTCTCAGGGGTAAAAATCCCTTTTATTATCATGTTAACATGTTACAAAGCACTTTCACATGTATTATCTGATTCATCCTATAAATACATGTTATGATTGCAAATTCAACCTGGAAGCCTCCTAATTTTTATTCTTTCTTTTCGTCTTGGTCTTTCTTTATTCTCTGTAATAAATCTGAGGGCCAGATCTCAAACAGGGAGGATTACAGTTGAGGGTAGGAAGGGTAAGTGAGACCAGAATGAGGAGACCTTTATCCTATGGACAAAGTTTGTTTCAGGACACTTCAGACAATATTATCAGAAACTTAAACACCATCTCTACCCTTTAAATACTTAGGGTGAGCTTTTCATTCTCGAAATCTTCCTTTGAATTCAGGATGATTCTATTTCAAGACAGTTAAACTGGGTCACAGAAAAAGAGCCACTTTCCGAGGATTAGATATAAAATCGAGTAAAATTTCATTCCCTTCAACTTCCAGAATCTCATTCTGTGAAGTTCAACCATGGAGGTCGGAGGACGAATGCTTGCAACTAAATTATGTTTCAAATCAGATCAATCACTGGCTCCACAGAGCTTCCCAAGTAACTCATTTACCTTTGGAATTCTGTTACCCTCGGTTTTCAGAGTCCACAGGATATGTTCTGCTTCAATTCTCTTTTAGAAGTTTCTATCTACTAATTTTTTTCCCATGTGGCTGTGGGTTCATATTCATAGTATACAAATGTCCACTTCTTAACAAGTTAGCCCTGAAAAACTTCTTCAGAGAATTCCATCACACTAAGTATACCCTCTTGCTTCTTTGTTGTATAATTCTTATGTGTGAGAAAGGGAGCATGAGTTTATGCACAAAGACTGACTATCAGAGACAAGCACTCGCCTTTTATCTCTACCTCACCTACAATTACTTCACCTTCCAGCCTCAGTTTTTCTATTTGCTCCCAACCTAAAATCAAAAGCCCCTTTCTCTTTCCCAGGAAGTTTAGGTAGATTTTGATATAAAAGCAGGGCTAAGGATTCTCCAAGTTCTTTCAGATACACAGCTGAACAATTGTTTCATTATTCAAAGATCTTACACCTGCCGCAACCCTGCAGACAACATAATTTCCTAGAATGGAGATAGAGTAAAAGGCAGTGGATAGAGGTGTGATGGATGGAAAGAAGCCCTGGTTTCCCCCAATCATCACTACTCCAGCTTTATTGGGGAGCTATAAAGGCAATCAACCCCACAACCAGCGTTGCTGGTCCCAGGCCAAAGAGGGTTAAGAGGTGAAATATGGCTGGGCCCTAGGGTCGCAGGATGACAAGTGTTACGGGATATATTCATCCTAGGACTGGCTGGCTTCTCTCACAGATCCTGAGTTTACTGTCAGCCTCATCTCACACATGTCCTCAGTTCTGAGGATCCTTGTTGCTGACAAAGGGATGGGGATAAAGGGCAGGACTGGAAGACACCCCTACAGTCCCAGGTAGAAGAGCTGGCTCAAGTTGCAGGACATCTAATTACTAGAGAAGGAGAATGTGAGATTTTACCCACTGTCTTTAAGCACTTCTCGAAGCACCACCTGTTGACAGTACCTCCCTGCATAGTAAAGCCAAGTGAATGGCCTGAGAAAAAAGCTCCTATTATCCGTAAAACAAGCCCACTTCACTTCCCAGCGTCTGGGAGAACACCAAGAAATGAGAACAGCAACCGAAGAAACAGGGGAAGAAAGCATTACCTCATCAGGGTGAGCCCCCATTGGCTGACGTTACTCTGGGCAAGGCTTTCACAGAAGTAAATAAACCCTTGCCAGGAACACAGGCTCTCCGGGACCCCTACTGCTCTTTATTTTCAAATTGAGAAAAGAGGTGGATGGGGAACAGTAGACCTTTTCCTAACATTTTTCTTAGCATATATAGTTATACAATGGTTATGAGGTTTAGATCTCCTCTCCTAAAAAATTATTGGGTGACTTTTGGATGAAAAGGGAGCCACCTGCAACAGATGGATAAAGAAGAGTCAGAGAAGAGGAGGCAAGTCAGTCTTGTTCTAACTTGCCGTGGAACTGTCAGAGGGACAAAGACCAAAAAGAACAACGAAAATCAAAGCACTTTGGAGCAGTCTGGTAAGAAACTGACCTTATTTTTGAAACTTATTTTTTGAAACTATCCTTATAGCTACAGCCTCCATTTTTAGTGAAAGGTGCCAAAAGATATCCTGTTTTTAAAAAAGGAAATAAATGTTAGCAGACAAAAATTCTAATTTATGACTTCAATCCTATAATGAAGAAAGCTCTCAGTAAACCTGTCTTTCTTTCAAACCCCATATGTTATAGAAACAAGAACAAAAGACTGTTGTATGCATGCTTCAAAAACTGTTTGCATTTAACGGTTAAAGTCAGGGGAAAGGAAGCCACATCTCCTAAGACTGACTTGTTTTCATCAGGTAGAAGTTATTATCACTCATTTAAGAACTCACAAACAAGGCACAAAAAAACACTCTAATTTCAAAGATAAGAGAACTGAGTATTTGAGAAGAGAGCCCTGTTATTATACTACATGACCACTGAAGTGAATAATCATTTTTTCAGGGTCCTTTCCTCACAGCCTATACCCTGCACTATTTATTTCTCAAGGATTTCTCCAAGCCAGAATCCATTTTCTTCAGAGCATTTTGGTCTTCAGTCCTGATTTAATGTGGTGAAATTGCTCTATTGTAGAATCCCTGCTCACCGCCTGGACTGGCTCAAAAGGCCTGGCCACAAAGTGGAAGGGAGCTTGGGCTATGTTGTAGCACAAGCGAACCAGTTAGTGGGTTAGCATGTTTTACTTAATTCACTTAAAAGTCGCTGTTCTTAAGCCCTTAGGAAAACAACAACAATCCAGGATTATTCTGTCAATTTTAAGTTTAAATCGATATGGAATAAAAGATTATGTTCTCAAAATAGTTTCTGCCCCTGGGGTCTCTAGATTCAAGGTTGGCTCCTATCACTTCCAGAGAAATACACTATAAGAGACAGCTCAGTGTTCCCTCGAGCAAGGTTCCTTAATAATATTTACAATTTGTTGAACACCTACTGTTGCCAAGCACTTCCCATATATCAGAGGTTCCTAAGTTTTCTTTGTTCACAGATCCCATAGTGTCTCAGCAAGTTTTCCATCATTGCCTTAGGCCAAAAGAAACAACAGCTCCATTTATTAAATAATTAGATCCAAACAACTTTAAGAGCATTTATATGTTAACAATTTAGTAGTTTTGGGGGGAAATGACAGATGTAAATTAAAAGAAAAATATTATTATTTTATTCTTAAATAACCTCAATTACTTATTAATGAGATGCTTATACCTACTGCACACTGCTCAGTTTTTAAAATACATTGAATACGACATGATACTTGCTTTTTATAACACTGAAAACCCAGCTCTATGAAGATATGACATAAGGCATCAAGGAATGCAGCACAATCCAATGTTGAAACTGTGGACTACTTCTGGTCCCCAACAGATGTAAATGTTTTTCCTTAAAAAATCTGAACTACCCCATGGTGGTACTCATGTGAGCTCACTGCTGAAACATGGGGTACCTCAACACAGCTCAGGAAACATGAATGTACACTGTTTCAGTTTATCCTTACAACACATCTGCTTTGTAGGTACTATTTTGGTTTTATAGATCTGGGAATTAAGGCTGAGGACAGTTAAACAATTTACAAAGTTCACATAGCTAGTAAGTCATGGTGCTGGGATCTAAACCTAGGTCTGCCTGACTCAACACCCACATGCTCTTCCTATTAGCCACACTACCTCTCTCATCACCACTTTTATAAGATATTAGAGTCACAGACCATCAGAGCTGGAAGGGCTCTAGGGGATGATCTATTGCCAGCACTCTGGATTTAGATAAGAAAATTGATGCCTAAGAAGGGAAATGATTTTATCAAGACATTCACTGGTTAAAGGCAAAGCTGGAGCACAAGCCAGTCACTGTGTTGAGGGGTTTATGTTTACTATGTATTTTATTTTAATTAATTTATTTAAAAATATATATATAGAAAATGGCATAAAGCATAACTATAAAGTATATATATGTAATGTATGTATGTATATATACATATACATACACACACACACACACACATATATATAATCTACAAGATTATATATATATAATCTTTACAAATAGTTACGCAGAAAAGGCCCAGAACCTCAGAAACTTCTCCCCTCAATCATGGCCCCCATCCTTTTTAGAGGTGACCTCAATCCTAACTTTTATAGTCATCATTTCTTTGTATTTCTTTATAATTTTACCAGCTGTGGCCATAGCCACATAAATAGTATATGCCTCAGACAATACACAGCTTCTCTTTGGGGCCCAGCCTCCTGCTCCAGGCACCCCTGCTGCTCAGTGGCTCTACTCAGGCTGACCTCAGAGGATAGATCTTCCTGATAGATTCTCTATTTCCTGGATCCCTTATCCAATTGCTTCTTGGGAAAACAGTACATGAAAAGTAAAAAAGAAAAAATCAAAACTACATATCTAAAATGTCTTATATTGTGTTTTCAAATTTGACTAATAGTTTGGTTTAGAACAGAATTCTGGGTTAGAAATCAATTTCCATGGGATATTTGAAGGCATCTTTTTATTGCCTTCTACCTTCTAATGGCACTTTTGAGAATTTTGATGTGATTCTTATTTCTGTCCCTTTGTGGATGCTCTGTTTTTATCCTCTAGAAGCTTTCAGGGTCTTTTCTCTATGCCCAGTTCTGGAGTTTGGGAGTGATGGACGTTGTGCTACACTAGATACCCCTTCAGGATTGCAGGACTTACTTCCCCAGCTTCTGAGAATGCTGCCATAACCCTGAGCTGTCAGCCTTTTTTGGAGAATGCCTTGGCTAAAGAAAACTTCCAGGACCAGCCTGTATCCAATAACTGGCAACATGGTGGTCTGAAGGCCCAGGTCCCTCACCGCAGCTGGCAACAATTCTGAAGGCCCATCCCAGCTTCAGAGCTCTCTGTGGGTGGTCAGCTGAAGTCTTCATTGGGCCTACATCAGAGCCCAACTTCTTCCTCTGCCCAATCCTGTTTCCTTTCCCTTTCTTCCACAGGCGTTGATCCCAATAGCACTCTCTTAATATGTGTGCTGCCTGCAACGCTCCACTCAGAGTTTGCTTCCCAGAGAACCCAATTTGCAACTACAACATACTTTGCTGTGGGTCTTGTTTGCATTCATCCTGTTGAACAATCAAATCAGTAGGCCCCACATTACTGCTTATGTTTACCTCCACTGTAAATATGGTGGCATTTTGCTCATTTTATAGATGCACAAACTCATGCTATGAAAGCAAAATAACTTACAGAGAAAAATTAAACAGGTAGTAAGTGTTTAAATGGGATTAGAAATGAGGTCTGTCTTAGCGTTAAATCAGGCAGTATTCATTCCTGGAGAGGCTGTGGGAGTTTTGGCTACACACACTGAGTCCCAGGCTTTCTGAGGAAGGAAAGAAAAGCAGACATCAGAGTAGAAACACAGGAGCCAAGGACACATTACGAATAGAATACAGTTAATCGTATTCTCTCAGTACGAGCCTTTTTGTTCCTGTGGGAGAAAACTGATTCTGCCTGCTCCAAAGAACATTGTGCTTTTAGATACTATGTCATCCACTCAAAGGAAAGCTGAGTGTTTCTACAAGAGAGGTTCTGAAAAATATCGGGACAGAAACAACTGGTAAAAAAGAAAGATAAAGTGGGGAAGGCTTTTCATTTCTGACGAAGATTTGGTATTTTATTTTATTATCAGCAAAGCTCATGTGGTATTGGGAAAATTCCATCCCTCTCAGCCTTAATTTTTCCTTTGTAAAAATTAAAGGTCTAAAATAGATCAATCCTATGGGCTTTTAAAATTTCATGAATAACCTTTGAACATAGAACTTTGAACACCTATTTCCAAGACATTGACCTTCATTCAACAAATATTTATTAAATGCTTTCTCTGAGCTAGGCACAGTTCTAGGCACTGAGTATTTGTAAGTGAGCAAAACAAATCAAAATCCTATGCTGAAGGATCTGACATTGCACTAGAACACTTATATAGTGTTTGTGCCAAACACAGGTCTGAGCACTTTAGACATACCAACTCATTTAGTCCTCATGACATCTCTGTGAGGTGTAGGTACCATTAACATCATCCCCATTTTGCAGATGAAGGCAAAGATACAGAAACGTGAAATTATACTAACCAGTTACAGAGCTGAGATACAGACCCAGGAAGGCAGTCTGGCTTCAGGGTCTAGATTCTTATGTTTTATGCTGCTGCCAACTCTAGAAAAATCCAATGGAACTACTTTCAAAATTAATCAGTTTTGAACTTCTTGCCAAAAGACCTTATAAAGTTGGCATGAAAGGCCAATTTTGAAACACTATGTACTTAGAAGATTTATAAGAGAAACATTTTTCTATTCTATATGAATAGAAATTGAGAAATAGAAATTATTCTTTTAGTAGCCAAGTAAAATTCTAAATAGAAATTATAACCACATATCATTCCAATATGATTGTATAGTCTATAATTTAAATGAAGATAGTGCCAGCTGAGTGCTTTGAGAAATTTATCTTACTAAGTTTTTTATTTTTGGTATACATACTCCTTGAAGCAATCTGGCAACTAGAAAACCTTTACTTAATTTTGTATTTAACAACTAATAATTGTAATACACTGTTTGCTGATATTAAATGTCACTCACAGAAGGATCTGTAAGAAAAGAGTCTGTATAAGAACTTGCCGGTCGCTGAGCCCTCGGGTGTGCCCTCTGGTGGTGAGGTTGGTTCTGCCTAAGCTCAGGGCAAGCTCTTAGAGAAAGTCTGAACGTCAGGCAGCCTGGGCAAATTTCCAAATTGTTCTATGAGGACTGGAAGGGCTCTTCGATATCATCTTGTCTAGGTACCTTGCTTTACAACTGAGGAGGAAACTCAGGCTCAGAGGGGTAGGGAGTTAATGATCAATGCAGAGCTAGAGCCCAGGCCTCCTGAATAAATGATCAATTGTCCCAGTTTTCCCAGAATATGAGACTTTCAGTGTTAAAATTGGGTAAGTCTAGGGAAAAAGAGGATGAGTTGGTCACTCTGCCTCTTGGTTCTGACTAGCCACTGCTTTTTTAAAATGTTTTCAGGAAGTGGCATCGTTCTCTGCTAGTCCCAAGCTCAAGTAGAATGGTTGTCTGTTTCCTTTGACTTCCTTTTGACTTCTACACAGAATATTTAAAACCATATCCTCTTACCTTTTGCCCATTTCTTTTCATCACCTCTACCTTGGTTTTTTTCTGAGAGAGCTGAGTTTGCAGGGCAAGTAGAGTTACAGTCATTTAGGAATTAAGAGAGAATGATTTCATCTCTAGAAAACCAAGAATTCCAATTTCCTCTTCTGAATGGTCAAAATCACGTCTAGAGATTGAAATAGTATCCTCCAAGATGGGACATCAGTAGATACCTAAATAGCTAAAACTGAAAAATCAATCAATAGGATTCAAATACTTTTTTTTTTTAAATACGGGGGTAATATTAATAGCATCAGATAAAGAAAATTGAATGTTGTTGCTTCTTGAGAGGAAAATGGAGATAAAGTTGAAGAGGGCTGTTGCTTTTCTTATCAAAACTTAGAGAACTATGAACTCCTATGAGAATGATTTCATAAGATTAATATAAATGATTTAACATAAAAATTAAGAGAAGACAAGGTAGATTGTCATGTAGTGTCACAGAAAGGTGTCCATGATATAAAAGTTTAAGAACCAAGTTGAATAATAGCAGCACAATTCTATTTTTAAAATTATATATGTATATATAAGCATTTGTATATGCAGAGAAAAAAATTATACTAAACTGTTCATAATAATTACTTACAAGGAAGTGGGATGGGGAAGACTCTCATTTATTATATTATGTATTTTTATTTGATTTGATTTTTTAATAACAAGAATGAATTAGTAACACATTTTTTTAAAAGCCCATTTGTTCATGTGTGCACATCAAATATTTGTTGTTTGGTTGATAACCTTTTCAATTAAAAGCGTCAAGCAAAGCACTCTACAAGTTTTTCGAGGACAAAGATCATCTTAGAAGACTAACTATAAACCCGCCACAGTGCCAACCCTCAGCTGGCTACCCATTCATTAGGCAGATGCTCGATAAAGGCTGAACTTGTACTGAATCTCACATCAAATCAACAAAGGGCCCATTGTACCACTCACTGCCACCAGATGGCAGGTCTCTATCAGAAGTCTTTAGAATTGCCTCATTATCCTCATTCCCTCTCCAATGTTTCTACGGATTAACTTTATTTAATTGTAGTATTGTTATCAATTATTTCTACTTTTCTCTCTCAGACCAGACTGAGAGCTCCTCCAGGATCATCAACTAAGGACAATTCATCTTAGACCCATAAATGCTGGGTACTGGCCTGACCTGGGTAGGTAAATATTTTTAGAATGAATAAATGGATGGATGAATATTTCTCTAAAAACTAATAAAATCTCACAATTATCTCTATACTTTCTTCGCCAATGATAATTAAGAAACATTATTTGAGAACTTGTGTGTTCCATCCAGTGTCCAGAGATAGAAGTTTAAAATAGTAAAAGATTAAAAAATATAATAAAAGGGTTTTAGCCAACTGAAACTCTCCTTAGAGGAGCCCCTCCAACTCCAAATCTTCTTAGGCTAATGATGAAGATGTAGCTTCTGCCATCTGGGCACCTTGGTCCAATAGGAGAAATATGCTGCTAACCTTGGAGAGAGAACCGTATGGTTAGAATTGACAAGGCCTAGCCTAGGGAGCTTTCAAATTGATGAAGGAAACACACCTTCATACATAAAACAGACCTAATCATGGCTTGCAGACTCTAGTGTACCCAAACACTCATAGGCTCATGTATTCAACAGACCACCAGCTCCTCCCATTTTTCACACAAGAGGGCCTCCTCTTTTCCTCCCCACACCTAGAACTCTGAATCTCAAGGAAAACTGAAGAATTCCCTTCTTTCTTCCCTGGGCATATTGTTGAGGAACTTTGCAAGTCATTGAGGCTAAATTGGGGGCCAAAGGGAGGGTCAGGAGCTCAAGCAGCTGTGGCATTTGGACTGGGCGGCAAGTATCCCCAGGGGGTGGGAAGAGACAAGCTTCCAGGCAGGAGGGGTGGAGACCAGAGAGTGAAAATCCCTGAGCTCTGCTCTGTGTCACAGCTCAGAAGAATATGCATGGAGGCTCATTCTCCCCCTTTCCCACCTCCCTTATCTAATTAGCAGAGGAGTGTAAAAAGTCAGAAATCCTATCTCTTCTGACATTCTCCAGCCACTTCCACCCTCTCTCCACCCTCCCATTCCACACCCCATCCCCCAAATTGTTCTACCATCTAAGTAGTCCTTGTAGGTGCAGAGCCCTAGAGAGAGCCTGGGAAAGAAACATGGGGGGATAAAGGATTTGGGTTGTTTAATGAGAGTGCCCATTGGGAAAGAAACCTTGGCCTGGGATTCATACCATCATCGTCACTGGGCAACCAACCATCCCATCTTGACCAAGACTGTCCTGGTTTAAGCACCAAAAGTCCCACACCATGGGAAACCCCTCAGTCTTAGGCAAACCAGGATGGTAGGATCCAGGCTTTCTTTGTGTAACTCTGAATAAGTGCCCACTCTCTAGACCTCAGTTAATTCTTCATAAAATGGGACTCACTAGCTCAGACACTCTGTGGTTCAATGAATAGCCTCTAGATCTCCTGAAGCTGGGCATGGCAAAGGTGACTCTGTCTTACACCTCATTGATTACAGCTCCCAGTGCTTCCTTAGGACTCCTGGAATCTCATCTTCCTCATACATTAAAGGTATGAGGATATCTGGTCTTATCTCCTTTCTAGCTCAATGAATACCTTTCCAGAGGTACATGTATTTATTCATTTTATTCCACTTACCACTTTCTGCCCTACATTATAGTTAGATACATACTTCCTCTCCTACTTATTATATTCTATGTTCCTTTAGGGAAGGTAGCAAGGCCTATGGCTCAGCAAAGGTTAAAGCCTTATACATGATTAAAACAAACAAATATTTTGTGTCAAATTCTACATAGAAATTTTTTGCTCTTTATCTCTCAGTGGCCTCGAGAGAGAACATAGGGTTTCAGTGGTGTTCTTGGAGTTGGCTCCAAGAATTGATTGTTAAATTTGCAGGAATTTTGTAAACTGTTGTTAAACACAGCCATTATTAACAATTAAATTATATAAACTTAAAATTAAACAAATTGTATTAAAAACAAAGATAACAAGTACTTAAATTTCATTGCTTCTTATGTATTTTACCACATTTTACTATTATCTATACTATTAAGGTTATTTACATCTGTTATAACTATATGATCGATTTACTATATGATGTGCTACTGTTCATCTCTTCCCAAGTTCATATTGGTAGTTTGAAACTGCTCATGGTAAGAGCATTTTACTCCATGAAAATCAGCAAACACTACCAACGATGGCTTCTGTCACATCAAAACTGGTTGTTAAACATCTACCAGCACACCTCTGATTCAGAGATTATTCTGTTTTGTCATAGGCCCACTCTATCTCCACTGTCATTTTCTGCGCTAGTCTTCAATTCCAAATTTCCATTCCAAGAAGAGAAACCAAGGGTTGGATTATCATTTAAAAACTAATGAGATAATAGATCTGGGATTTAAAAAATGGGTACACAGGTTGGCTGCAAATAATTTGTAGACTCCAGTGTGGAGTCTCTGTCTCTGGCTCTTCTTCCAGGGGACCCTCTGTCCACAGCAAAGAACTTCGGTCAGTCTAGCATAGAGGTTTTTTGTTTGTTTGTTTGTTTGTTTTATAGCAGCAAAATAATAGCTTTACTGGAAGGGAGAGTAAGGAGACAGTACAATTCCAGACATGGAAGTTGGCCCAAGCAAGAGAAAGGTGGCTCAAAGGCCACAAAGAAGTCTTATGTAGAAAAGAAAGCATTGGTTGTCCTCCAGGTATCCATCTTACAGGTCTATCCTGATGGCAACTGAAAGATTCAAAGATAATTCTCATGCTGCCAACTGAGGGAGACAAAACTTCCCCATTTCCAGCCTATAATCATCTCTGGGATAAATAAATTCTGTAAAACTTAAAATTATGATTATAGTATGCAAGAGAGCTGAGAAAATCTTTAGAAGCCATTCTACTTTCAACATTTTCCCTACTCGCTCATTTTACAGATGAAGAAAATGAGTCCATGGAGTAGTTAATAGCTTGCCTGAGGTCACACAACAGATTAGTGGCCAAACCCCTAATTAGGGCTCCTAATACCTGGAGCAGAGACCTTTCCTTAACATCTTAAATTCCTTTTAGAGAAATTATATAATCTTTAGAGAATCTGAGCAGGAGCAAGCACAAAGTTTGTACACAAAAAGGCACGCTAACTTCCCCACTGCTTCTTAGAAAATAAAGGAATATTTTTATAGAGTACCAACTAAATGCCAGGTGCTACAGGGGACAAAGAAGAATAAGACCCAGTCACTCAAACACAGAAAGTGAATTTAGAATCACTCCTAAAACTCTTTAAATGGAAGAGACTACTTTGCAGCTAATGCTAACCCGGTCCTGACCCCATTGAAAGTGGCATCTTAAGAAGTGAAAGTTAAACTTTAGATTCAGATAGGGAATAGTAGGAAACAGAGAGAAAAGGCCACTGAGGCATACTCAATGGGCTTTTCCCAGGTGACTCAAGTCTCAGACACCTCTTTTCCCCAAGGAGAGAAGCCCACAAGCAAGCAGAGGAAGAGTTTGCTGGGCTGAAGCAGAGCTTTAGTCCATTAAGGAATTTTTCATCTGTGACAGTTGCACCTTTCCTCCTAGAAAAATGAAACAGAAACATAAGAGCTCAAATTTCTTATTATTAGGTTCAATATATCTAAAATTAACAAATTGCTATACAAATTTCTAAACACTTTCATTTCTGTAATTTATCTTGCCACAGAAAGATAAGTTTGCAGCCCAACACCATCCCTGGCTCATGAGTGCAGTGCCCTAAAAAGGCCTGGGGACTCCTTAGCCCCTGGAAATCCTTTGGTAGGGGGATGTCTGAGCTCTTTTTTTTATTCATATTAGGTCTGGGGTACTGGGAAGTGATCTGTATATCCATGGTCATAGTTGGGGCTATAACTTTCTGTTTGTACTTTCTTCTCAATCTCTCATCTGTCCTCCCCAGCCCCAGGGAAGAACTTCACCAACAAAGATCTCCATTTCTTCACTGTATGCCCAATCTTACCTAATGGTGCCTCGGGTCCCTACTAGAAATGAAACTACAAGTTTATTCATTCCTTCATTTGTTCATTCATTCATTCATTCATTCATTTGTTCATCCAGGCATCTTCTTAAGCACTAATACAAAGTGAATCTAAAAAATTCCTGCCTAAAGAGATGATGATGTCCTTGCAACAAAATGGAATCAAAAAGAAATCCATCAGTCTTTTCAAATACTACCCTGGGTGATCCAAAGGTTGATCCTCAAATATATAATCAGCTATCAAACAGGAGATCTAACTAACCCTCAAATACAAAATGGTAGATAGACCTATTGGGAATGAAGGAAATTTACCCGAACTTACTTTGGTAGAAAAGTGCTAGAAGGGACTGTTGCAGAGACGGTCTCTGACATGTTTCTGTATCATGGTCTCACAATTTCATGACTTTAATGACTTTACAGTCACCAAGGGAGGAGGAAGAAATAATGCACTCTCTTATGTGGGTAAAGCATATAATTATGAACACCTTAAAGAGGAAGGTAAGGCAAGGAATGGGGTCTCATTGACAGATGATACTGTAGCTCCAAGGGATAGGTGACCTACCTTCAGAGTTAGGAACCTCATCTGCTCCAGACTACAAGATTCTGAGAAATAAGCCCTCAAGCAAAAAGAGACATAAGTCTCACTTACAGAGGAAAGAAACCTCCAGGGTACCGAAAACTTCAGACCCTCTCTCAGCCTAGGAGAGAGAAAGGGCTGGAGGGGCGGGGCAGGGCTTTCCTTGAGGCTTTGGGCTGAGTCCCTCCTCCCTGGTCCCCTATTGGGTCAGAGACTCCTGAAGCCCTGCCAGTGAGGGACAAATGAGAAGAGCTGTTGATTTTTCCCCCTTGGCCATTCAGAATTTCCCCCACATAAATACTGAGAAAGACCCTGCCCTCTCCTCACTTTTTCTCTCTACTCATCCCTGGGCTGAATCTGGTCCCCTAGGAGTGGGCATAGCTATGGAGGACCTATTTATGCTCAGGGTAACTATGGGCATATGCTATGCCACCTTCAGTGCCTCTGCCTGGTAAGTTCTCTTCTCCCCCGCACCTCTCACTCTCTGCCAAGGAAGCTCCCTTTATCTCATCCCTGTTCATCATTGCCTCATTTTTTTCTCTTTTTGGTAGGTCAGTGAACAATTTCCTGATAACAGGTCCCAAGGTAGGATGGTTTCTGCTTCTGTTTTTACCTATACAGCTTCCTAATGGAACTCTTTGTGGGGAGGAAAAGAGGGGAGGGAAAACAGTGCCAGAAGTCCCCCACGCAGAGGAACCCATGATTGTTCCTTAATGGAGAGCTAACCCTATTTGATTGCATCCCCAATCCCAGATGACCTGATCTGAGCCAGGACTGAAGCTCATAGCCCTCTCTCTTTTGCCAGGCCTACCTGACCTATACCACCAGTGTGGCCTTAGGTGCCCAGAGTGGCATCGAGGAGTGTAAGTTCCAATTTGCCTGGGAACGCTGGAACTGCCCTGAAAATGCTCTCCAGCTCTCCACTCACAACAGGCTGAGAAGTGGTAAGTTCGTGCACCTGTGCAAGGGGGTATATGTGCCTGGAGGTGGGCTTGTAGTGTGTGTATGTGTAGCATATATGTGCGCAATGAAATGAAAAATTACCTGTGACCTGCTGACCTGCCACTTCCTGGCTATGTGACCTTGAGTGAGTTACCTTCCCTCTTTCAACCCCAGTTTAGCCATTTGGGTCAATAAGGCCAGCTCTATTTAGCTCACTAAACATATTATAAATGTTGAATGAGATGAATACAGAGGTATTCCTATACAAATGAAATAATTATTCTTTTTAATGCATGCCTGTATTTGGGTGTTTGTACACACTTATCTTGCACTGGTTTGCATGAAATAAAAATGGGAAAAGGGCTCTGTGTTTGCAGCCCCCGAGGGAGTTTACAATCTGCTCAGCTATCATAAAATTCCAGCAACAGAAGCTGGGAGATCACATTGAACTGTGCCTCAGGTGGAATGTGTGTATGTGTATCTGTGCGCCTGCACGCACACTTGTCCAACTGTAACTATGTATAGTTTGCATAAAAGTCATTAATGTAGGAACAATAGATGCCTGAGAAGAGTTGAGGAAAGGAGTAAATGAGGACAAAAAAAAAAAAAAGTCTCCTGTAGGGTATACAGAAAGAATGGAGAGTTTGTGGAAATGAAATGGGACAATGTTTATAGTTTAGTAAGATACAAGCTCAGTAAGTCGTAGCCATAATCATTATGATTATTACTTGACTTCAGCTTCATGTCAGAAAGAAAAAAAGGTCATTCTCTCTTTCCTAAGATAGCCTTATGGCCCTGAGTCCTCACTGCCCAAGAACCAAAAGCAGTGGGTAATGAGCAGAGACCTAGGCTGAAATTTAGGAGAAAAGTGTCGTGGTCCCAACATCACAGTTGGTGATGAAAGTGGCCTTGGTCTCATCACTCTATCTGGGTTTTATACTTTCCCCATCTGCAGCATGGGGATGCTCATTCCTGCTTGAATGAAGTTAAGGATGAAGTAAGGAAATATGTACTGTTCTCTCAAGTAGAAGAGCATCCTCTTAAACACAAAGCGGGCAGGGGAGAGAAACAGCATTGCTTTTCCAAAGCCACATTTTCTCTCAAAAGCCACCAGGGAGACTTCATTCATTCATGCTATCAGCTCTGCTGGAGTCATGTACACCATCACCAAGAACTGTAGCATGGGCGACTTTGAACACTGTGGCTGCGATGAGTCAAAAAATGGAAAAACAGGTAAGTTGGGCTCTCTGATGAGAGAAAAAGGTGAAAAGCGCAGGGCTGAGTATGGACTAACGTCTCCCAGGGAAAGGCTGAGGGGCAGAGTTCTGGCTCCCTCAAACCCCTAGACTCAAACAGGAACTTCATAGGTGGGAGCTCCCAGACCTAGACTCTCCCGAGAGTCGAGCCTGGGTCCATGATTCCAGGATCAGCAAGTAGCTCTAGGCTCTAAAACTAATAAGGCATCTAAAAATGAGGAAGCCAAAGAGAGTTTAAAGCTAATCCTCCTATTTCAGGCTTAGAAGGGCTTGTCTATAATCCAGAGGTACACAATTATTAGTCACCTTAGAGACTTACTCAGATTTGTCACAAATGAGGGAAGAGATGACTCTAATAAGACTGCTGTAGGATAATGGTGTAGAATTCCAGAATGTCTGAGCTGTGGTGAACCTTTGAGATCTTCTAGGTCATCCCCAGCATACCTACATTTGCTGAAGATATACTGAGAAGTTAGGAGCTAGGAAGGGCCTGAAGGGTGGACAGTTGGCTTTAGAAATAGAATTCTCACCACCCATACCAAGTACCACCATTTCCTTATCTCACCTTCAGCTACAGCTTTACATGCTTCTAGGGCTCTTAGAAATGGCTTGGCTATGTCAGCCAAGATTACTGTGACTCGTCTTCTGGGACTTAGCAGGGAACCATACGCAGAATTTCTTTCCTTATATGTAGGAGGCCATGGTTGGATCTGGGGAGGCTGCAGCGACAATGTAGAATTTGGGGAAAAGATCTCCAAACTCTTTGTGGACAGCCTGGAGAAGGGAAAGGATGCCAGAGCCCTGATGAATCTTCACAACAACAGGGCAGGAAGGCTGGTAGGTATAGGAGTCAGCCAGTGAGCCATTAGGCTCAGTATTGGCAAGAACTTCACATCATTACTTAGCAAGAGCTATCTCATATCCATGTTTCATCCTTATATTACCCAGCAGGATGGCAGTGGCTACCCCCATTTTCTGGATGACAAAGCCTGTCAAGGCCAAGCCAAGTGGCTTAGCCAACTAATAAGCATCAGAGCCAGGCAATGAACTCAGATCTTCTAGTCTTATTACTAAGCCTCGTGTTCTGGCCCTTCCACAGGCAGGTTTCTGAGAAGACAGAACAATACAGAATCAAGACCTTGCGCCTGCAATTTAAATTTTTAATCTTTTCAACTGTGTGTTCTAGATAACTAACAAGGGCTTATTATTCAGCCCTGTCCTAAACTTTGTTTGGGTTTCAAGGAATTGGAACTGATCTAAGGTTCTCTAGAGGGTCTATTCTTCCCTAAGACTTCTGCTGAAGTAGCAATCCCTGAAGTTTTCTAAACTCAGATCTGGAAGCAGTTTGGATTTAGAGCTAAGGGCATAGAAATTTCCCTTTGAACCTATATCTAGATATCCTGGTCCCAGGGACAAGGGAAAGAGGTTTTTAAGGCAATTACAACCATGTGTGATTGCCTTGGGATAGGGGTTCAGACTCCAGGAGCTTTATACCCTTTGAGAGAGAGCCCAGAGCACAAATCCAGACCCCCACAAATACTCTAACCACAAGTTTCAAGATAGTAACAGTACCAATGATCCTATTTTCCTTTATAAATTTACAAAGTACTCTATTGATCATTCTGAATCCAATTGGTCTGATAATGAAACAAGCTCAACAAGTGATGAAGTTATGGCCTGAAGCCAAGGTTTTCTGACTCCAGTAATCTTTTCAACACTTGCCTGGCTTTCTTTAAGAACCACCAGGGGAGCTTTAAGATCACCAACACCAGCCCTTTTAAACCCTTGAACATTTTAATTGGGAAGATCTGAAGTAGAGCTCAGGAATGAATATTTTTCATGGGCTTCCCCCAAGTAATTCTGATGCTCCTCCAAAGAAGTACAATTCTAAAATATTTAATTGCTAATCTTGGGTATTCCCTATCCGTTCTCTCATTTGTTTTCTCTCTCTCTCTCTCTCTCTCTCTCTCTCTCTCTCTCTCTCTCTCAAGGCAGTAAGAGCCACCATGAAAAGGACCTGCAAATGCCATGGCATCTCAGGGAGCTGCAGCATCCAGACATGCTGGCTGCAGCTGGCTGACTTCCGGGAGATGGGAGACTACTTAAAAGCCAAGTATGAGCAGGCACTGAAAATTGAGATGGATAAGCGGCGGCTAAGGTCTGGGAACAGTGCTGAGGGCCACTGGACACCTGCTGAAGCCTTCCTTCCTAGTGCAGAGGCCGAGCTGATCTTTTTAGAGGAATCACCAGATTACTGTATCCGCAATTCTAGCCTGGGCATCTATGGCACAGAGGGTCGGGAGTGTCTGCAGAACAGCCACAACACATCCAGGTGGGAACAACACAGTTGCGGGCGCTTGTGCACTGAGTGTGGCCTGCAGGTGGAAGAGAGGAGAACTGAGGCCATCAGCAGCTGTAATTGCAAATTCCAGTGGTGCTGTACAGTCAAG
This sequence comes from Macroglossus sobrinus, assembly GCA_004027375.1. NCBI lineage: Eukaryota > Metazoa > Chordata > Mammalia > Chiroptera > Pteropodidae > Macroglossus > Macroglossus sobrinus. Next base: position 333,520 of record PVKZ01000989.1, on the reverse strand, counting down.
TGTGACCAGTGTAGGCATGTGGTACCCAAGTACTATTGCACACGCTCCCCAGGCAGTACTAGGTCTGGGGGCAAGGACAGCACCTGATAACACCCTAGGCAAACTCAGCTTGTTCAGCTGCATGACAATGCAGGGGGACACAGCTTCTCTCTTAGAGAGGGTAAATTGGAAAACAATTGGAAAATCACAGGGTTGGTCTGTAATCCTCTTAATATCTACTATATATTGTGAAATGAGGCCCAAGATTGTACATTATTCTTGATGGAGCTGAAATTGGAACCCGGGCCTCCTAATTTAGGCAGACCCCATTTCACCTTCCAACAACTTACTTCCTGGTCTTTATACCTGTACTTTTACAATTTGTTTGGTTTGGGGGTCTATATCCAGAGAGACCCTCAAAGTATTTGTCCCTATAAGTTTCAGACCATGTCCAACCCAGCTGTGCTGCTGAAAATCAGGGAATGGAAGCAAAAAATGAAAAAGTTCTGTCCAGAGTCTTGAAGGAGCAACTTTCCCCTACTCTAGCTAGCTCCAGAAAGATCAGTGTACAAGTTCATGCAGATAAGTAGGGGCAGAGACCACATACCTGCCTACTGGGAGGTTTTTAGAGTGTTGGGTTTTTCACCTGAATATAAACTTTTGAAAAGTCCTTCCCACCCAAATCTTGGGAAGCCAGGACCCAATACAACCTGAGGACTTTTCCAGCTCAGAAACCATCTGTGGAGCCATGGAAAAGGAACACGGTTGCAATAAGTGGACAGGTGACTACAACTTATCCAGACAAGCACCCCTCCTAGCTACCCACCCTCCCCCTGAGAGACTTTCCCCAAAAGAGCTGTAAAACGACTCTATTGTTATTTTCCCAGATTGGGAACTCAACTTTATTTTGCAATAAAAGCTTCTAGACTATATATCCAAACTGAGACCTTTTATTTCTCTCTTTGGAAATTTAGGATTAAAAAAGGAATGGGAACCTTACTTCTGTATCCCAATTATACACAAGGCGAGGGAGAACTGGAACTATCCAACACCCCTGATATCAGTGTTTGACAGATAATGAAATTGAGGCCCAAGAAACTAACTGGTTAATAGGAGCACAATCCAGACTCCCATATGTAGAAGGTGTTATTTTAATACAACCTAAGCAACTTTTGGAACAAGGAAGCCCTTTAAACTTGAACCATATTCAAAGTATGTTTACTTTCTTAACTTGGGCTTCCTGGGGTGTCTGTACACTGAGGAACTGGGCCCTAGGGCAAGAGACTAAGAAAGTTGTGGATTCTACCTTCCTCATTTACACTTCTACATTTTCCACTGAGGATCTCTGGGGGAGGAGTCGTTTCCCATAAAGAGAGCCCCGGGGTACAGACACTCATCTCCTAAATCTGAGCATTCAGCCTTGGAGATCTCCCCTGCAAGGAGGAGGTATTTCAGATATGTGAACGAACAAGTAAAATGACTGATAACCAAGAATGGGGAAACACTCTCAGCTTAATATTCTAAATTGGAAAACAATTTAAATGTTCACAGTATGGCAAACTAGTTAAATCATGGCCCCATAATGGAATAGTCACCATTAAAACAATGTTCTGGAGAAATATTTAGTAACATAAAAAACATGCACGATATAATTAAGTGAATGAAGTTCATTTTCATGAAACAAATTTTGTTTTAAAAGATATCAAAATATTTGTTATCATGTAATATCAAAATATAAAATGATTTGTTTTCCTTTTTGTGTTTTCTGTATTTTTATATTTGGCTACAATAAATAAATATTTTTGTCATCAAAAAGAATTAATAAAAAGTTATTTTTAAGTGCCTTCAGGAACTAACCAACCTTTTTTTTTTTTAAGTGAAAGGTTCATTAAGGAAGTTGGCATCTCAAGATAAATCATAAGCAGGTGCCTTGAGAGTCCACTCTGGTATCTATTACTTATGGTGCATTTAAAACTACCATGGATGGCAAAGACCAGAAATAAAAAGAAATCCATAAAAATTTAGCCTATGTCAAAAAAATGTAAGATTTCCTCTACTTCCCTCCTTCTAAGGAAGGTAAAAAACCACACTACAATAAAGGATGTGTGTGTGTGTGTGTGTGTGTGTGTGTGTGTGTGTGTGTGTGTGTGTCTAGAGGTAGTAAAGGGAAATGGAAGAGATTCTATCTAAGCCCCAAAATTGTGGTGAATAAATAGGCAACCAAAAGAAAAAATTATTTCCCTGTGCCTTAGGGGAAAAAACAAAAAAACTCCACCATTAAATTTTCTAGCTTTGAGGTTAAATCCTCAGTAAACAACGATGCCGAAGTACCCATTATGAAATCTGAGTTGTGACACTGTGCTAGGGAAATTAGATTTTTCTCCTTTTTATTCCTAACTAAATATCCATCCAAAGAACCTAGGTACCTGATAATTTGTCATTTTCCCCAGGTCCTTGCTGACATTCTCAAATAATCTCAGGGGAGATTTTCAGAAACAAAACTATCTCTGCTGCCCTGTCCAAATTGTCATTCAAGAAGAATAATATGCCTTGTGTTTTATGTGGGTTTATATCTGAAGTTTTCACTAATGAAGCCCAGAGTAATTGGGAGTTCCATGAAAAGTTTGCCTACTTCCCCCAAAAACTCATAGTCCCACTCCTTACAAGCCTCTTCCGTTCTCACTCACCTTATTCTCAGGTGGCAATCACAGCAACCAATGGACCCTGGGCTAGGAACCTAAAAGAATTCAGATTTCTCTACATCCATCACCTTCCTGTCAGGGATTCATTCCAAGGCATTACAGTGTCATTCAGATTCATTAGTTACCACCCTACACCACTTCTTCCCTTTTGGCTCATCCTTAACAAGCTGGCTATCATTAAGGTGACAGAACAGTAAAACCCCTATGTTCAATAGATTCAGGACCCAGGACAGGCAGATTGGCCACAATCCGATGGTTGATTTTGAAAAACTGCTGAAAAAGAGATCAATTCAATGAAGGAAACCTGTCCAAGAGCCTATTCCAATATTTCAGTAAATCCAGGCACCGCTTCACATTGCCTGTATTTTCTCAGTCCAGTTTAAAAAGGAAAAAGTGCTCATGCTTGTTGGGCCCCTATAAAGCTTTTTCTCCTCCTCCTCCTCTTTCACCTCCTTCTCCTCTTTTCCATCTGGCCCTTGTTGTGGATAGAATAAGAGACACCTAAAAAAAACCCTGAGGACTTTTCCTAGAGTCTCCTATGGTCCCCTGCCAATCTCTTTAGGGCTTGCTGGTGGGTGACCATACAGGTAAGGATGGAAGGGAAGCAACTGAGTACCTACTAAGTCCTACTAAGTGTCAGGTGCTTAATACATATTATCTCCTTCGATCCTCAGACAAACCAATTAAAGTATACAATTATTCCCCTCTTACTACTCAAGAAACTGGCTCAGAAGCCCCAATCTAAAATTAAACACGGGAAGATTGATTTGAATTCAGGCCTGTTCCCCTGTAAATTCATAATCTCTTATACACCACTTACATTCTGGGAACCCCAGGGATCTCTGGTGATTTTAACTGTCTTGACAGCTTTGTAGAGCGACTACCATTCATATGCAGTGCAAGGTGTCCTCTTCCTCCCTTTTATACAAATAGGAGAGTCACATTTCTCGCCCCTTCTCCAGAATGAAGAGACCTAACTTTTGACTTGCAAAGGCCTTCCTTAGAATGATAAAGCAGATAGCCTGGCCCCTGCTGACTTGGGAGGACAGAATCCTAGTTCTCCAGAGGGTACTTAAAGAAAAAGGCTAACCATTACGGTCTATATCAGAGTTCAAAGTTTCAAAGGGAATTTAAAGAAGGGGTGTTTATTTAGGAGGATAAAAGAAGGAAAACCGCGATCCAGAGAAAGACAAATTTCTAGCCCTACATCATAAACTACTCATAATCCTTGATCACAAACATTTACTCAGAGCCCAGAGAAAAATGTTTGGGTTTGGGGGAAAAAAATGAAATCAAGGACCAGAGCAAAGTCTTCTGGAAGAGGTTAAAGACTTTGGGGTACAGCTAGAGCTCTAAACCACCTAACCCTGTGTCATTCCGTACCACTGGAGGAAAGCTAGGCTTAGAAAAGAAAAGTATCCCACCCATTTTCACCAAATGAGATAGCTGAAGAGATAATACTAGATAGACTCCAAGGCCCTGAGCACTCCGTGGTTGGTGCTCTGCCCACCCTGTGAGGCTGCCCTTTTCATCAGGAAACAGATGAATGATGACTAATGGAAGCACTAAGGAAATGAGGCCAGAGTTCTAGGAAGACTCAGGCTATACCTGGCCAGTGAGGGAACAGAGAGGCTATGGGTAATGATGGGACTTGGCAAACGTGAGATCTCTTATTTCTTCACCAAGAGCTTCTTGCATACAAGATCACTTGATTCAGTCACTGCTTATTAACAGAACTCTGAATTCACAGCTAAAGGAAGAAGAGCACATTGTACACTATGTTTTGAAAGCCCATCAGGAAGAGTGTTTGTTAGAACATTTGCTGCATGTCTAACTTGTGTCGGCACTTCTATATTTTAAGCCTACTAAATCTTCTAGAAGCTCTCATTATGGATTTAGGCCTTCTTTTCTCCAAGCTAAATAACCCTAATTACTCCAGTTTTCCACTAGTTCTTTCTCATACTCTTTTTCTTAGATCATCTTCAAATATACCAATTTGGGGTTTCTATGAGGAGTCAAATGGGGTGTGAACCCTTCTCAAGATTCAACTGCCATCATCTCTTTGCCCTCAGGTATCTGAAGAATCTACTTGGTTGTAACAGAGCTTTGATCGCCCTGTCAGGCTCCACTTGTAATTCTCCCTTGTCCAGGTTCATTTCTAACATCCTCCATTTCAGCCAGTAGCCTTCTCAGCTCCTTCTGCCAGGGCTTCAAGGTCCACTTGAGCTAGGGACTTCAGATGGTGTGAGGGTAAGAATATAAAATTGACAAACAGGACTCCCTTCTCTGCTCTCGCCTGTGGAGAATTTACATACTCTAAAATTTCATTTTTATTTCTTTGCTGATGACTCCTAAATCGCCATCTCTGTGCAAGCTCTAAGCACCACAGCTCTAATATTTCACTGGCCATTTCTATTTGAGCGACAGAATTGATTTTCTCTTACAATTTCTGTTTCCATCAGTGGTCTAATAAAACTTTGAGTGACTAAGAATTCTGAGTTATTCCCAATTCCTCTCTCTGCTTAACTTTTCACATTTAGTCATCTTTCTTTGATTTGACCTCTAAACTTTTCCCCTACTCTCCATTACCTTTGCCTCCATGCTAGACTGACTACTGTACCTTGTACTTGATTTTTGCACTAACTCAATAACTCTCCACTTAACACATTGTTACCATATTTATCTGACTAATATATCACATTCAATTTATTATCATCTGATTTAAAAAACAACAATAAAACTTGCAATGTCCTAGAGAATAAAATCCTAATTCTTTGGCCAGACATTTCAAGTCTCCTAAACTGGACACTGCCCTACTGAAAACATTACAATTTATTTCTATGAATATATTCTCATAAAAATAGACCAAAAGAGTGAATCACCTTCATTCCCTTCTTCCCCCAGCCCACTACCCTTCCCAGGGGTAACTGCTTTTAACTTGCTTTTCCAATTTCATCCTTTGCTTCCTTAGCTCCAGAGTCAGTTCTTTGCATATATCATCCCCTTGAAACATCTCTATCCCAGTTGAGATCATTTCCCTCCCTGAAATACCTTTGCTCCTACCTACTGCCCCTCAAACTTCAAATATTTCCTCCTAGAGATCTATCTGCTCCTTGAAATCACCTGTTTTTTTTTTTTGTTTGTTTGTTTGATATAATCTAAATACCACTACCAAGGATGTCTAGGCATTACATGTTTTTCTATGTCTCAACAACAGGGCTGACACGTCTCCTCCTTGGAAGCAGGACCATGTTACCCTTCCTGGTGCTTCTGCAAGCAAGCATCTTACAACACTCTGCCTGTGATAGGTGATTAGTGTTCTCTCTGACGTTAAACAATCTTGCCCAAAGGTGGTGTAAATATACAGGTCATGGGATTTCAGAGAAGTAGAAGTCATCTCCTATAATCTCACTTTACAGAAGAGGGAAAACAATTAGCCCAAGGTCATTTGGATAGTTAAAAGTTACACTGAGGCTAGATCTCAGGTCTCCTAATTCTAAGTTCAAGCAACTCCTAGGTCCTCTGTTCTTGAGGATTCTACACTGTTCTTAGGACCAATCAGCCGGGCAGTAACTTAGGTATCTAATGGGGAAGAGCTTAGATGTGACTTTTTAAAAAGACAGATGAAGAGGAGGAGGGGGAGGAAGGGAAGAGAATATCATATGAAGTTCCCCAACACACCATTACCATTTAAGCCCACAGCAGAGAAAAAGGTCAGCCCATTCCCCCTAGTTCACTATCCTTCACTGCACATACCCCTTCTCCCCTTCCTTGGTATTCACCTTAACTTAGCTTCACCTGAACTAAAAATGTTTTAGGGCACAAAGTCAGAGTCACCTTGGACTTTTGATATCTCTGGAGACCCAGTGCACTTCCTATTACTTCATGGTTTATGCCTGTTGTCCTAAGTATAATTGTAATTGTTCTTCTTTCCACTCTGAAAAGTCAATGATAATTATGTGGCCCCCTATTTATAACCTACTTCATCATTTATTTAATAAATACTTGTTGAGAACCTACTCTGTTACAAGCATAGCACTAATGCAAAGGATGCAGAAGTTCATGACATAGACAAGATCTGTGCCCTGATGGACAGCACATCAATGAACAAGTAAAACAATAAATTATTACAGGCTGAAATCAGTGTCAAGACAAAATAGTGGGTTCTTCTAATAAGGTGGCAACATTTTTTAAAAAAGAAGCCTCTCTATAAAGTTGACATTTAAGATGATACCCAAAGGATGAACAGGAAAAGACCTTACAAAATTCTAGAAAATGATCAGTTTGATGTCACTGGAACGTGACACCATGTAATGGCATGACAAGAACTTAGAAAAGTACGCATGGGCCACATTATGCAAGATCCAGTAGGTTACAGTAAAAAGTATGAATTTTGTTGCAGAGAAATGTGAAATAATTAAAAGATTTTAAGCAGAGTGGTTACAGGAACTACTTACTTTGTAAGATAACTCATACCGGCGGCTATATGAAAATGGACTGCAGAGAAGCAAGTGTGTAGACCTGGAGACAAGGAGGCAATTGTATTAGGCCAGGCAAGAGCCGATGATGGTGGCTTGGACTAAGGTAGGGACAGAGTGAATGGAGAGAAGAGGGAAGATGAACAGTATGTATAAAAGAGGTAGAACCAATAAAATTTGCTGATGGATTGCATATGTTGGGTGAGAAGAGAGAAATCTAGGATGACTTCCAGTTTTCTAGCTTTAGTAACTGAGGGAACAGATGATGCTATTACTGAACATAGACAAAATGAGAGAGAACCTTAGGGTAGGGCTAATGAGAAGGTGGGAATCAAGAGTTCTATTTTAAGCACTTTAACTTTGAAATTTTTCTGAGACATTCAAGTGGAGCTAGCTATCAAGTAGGCAATTGACTATTAAGTCTGGGAAAGCTGGCTAAACAAATTAGAGGAGAAATTTGAGATGGAGATGCAAATTTAGGAGTCATCAAAATAGAGATAGTTCCTGAAGCTGTGAGATAAAATGAGATTTCCTAAACAGAGTAGAAATTAAGGGAAGAGGGCATAGGTAAAGTCATAAGAAACAACACACCTCTCTCATTGAGAGGTGAAATGCCCAATGAGGAAGCTGTACAACTGAATCTGTTTTTGATTCTGGAAATAAATAGGTACAGACTTCTGGCAGGTAGGGATGTAGATGAACTAACCTTTGTGGGGGGCCTCCATCACTCTGTTCATTCAATTAATGAACATGGGTCATGGACTATGTTAGGTGCCTGCCAGGGACATAAAGATGAAGGGACATAGTCTCTCCCAATCAAGAGGAAAAGCACATCTGTGTGCATAGTTATTTGGATGATAAACAACCTAATCAAGGTGTACACAGGGGCAGTGGGAACACAAGGATGAAAGTAATCAATGTCTGTCTGGCCCAGAACTGAAGCAAAGCTCATCCACATCGTGAGAGAAGCTGAACAGGTGCTCTGAAGCTAGAAAGGTTCTCATGCACATACACTTGTTTCTGTTTTGTTTTAAAACAAAGTTTGTGCTTCCAGGGATAAATATAAAATCATGATAGGCTGGTGGGGGTAAAAACAAAGGCTTTGGTTCTCTGTTTATTGCCCTTTCCTAGGAGCCTTAATCAGGGGTGGGGTGGGAATGTGGTTAGAGGAAAACATGGAAGAAAGTGGTTTACTGCTGATCACAAAAAAAAAAAAAAAAGCAATAAAATACTTTGCCCTGAGCTTCATAAAGGTCATAATAGGTATGATAAGCTATCATTTAACAAGGAGGAAATTGAAGTTTCATTTCCTTGCTTTTGTGGCACCCCTTGAATTGGGTTGATGACACCATTCAGTCAGTCAGCATGAAGCCTGCCTTACCAATTTTGTTTTGCAAAACAAAGCCAGTCATGGTCAAACTCAGTTGGTCAATTCCACAGATTAACATGAGAGTCCCCCAGGAAAGCAGGACAGCTGAGATAGCTCTGGTTGGAAAACGATGGGGTTAATCCTAGGCCAGCTTGGCAGGGAGCTTCATAAGATCTTTAAGGCCCCTAGCACCCTCCCACTCTTGACCCCTCCACGAGCTTTCCACACTCCCCAGTGTCCTGGGTTGACTCTTAAATTACCTTCAGAGTTTGAAAGACTGGGCTGGGGCTGAGAGTATGGATATATTTCTCCCTTTGTGTCATATAATCTTTCTCAACCCGATTTCTTTAGACCTAGCAGTATGTTAATACTGCTAGGTCTAAAGATCTGCCAGATTTTTCCTAGCTGGTGCTAGGAAAAATCTGGCAGAAATCTATATGAACACAAACTGAAAAAAATAAATTTTCTTTAAAAAATGACAGTAATACAAAATTTTTCTTAAATCCTGGGCCCCAATAGAAGTGCCTACACAACCCACAACCTAAAAAAAAAAAACAGTGAAGATGAAAATATATTGTTAAAACTGTACTGAACAGCCAGGTATTTTTATTGCTGCTATGACTAAGACGTTAGAAAATAATAATTGATTCTCTCAGAGGATGATCCAAGTCCATTCTGTTTCCTCTTCATGTCTAGAATTTGCTGTAAAACTGGGGCCACTTTAGAATAGACGACAATCTACAGCTTCTCAAAGTTCCCATTAGCGAAAAAAAAAAAATTTCATTTTTCTCTTTCTAAACTCTGATGTTTATGGTGAAAAAACAATTCTGCCAACAACACATAAGGACTATCAAAGAGCCAAGAAAATCTGCACGTGCAGTGAAGTTGCCTGAATAACCATGGTGTTCATGTTCCAAAAGAGGATTAAGGTAATGTTTAATCACCCTAAAGGTCACCTCACACTCTTCCCAAAGGATTTGTTCCTGCGGTCTTCTGTGACTATAGACCCAATTTAATTCAACTAATCAAGGAAGACAATTTAGTATTGTGGGTAAAGTTATGATGATTTTGCCACATATTTTGCTATAATGCTATGCAATTTACTTCCTGAACTTCAAAATCTTTATTGGAAAAAGAATGAGACTGCATTAAATTGCATTAGATATCCACTAGATTTTTTTCCAATTTTAAAATTCTATTTTGAGCCTCAAAGTTTCTCTATCCTGACAGTTCTGGCCTTCATATGATGTCTCATACCAATTGCCATACATAATAAATTTGAACTATTTCTGGTTTCTAGAAACTTACAGCCTGCAAAAAAGCAACAGTCAGATATTCTCCATGTACACAGTCTTATCAATAGATTCCATTAATTTGAGTATTGTGCTGAAGGAAGCTATTTGTATATTATACTTTAAAAGGTTTTACTATTATATTAATACCACAAATAAGACTGCAGGTGGAGGTTTTTAACTACTTATGATGACAATGTTTTCAAGCACTGCTTCTCAAGGGGCTTCTGGCATAATGAGTGGCATTCTGAATGTGAGTCAGGAAACTTAGTCATGTCTCTTAGCTACCTCATTTGAAGCCTCATTTGCTTCAAATATAAATGAAGGCATTGAATTAGGAACCCGGCTGCACAGCAGGAAGTGAGCAGCGGTTGGCTAGCAATCGAAGCTTCATTTGTATTTGCAACCACTCCCCAGTGCTAGCATCACTGCTTCAGCTCCAGCTCAGATCATCAGGCATTAGATTCTTATAGGAGCACCAGTCCCTGGTGCCAAAAAGTCTGGGGACCGCTGAATTACAGGGTTTAAAATTAATTGGCAAAGGTTGTTTTTTTTTTTTTAGGCAGATGAGCAAGAGCAAGTAATGGTTAAGTATAAATAAAGGCATTAATGCCTTTAGTAATATGGACAATGAAAGGGATTTGGTGGTGCTTTCTGATTGATGATGGAAGAGAACCTGTGATTGTCAGCCACAAAAAGCAATAGCATAAACCAAATTAAGTTACAAGCTCCACTTCCTTGATTTATATACAATAAACCCATTAAATGAATGAATTTGATTTGTACACAACATTTTGTTGGCCCTATAAGGAAGACGAGAAGTTTCCCATGTCTGTGCAAAAGCACCATGAAGTAATGAAAAAACTTTAGAGTCAAGTAAAATTAGTTCAAAACCCTGGCCCTAATAATTCCTAGATATGGCCTCTAGATCAAACCATTTTAACCTCGAGATTGTTTTGAGAATTAAATAGGATAACATAGGTGAAAGTGCTTAGCATGGTGCTTGGCACATAACAGGTAACAGCAGACAGTAATACTTCTGTTAATGATGGGAATATAATCTATAAATAAGTTTAAAATGTATGAGATTAATAATAATAGCTAACATTGAGTGAGTGCTTCCTCTGTGCCACCAAGCACTGATAAATACTTTTACATATATTATCACATTTAACTCTCACAACAACCCTGTTAGGTAGGCGCTATCATTATTTCCAGTTTATAGATGAGGAAACAGAATCAGAGAGATTAAGCAACTTTTCCCACGGCCACAGAGCTAGGAAGACATGGAGTTATGATAGTTTTGCTATTTCCAAAGGCCATTTCACCATATTGTTCACTACATTATGTCAAAGGAGTGTATTATTTAGTGCCAGAGAAGTTAGAAATTAAGCATGAGTAGTTCACAGGCACAAGAGATAAGCATGTATTAGAGCAAAATTATAGAAAGTTATGTTCTAGGCTAGGAACAGTATAAGCATAAAAGAGGAGAGTCCTCCAGTGTTTGTGATGAGGAGAAGCAGGAGTAAGGGAAGAGAATGGTTTTAGCAAGTGTAGAGGAGTAGGAATGAGTAGGGTAAGCAAACAGTCCACTCCAGCTACGGCAGTGTCCATAAAGGCAGGTTCTGGGAAGACAAGGTTGGAAAGATAAGCACTAGCCAGTCTCTGAGAGCTCTGAATCTCAGACTAACAAATATAAAACATTTTTTTTACCGTATTGGGTATACACTAAATACTCAATAAGTATTTGTTGATTGTCACAAAGTAGAAAGAATTAATTTCAAACTAAGCTACCCAATGAAAGTAGGAAAACTCTTTTCCATACAAACACTGTTTATTCAACTTGAGTTCCTGGCCAACCAGAACAGATATAAAGCATGTTAGCACACTGTCCTAAATTTCTTTCCTGTGTGACATGTTTCATAATTTCAAAATCTTTATAGCAGCTTATGTGGAGGTCAGGAATTCCAAACTCACTGAAATTAATGTCAAGTATTTTTAACGTAAAAAATTAAATTAGTACAGTTTACAATTAATATATGCAAACAAAAAATGTAATAGTCTTGGGGAAAAAAGAAAAAGGAAAATGATCAAGAAGAGGGCAGGAAAAAAGATGAAGAGACTTAAAAAATAATAGCTATAAAGATAAAGAAAAGTACTATAAAAAGATGTCAGGGCATGGAATCCAGTGAAAAGGCCAGTTCAGATGGTTTAGGAGAGCTCAGGGTCAAGCCTCGAGCTAGGTAACTATGGAGGTACCCAGACCTATAAGAAGGTAGAACAAAGAGTTCAGGCTGGGACCTACCATTTTAATAACAGAGAGAGGGATATAAACAATGAGATTTCACCAATGAGATAATACCTTAACTATATTACATTTTTACTTGATATAGTATATTGTTTCTCACCACAAAAGATCACACTAATTTCAAATATTACATTTTTTCAAACAAACCTGGGGAGGCATAATGAAACTCATAATGTTGCCATTTAGGTGTTTAATCTGTATCTCTAAAAGTTTCAAACCAGTTAAACTAGATTAGAATTTAGGGGTCCTATTAAATATAGTATTTTATTTTAATTGAACTTTGAAAAGGAAGACGGAAGCTTTAAAGTCAAAATTTTCATCTGTGATGTTTAGTTTGTAGTTAGTCATCGGATGGTTAGAAGTTTGGCATGACTAATTCTTCACAGTCCATTTGCTAAATGACACATTATAAAAACAAGCACCACTGAAAAGGATGTGCTTGTTTCCAAAGCTTCACCTTCATTGTAGACCTACTGTTTCATATTGGTCCTTGTCTTACCATTTTATGGTGCAAGAGGCTCTAACCACATGTATATGTTAAGACTCCTTGAAATGTTCTCACACTGGCAAGAACCAGAGAGGTTGTCATTCTAGCCCCAACATAAAGGCCACCCAGAAGGATCAGGCTCTTACAATTCTGATTAAGATTCATTGAGCCCTGAGATGCTTATTCTTGTAAAAGAATAAGCTTACCTTTCTCTATCCCACAATTAGAAAACTTGTGCCCAGATCCTAGTAGAACAGTGGAGAATGCTAATTAGGTAAACTCAGCAGAGCTGCTTCAAAATAAAAGAGCCAAACATTGAAAGAGATTCAAACTCTGATGATAAGACAGTTTAAAGGATTGCAGTTTAGGTTGACACTTTGTTAGTAGTTTGTGTCTTTCAAGGGCTTTGTCTGCTTCAACTAATTTGCTGAATTTATTGGCAGAAAGTTGTTCATAATATTCCCCTGACCTTTTAATATCTGTAAGGTCTGTAATCATTTGACAATAATGAACTCAATGAGCAGAATTGGTTTGAGAAAAAATGGTGGGAGGGGAAAATTTGAGGCTGCTTTGATAGACCATATGAAGCCATAATTTTCTAAGCATTCCTCTAAGCTCAGCCAAGAAATGCAGATGAAGCAAGTAGGGAAAAAAGGAATTATTTTATGGTTCTTGAGATGGCGTTGTTGGTCTGATTAGCTGCCCATTTGTCTGCAAGCTGCTTTCTCCTCCCATTCCGTGCTCCCTGCCATCACAGTGCAGCTGCTGGCCAGGAAGCCTAAGGAAGGGGCTCCCTCTGGAGCTGATGGCAGTGGCACTTTGGAAAGTGCTGGCGGGGGGTGGGCTATAAAAAACAATTTGGTCTGGGAACAAAAGGCATCAATCACAGCAGTGTCATCGACCCTCTATTTGGATGGAAGGAGAGAACTTTCTGGGTCACCTTGGAAGCAAGAAAGGAACACACAACATCATTTTACTTAGACATCTCCCTTTCCAGTGGACTAAAGGGTCTAATTAATTTAATAGGAAAGCTATGCATGACTGCTCCACAAAGATCTTTTTCATTAGTCATGTGCTATGGGGAGGTAAGCTACTCAGTTGCAGTCTCTAAGTGAAATTGCCAGATATCACAGGACTCTACCTTTAAAAGTAAACTTCTCTGTTAAAGGCTGTCATGAACTTGGGAGCTCCAAAGATTTAAATAACTTTTGGAAGCAATTATTGATCTTAAATGAAAAGCGCAAAATTAGTATAAGGAATGTTATTAGTGAGGGGACCAACAAAAATAAAAAATCCAAGAGAAGCACCTGGTATCACAGAAATAGCAAAGAACTCAGCCATCTCTGAATCAAAAACTCAAAGTTTAGTCTAAATAGTTCTTATAAAGAGTTAACTGCATAAGAGAAGTTGCAGTGTTTCTGAGCTGGGGAAGTACTCTAAGAAGTATCTGTGACACTTTCAAATCAAGCGAATCTGTGGCATCCTTAAACCAGAGCAGATTAACTATTGCCCTGGGCTCTCTTCTTTAAGCATGACTCTAATCTTCAAACTTCCCAACGTAGAAACCGAGGTAGGTAGGCCCAGTTTAGACACATTCCATATTTCTTGGCTACGTATAAGAAGACGAACACGAGGTTGGGGAAGAAGAGGGCTTCGTCCCAGATCTAAACTTCTAAAGAAATAAAGAAAAACCTAAACTTCTGTTTAGGTAATAACTTCTGTTTAGTTTCAAGTCATAAGAGAGCTGTATGCTTGCTTGCTTTTTTCTTTGGTCTCTTTGAATCCTAGAAAAAGGAACCAAATGAAGTGCTATATCTGGATTAACAAGGATACAATACCTTTTCAGTGTGGAAAAAATGCATTAAATCATCAGTGCTTAACGAAGATAAATGTGTGTGCAGTACAGCCTATGTCAGAAGACAGTCTTTTCCCTTTTCTAGTAACCTAGGAAGTAAACAAGAAGCCAGTCTTCTCATTTTCCTATTCAATCTATGCTACACTTTCCAGTTCTGGCCCATGAAATAATGACCTCAAATGTGTTCAAGTTAAATAACCCTAAGGTTAAGTATATTATTTTCCATTTGTATGTATTTTTGCCTAGTCTATCTCCAAAATAGATCTCAAATTAGTCTGTTTTCTCTATTTTTCCCCTTCCATTAAAAAAAAAAAAAAAGGAATATATGGAGACTGGAGCTAACTTTCAGCATGGAAATTTTCTTCTATATACAATGCTGCCTCTTTTTTCCACAAGGGGAGGCTCTTGTGGTGGAAAAGACTTTCTGAAACCGTCATACTGGAATCCCATTGTAAAAACTATTTGCTTTTTCCTTTATGTTCTTGGCCATTGCTCAAAAACATAGTAATATATCTTTTAGATTTTAGTTTGTTTTCCCAACCCTGAAGCTAAAAGTGTTTTGAAATACAATGGGCACACCAGTCTCAGGAAGAATACATCCAAAAACTCGCATAAATGCCAACACTGAGAACTTGCAAAAAATCTTGGCCAACGGATAGCTTAAAGAGAGTCTATTAATAAAAAAAGTATTGCTAACCCTTTTGAAATGGACAATTAAGACATTTATCATTTTAATCCTTAAAAAAAACTACAAAAGCAGTCACATGAACACTGTAGAAAATTTAAAATATGGCTAAGCAAAAATAAGAAAAAAAAAACAGCATAATGCCTCCATCCAGAGATTAGAGGTAATAAATAACATTTGAGTGAATATCCTACATCTTATTCCACACACAAACACACACGAATTTTTAACAAAATGAGATCCCACTGTAAACATTTAATTGTACATGCTTTTTTCAGTTAACAATCTTTACCTTACAAGGCTCTAAATTTTCATCACATTTAAATTCAAATCTTCCCAGTTCTCTCAAAAATGTCCTTTGTAGCTTATCTGCTTAAACCAGAGTCCAATCTAGACATAAGTATTGAATCTGATTATACATCTTAAGTCTCTTTTAATAAAAAATACTCCATTTTCTCATGATATCAATTTATTGAAAAGTACATAGCAGATCTCCTGCAGAACACCCCATCTTCTGAATTTTTCTGGTTGCTTTTCATGGTGTCCTTCAGGTTGTCACTTTACCTCCTATATTAACATTCACTGGAAGTCTGGCCTAAAGTTTTGATAATTTTAAAGTATACATTTTTGGCTAGAATTTATCATAAATGATGAGTATATTTAATTTGTATAAAAAGCTCCATATTATCTGAATGTCTCCTATCAATGATGTGAAAATTGACCACTAGATTAGGATGACAGTCAACTTTTTACTCTCTTTTTCACAGCTTCATTTATGAATAGTTTTAAAGTACAGCAAAGTTGAAACAATAGTATAATGAACACTCAGGAGCCCTAGATTGAACAATTGTTAATATTTTGCTAACCTTGCTTTATCTACACATGTACAAAAATATTTCTTTTTTACTGAAGCATTTGAATAAAAGTTGCAAACATCACAAACTTTATCCCTAAATATTTTAGAATGCATCACCTAAATACAATGACTTCTTTCTTTTTATGGCCATATCATTTTGACCCTATAAAATTTATCAATTATTCCATATTGTTCTCTAATATTTAGCTCATATCTAAATTCCCTTTATTGGATCCAATCAAGATCTACTCATTGCATTTGATTAAGATGTCTCTTTGGTCTCTTTTAATCTAGAACAATTCCTCCCCATTTCCACTTTTTGTGTTATAATGACATTGACTTTTGAAGAGATGAAGCCAGTTTAAGTATTTATTCTTAATAAAAGTGCTTTATAACCTGGATTTTTTTTGAAAAGTAAATTAACATTTAAGAAATAAAAATGTTTACATTTTTTTCACCTAATACCTTGTTGGAAAAACATAATTGGAAAATATTAACCTAAAGACTATTTGGTAGAGTAATCAATCATTCCATGTTGCTCAGGACTGAGAAAGCTCCCAGAATGCATGACTTTCTGTTATACAACCAGGAAAGTCCCAGGCAAACCAGGCTCTGTGACTAGTCACTTCTGGAGAGCTCTTACTAATGTTGAGGAAATCATTATCTAAGTAATCAGTTAAAATCATGACCTGGTTCCACCTATTTTTATTATATCAAATAATAATTTATATACTTATACTTTTTAAACTAAACTATCTGAACTGTGCATTAATTATGCATCTAGATATAGGATAAGGATACATGCTTGGGAAAATATCATAACTAAAATTCCATGTCTTACTCTTTAAACATAAAAAATAATAATATAGCAACATCTTACATCAACCTTCTATTACTTAATGTTACACCATTGTTAAAATTATACCCTAGGCTGATAGCCATTGCAGTATACCAAGCTACATAGAGATGGCACCAGGACAAGTGACAGCCAGACAGGCACTGGGTGACTCTGTGCCTCTCTGAGGGGGGAAAATAAAAACTAAACGTGGGCAAAAGAGAGCCTAAGAAGCCCAGAAGCAAAATGTCATCATATACATTCTTTGTGCAAATTTGCTGGGAGGAGCACAAGAGAAAGCACTCAGATGCTTCAGTCACCTTCTCAGTTTTCCAAAAAGTGCCAACAGGAAGAAGGCCATGTCTGCTGGAGAAAAAAAGTTTCAAAGATATAGCAAAGGCAGACAAGCTCGTTGTAAAAAAAAGAAATGAAAATCTATATTCTTCCTAAAAGGCAAACTAAAAAGTTCAAGGATCCCAATGCTTCCAAGAGGCCTCCTTCAGTCTTTTTATTGTTCTGAATATTGCCCCCAAAATCAAAGAACTTCCTGGTCTACCCACTGGTGATGCTGCAAAGAAACTGGGAGAGATGTAGAACAACACTGCTGCTAAACTGAAGGAAAATATGAAAAGGATATTCTTGTGTAAGGCTATGTGGCAAAAAGGGAAGTTATCATTTTCTTATTGAAAAAAGTGAGAAAAAGGAGAAAGAGAAGATGAAGATGAAAATGATAATGATAAAGAGATGGTTCTAGTTTTTGTTTATAAAGTATTTAACCTCTCTGTATACAACTTACTCCTTTTAAAGAAAAAAAATGAAATATAATGCAGTGTAAGATTTTTTTAAAAAATTGTACAGTGGTTTTTGTTTTTGTTTTAGTATGGTTAACATACTACCGAACATGTTAAATGCTAGCCCTGTCCTGTTGATATTTTCAATAGCCACTAACTCTGTTTGGTATAGTAAGGAGGTTGTAGAAGTTTCAAGCGAGTTCTTGTTGGTACATAAGACAAATTAATTATACATGAGGATGGTAGTTTTTTCACCTTCATTTTTCTGTGATGCATCTTATAAAAATTAAGTGCTGTTCTGATAAACGAATAAGCACTTTATAAACCCCTCGCCAAAAAGTTGCAGTTGTGTTGTTGACATTCTAAATACCTCTAAGTAAATATAATTTTCTTAATAGAAAAAAATATCTTACCCTAAACCTATATTTTGTCTTAGATAATATTATCTGCTGAATAAAAAACATGGTTATTCTTTTAAAACTTATTTTCAAGAAATAATTTCTTTCACATGTGGTTATTTAAACCTTTAGGAATTATGATTTGTTTATTTTTAAGTAAAGCATGCTTTTTACAATGAGATAGTTCATGATTTGTTCTTTAGAGGATTTTATTTTAATAAGGTTCTTCTGCAATATGATGGAGACAAAGTTTAGGTTTGTTGGGATTATTTTTCAGAAGCCAATCAGCTAGCCAAATCTATGGGGAAAAAAAAACAAGTTAATAAATATTTAAACATTTTCTTCAATACATAGTATGAATTTAAAACTCTAAACAATTTTCAATATCACTTTATGAATAAGATAAATAAACATTAAAAATTGAAACACTAAGTTTTACATTATGCAAGATTGTCAAGTATAAATCCAAATTGGAAAGAAAGAAGTTAAACTATTTCCATTCACACATTATATGATCCTGTATATAGAAAATCCCAAAGAATTTACAAGAAAGCTATTACACCTAATAAATAAATTTGGCAAAGTTGTAGAATACAAAGTCAACACACAAAAATCAGTTATGTTTCTATATATCAGCAACGAACAATCCAAAAAGGAAATTAAGAAATCACTGTCATTTACAATAGCACTGGAGAAAAGAAGTATCTAGGAATAAATACTTATATTAAAAACTTTAAAACATTAATGAAAAAAATTTAAAGACCTAAATAAATAGAAAGACATTCTGTGTTAATGGGTAAAAAGACTTAATACTGTTAAGATGTCAATACTACTGAAAGTGATATGCAGATAAAACACAATCTCTGCCAAATTTCAAACAGTCATTTTGGCAGAAATGGGAAAGTCAATCCTCAATTTCAATAGAATTTCCAGGGGCTCTGTATAGCCAAAACAATCATGAAAAAGAACAAAGTTGGAGGATTTTCTGAGTTTGTTCTTCCCAATTTCAAAATCTTTGACAAAGCTACAGCAACCAAAACAGTGTGGCACTGGCATACAGAGAGATATATAGACCAACGTAACAAAATTAAGAGTCCGGAAATAAATCCTGACACATACATAAAAATTAATTCAAAATTAATCAACAACCAAAATATAAGAGCTAAAACCATTAAAATCTTAGAAGAAAATATAGTAATAAATCTTCATGACCTTGGATTTGGCAATGGATTCTTAGATATAACACTAAGAGCACAAACAATGAAATAAAAATAGATAAATTGATTTTCATCAAAATTTTAAACTTCTGTGCATCAAAGGACATTATCAAAAAATGAAAAAACAACCTATAGAAAGGGAGAAAATATTTGCAAATCATATACTTCATAAGGGTATAATATCTATACCCTTATAATTCAATGACAACAAACCACTTAAAATGAACAAAAAATTTTAATTTGACTAGAAATTTCTCCAGAGAAAATATACAAATGGCCAATAGGCACAGGAAAAGATGCTCAACATCATCGGTCATTAGGGAAATGTAAATCAAAACCGCAATAATAAACCATTTTATATCTACTAGGATGACTATAATAAAATTGAAAAAGAAAAGAACAAGTGTTGGTAATGATGCAGAAAAATTGGACTTCTCATACATTGCTAGTGGGTATGTAAAAAGCAATCACTATGAAAAGCAGTTGGTGGTTCCTCAGAAAGCTAAACACAGAATGTGACCCTGCAATTCTACTCTTAGGGATATATGCTCCTGAAATTAAAAACAGGTACTCAAGCAATATGCACAATAACTGAAAGGCAGAAACAACCCAAGTATTTACCAAGAGATGAATGGATAAACAAAATATAATATGTACATACATGGAATATTATTCAGCCATAAAAGAAATGAAATTCTGATACATGCTACAACATGAATGAACTTTGAAAACATTATGCTAAGTGAAATAAGCCAGCACGAAAGAACAAAAAGTCTATAATTCCACTTATATAAAATATCCACAATAGACAAATTCATAGAGATAGAAAGTAGTTTAGAGGTTATTAGGGCCTGGAGAAAGATGGTAATGGGAGTTACTGCTTAAAGGTTACAGAGTTTCTGTTTGGGGTGATGAAAAAGTTTTGAAAATATGTAGTGAAGATAGTTGCACAACATTGTGACTATAATTAATGTCACTAAACTGTACACTTAAAAATGATTAAAATTGCAAATTTTACCTCATATATATTTATCACAAAAAAATAAAAATAAAGTATATTCAGAAGTATTGAAAATAATATTAAAAAATAATTTATTGTGGTACTGCTAGAACACATCATCCTTGTATCAGAATACATGCCCAGATACAGGATTTAATATTAATAAATAAGGCTTCATAAATCAATGTACATGGAAAACTAGACAGAAAAAAATGAATTTAGATCTTCATCTTGTATTATAGACAAAAATAATTTCCAGATGCATGGGAAAGTTAAATATAAGAAATCTAGAAGAAAACAAAAGTGAATATTTAGCAAAACTTTCAATGAGATAGGACTTTCTAAACAGTAGTCTGCTATGACTAAGTAAACTGCTTGAGCTAAAGGCGACCCTGGACTTTCTAAACTTAGGTGATCAGTGGAAACCCACAATAAGAAAAAAAAATTAAGGTTTGACTTATCGAATATTTAAAAGAAAAAATTAAAAATTAAACAGAAAACATTTTCAGAGCAAATATGATCAAAGGTCATATAAAGAATTCTTACAAAACTCCAAAGATAAGTGGACAAAAAATAGATAATTCACAAAAGAGAAATTATAACTAAACATAAGGGAAAAAGTTTAACATTACCAGTAAACATACACATGGAAGTTAAAACAACTGAAACCATCATCTTTCTTTCGCCTGTTATCAAATCAGTCCCACTCCTGCTCTAGTATGTTTAACTTACTCTAACACTAATGTGGATCAGGTGAAATGGGAATTATTATACACATTGATGACCACAATGTAAACTGACACGATCCTTTAAGAAAGCAGTATGATAGTATGTATTATGACCTAAAAATATTCACATTAGAAATGATAATGCCAAAAAAGGCAAGACAATTCTAAAAAAGATAGTAATTAGGAGGTTTAGAACTACCTGATCTTAAAATATATTATAAAGCTATAGTAATCAAAACATGTAGTACTTGTAATGAACAGACATATAAATAAAAGAAACAGAAAAGAAAATATAGAGATAAACCAAAATGCATGCAGGAACTTAGTATATGTTAACAGTGGACTCTTAAATGTGAGGAAAACATAGGTTGTTCAATAAATGACTGCTTAATTGGGGAACCAAGTGAAAACTAAAATAAAATGTGGCTCCCTATAGCAAAATAAACACCAGATGAACAAAGAAAAAAAGAAGATATAAAAAGTACTAGCAGGCAACATGAGAAAATGTTACTAATAATCTTAGAGAAGAAAACTTTCGTTAAATATGAACAGAAACCCAGAACCCATAAAAGAGTGAAATTAATTCAGCTAAATTAAAATTAAAATATATTATAAAAATAGTAAAAAAAAAAAAAACAAGTGATAAATTGAGAAATTCTACTAAACCACAAAAGGTTAATATCCTAGACAAAGTCCCAACACAGTTAAGGAAAAGATCTAGGAAACGTCCTCCCCCGACAAAAAAATAGACACATGGCATGCATAGGAAGTTCATAGGAAAGGGAATGCAATGATGTTAGTGTATATGAAAAGACACTCAGACTCACTCATAACAAAAGAAATACAACTTAAACTATGAGATACCATTTCTCACCTATTAGATTGGCAAAAAACCCACAAAGCTTGAAAAACACAGGTGCTCTCAACTTTTTTATCGGAATACAAAATGAGACCTCTACAAAAGGTAATATGGCAATATTTATTCAAATTAAAAATTCATACATCAAAAAACATCAAAATAATATTCTTTTGACTCAGTATTCCCATTTGTAAAAATTTATCAAAAATGAGGATATTTACCAAAGCAATTTGTAATAACTAATTAGAGTAAACACCCTAAACAACCATCTATATGTGACTAATAAATAAATTGTAGAACATCCATACAATAGAAGGCCATAAGCTATTCTTTTAAAATAGAGTGATTTTGTTCGTTGGGCTATCTAGTAATTTGTTATATATTAAGTGAACAAGGTAAAAAGTACCAAATAGTGTGTTTAGGAGCTAGTATTTGTATGTGTATATAGTTTTTAAGTACATATAGATATAATGCTTATATATGCATAGATTTTCTCATAAATGATATACTGGTAACAGTGATTGGCTCCAAGGAGCACAACTAGGTGGTTGAAGAACAAGATGGCAAGAAGAGTTACTTTTCACTATATATCATTTTGTAACTTCTGAATTATACCACATTTAAATATTACTTATCCAAAATATTAATAACTATTTAAAAATTTAAATAGTTTAAAAATAAAACAAGTTCTTTAAGGGACAAATTTTATAAATTTTTGAGTTTTGAATTATAATTCTACTTTTTGATGTCTTTCCAAATCAAAAAAATATTGATGTGTAAAAAGATTTATGCTCGAAGATGGTTATTGTGACAGTATTTATAATAGCAACAACTTAAATAGCAAAAGAATGGTAAAGGCAATAAGAGAAAAAATCATGTAACTGTCAAAATAACCTCTATAAAATATATATTTAAATATAGCGACATTTGTAGGTTTTTTTAATGTATAGTCATATAAAAATAAAATCTGAGCTAAGGAAAAGACTGGGGGAAAAATAACAATAACAGCAGCTAATATTTGAACACTTATGCATCAGACACTTTGACTAAGAATTTTACATGCATTTATACATTTAATCCTAATAATATCCCTACTAGGTAAGTAGGTACTAATACGCCCACATTTTATTGATAAAAATAGAGACTCAGAGAGAGGTCAGGTGTCTAGAGCTAAGTTGAATCTAGGCAAAAAGACTTCAGAAACCACGTTTAATAAATGAAACTAGGGCTGTCTTTTGTTCTCAATATTTTTCAGGTTTCTTATAAACATGCATTATTTTCACAATGAAAAAGAGTTATCAAAGAAAAAACCCACCTATCTTTTCTTTTTAGTAAAAGTGGCAAAGTTCGTAGGAGAGATTAAATCTTTTTCTTCCAAAGGGAATTTCCTTTGAAGATGGTAACATAGGCTAGAGATACTATTTTGGTAAGGCTGGTACTGAAATAGCCTTCCCTGATTATCTCTGAGTCTTCAAATGGGTAGGAGTACCTACCTATAAAGAAGGACTCAGGATAAGATCTGGCCCTTGATAACCATCTCAGTTCCTCCTATCCAATCACTCTCCCCTGAATGAGCAATTTGAGGCCTCTAGAGATGTGACTAAAGGTTCAGTTTTCTATTTAAAAACTTAAGATATTATGAGAAAGAAAAATGTTGAACAAAATTTATATGTTTTTATCATTTAATTATATAAATGATACACAAAAACAATGCTCAGCAATTGTTTTTGAAAATGTATTTAGAAATAATTTTTAAGAGCTAAAACACAGCAAGAAAATAAGTAATCAAGTAATACATAAGTATCTAAAATGTATATAAAATCCTTTTTATTTTTTTATCTTTTATTAGTTTTTAAAATGTTTTCTTATTATTTTCAAGTATACAGTACATTGGTTAGACATTTATATAGTTTATAAAATGATCCCCCTAATTGCTCCTTTTTTCCTCTGGCCCTCCACCTAGCCATTACTTTAATGCTAATTGCATTCCTTATACCATGCTCCCCATCCCCATGACCATCCCTTGACTATTAATTTGTACTTCTTTAACCCTTCACCTTATTCTCCTAGCCCCTCAAACCCCTTCCTTCTAGCTGTCACCAGATTGTCCTCTGTATTTGTGAGTCTGTTTTTGATTAGTTTATTCTTTTTGTTCCTTAGATTCTGCATATGAGTGAAATCATATGGTATTTATCTTTCTCTGTCTGACTTATTTCACTCAGCAATAATAACCTCTAGGTCCATCAATGTCACTGCAAATATATAAAAGCTTTTTTAAATGGCCCTTGATACTTTGTTTCAAAGAATACATTGTTTTAGATATGAAAACTACAGACAATATTCTTTAGGTAAATAAAAAGATTTCTTACAAAAGGATCTGCTGGTTTTTCCTTGCAAAGCTCTGTGAGTCCTTCAAGCAGAGTGGGTGTTACATATAAATTTAAATAGTCCTTAGCAGCTTGTCCAACTGGTATGGGCTCAATGATCACTGCAAATACAAATGTATTCCCATTAAAGTTAACATAAATGATGAAATATTATATAGCCATTCAAAAAAAACTTTAATGGCATAAGAAATGCTTAAGTTTTTTTTAAGGGAACAAAAGTGGATACATAGCATAATAGTTTGTTTAAAAACACAAGCACACATAAAAAAATAAGACTGCATAAGACTGGCAAGAAACATATCAAAACATTACTAGTAATCATGTATATGATTCTTATTATATTTTCAACCATATTCTTTACTGTTTTTCCATTTCCATGTTTTTATAGTAAATATATTAGATAATGTTATGAAAAAAATGTGAGTGAAGAATATGTAAAATCAGGGAGATTAGGTTAATTCATTCCAACAATTAATTCCTGCCAATAAAATGGCAGGCACTTTGCAAAATGGTACAGATACAGCAGTGACTAAGAATATATAGTTCTTGCTCTCTTTCAATCTACTGAATATACACATAAAATCTATATCTGCCTATTTTTCAGGTTTTTAAATAAATCATATAAGACTCTGGGAAATTTTAGTCTTTTCAGCCATATTTGAACACTATACAGGTGAACCAGATTTGCAATACTACAAAGAATATAGTTATAAAGAAAGAATGTGTAAGTCTTTATAAGTTAAAAAATGTATTTATAAGTCTCTTGAGGTTGATCTCCATTAATGTGCTACTTTTGATAAAAATGGGAAAGGGAAGCTACTGGTCTGTGTTCAGATCTAAATCCTCACTGGCCCAAGGGAAAGAAGGATGGGAGCAGAAATTTCTGTATGACTAGTGTACAGGCTCAGCCTTAATGAGACAAGGACTAACAATGGGAGTCCTTTGCTAGGATGCAAGAAAACCCTGGGAGAAGCCTCACAGTTTTTCAGTAAAAGGTTTCTTTCTTACCAGTCTTGTTATGAACCCTTCTTTGTACTGATCATAATAATTTTTATTTTATTTGGTTATATGAATATTTCTGTCATGTCTCTTCTAAAAGTTAAGAACACATTTATCATGTTCACTGTTACCTGTGCTCAGGCCCTATGTAGTATTTCAAAAATGAAAATCTGATTATGTCACTACCATCCTTAAAATGCTTCACTGGTTCCTCATTGCATTTATCATCAAGGCAGAACTCTATACCATGGCCCATAAGACCGTGCAACCTCTACTTACCTCTCCAACCTCATCTTATTTTCTCTTACCCTAGACCTTTCAGTTTATAGAATGTACCATATTCTTTCCTGCTCATGACTTGAGCACATGCTGTTCCTTCTATAAGTATGCTCTTCCTTTTACTCTGGTTAACCACTACTTACTCCTTGGATCTCAGCTAAAAAGTCACTTCCTCAATCAGGCTTTTCTTAAAACCTCTCATGATATCCTGTAACTACCTTGTATAAAACTTAACACACAATAACTATGCAATTATTTGGGTAATTATTGTTTAAAGGTTATCTTTCAAATGTTAGACTGTAAACTCCATGAGAACACAGACTTATTTTTTATAATTTTTTAAAGTCTTGAGGTATGATTTATATATTGTAAAATTCACCCATTGGCAGATACAACTGATTTTTAATAAACTTTGAGTCATATGATAATCACCATAATCCAGTTTTAGAACACTTTGATCACCCCAAAGATGTTTCTTTTTGCCCATTTATAACTTCTTGCTCCCACTCCCACCCCCTGGCAACCACTGATCTTCTTTGTTTCTAAAAATTTGCCTTTTATGAACATTCTATATAAATGGATCATGTAACATGTGGTCTCTTATGCCTGGATTCTTTCACTTAGCATAATGTTTTGAGGTTCATTCATGTTGTAGCATTTATCAGTAGTTTGTTCCTTTTATGTAGTATTCTATTGTATGGCCATACTGAATTTTGTTTATCCATTGATGTACAATTGAATTGTTTGCAGTTTTTGGCTATATTAAATTATGCTGCTATAAAGATTCACATGTGTAATTATGTAGAT
This sequence comes from Macroglossus sobrinus, assembly GCA_004027375.1. Classification (NCBI taxonomy): domain Eukaryota; kingdom Metazoa; phylum Chordata; class Mammalia; order Chiroptera; family Pteropodidae; genus Macroglossus; species Macroglossus sobrinus. The sequence goes on along the minus strand of PVKZ01000989.1, from coordinate 307,209 downwards.
GGATGTTTTCATTTCTCTTTGGTGAGTAGATTCTGCTAGGAGTGGACATGCTAATGGAGTCACCTGGTAAGTTTAACATTTTTAAGAAATGACCAAACTTTTCCAAAGTGGCTATAACATTTTACAGTAATGATTGTCAGGATCCCAATATCACTATATCCTTACCTTTGATTACAACCATTCTAGTGGGTATGTCATGTGGTTCTAATTTGAATTTAATTCAATAATTAATTATGTTGAATACTTTTTCATGTGCATGTTAGTCATTTATATATCTTTTGTGAAATGCCTATTCAAAGCTTTTGCCCAGTTTTTAATTGAGTTGTCTTTTTATTATTGAGTTGTAAGAGCTCTTTATATATTCTGAATACAAGTCCTTTATCTGATACATGATTTGTAAATATTTTCGCCCAGTCTGTGGCTTATCTTTTCATATTTTAATGATGGCTTCTCATTTTTATGCAGTCGAATTTATCAATATTTTCTTTTACAAACCATGCTTTTGATATCATATTCAAGAACTCTTTATCGAACTCAAAGTAATGAAGATTTTCTCTTATGTCTTTTTCTAGATGTTTTTAGCTCTTATATTTAGGTCTATGATCCATGTTGAGTTAAATTTTGTGTATGGTGTAAAACAAGGGTCTAAGTTATTTATTTATTTTTGCCTGTGGATATCTAATTGTCCCAGCACCATTTGTTAAAAAAACCATCCTTTCCCCTATCAAATTGTCTAGGCACTTTTGTAAAAAATCAATTGACCATAAATGTAAGGATTTATTTTTAGATTCTCAATTCTGTTCCATTGATTTATATGTCTATTGTGATGTCAGTACCATACTGTCTTAATTATTGTGACTTTGTAAGTTTTGAAATCAGGTTAGTGGAAGTTCTCCAATTTTGTCCTTCTTTTTCAAAATTGTTTTTCTAGATCCTTTGCAATTCCATATAAATTTTAGAATCACTTTGTCCATTTCTACATGAATGCATACATGGACTGATAGGAATTGCATTAAATTTATTGATCAATTAAGACATTATTGCCATTTGATAATATTGACTCTCCTGATCCATGAATATGGGATGTCTACTTAGATATTCTTTAATTTCTCTTAGCAATGTTTTGTGCTTTTCATTGTATAAGAATTGCACTTCTTTTGTTAAACTTATTCTTTAATATTTTATTATTTTTCATGCTATTCTGAAATTATTTCTTTCATTTTAAAATTGTTTCTACCATATCTATTTTTGCTGACCATTTATTATCTGTCTCAGGTACCTAAGGCTGGATGAGTTAATGAGAGAATAAAGAGTGTTTTCATGTTTCTTACACAGATGAACTTTCATTGCACTTTTAAAAACACTTTAATGACATTTATAACTTATACATTGCACTGTATATTTATTTTTATAGATTTTTTAAATATAAAGGAACAGCAACACCTTGTCTTTATTAAGTTGGTAAATTTGCTGAATGAATGAAATATAGCAAAGCTTTGAATTAGCCAAACCCATTGAAAGAGAAAGAGAAGAGCACTATTTTTTCAAGGGTTAGAATCATGTCTTTGAATATCTTTATAATTTGCTTTAGCCACTCATCACACAGGGTTTTGCAGATAGTTCTTGACCAACTGCTAAACAAGATGGAGCTCATGCCACAAACTAAGAACTTACTCTAAATAACTTCATATTCCCACAGCAGTAGGTAGTTAATAATTTATAATTATCCTACAACTGCTGCTTTTCAAATATCTAACCATATCTCTTAAATTCACATCTAGAGGATTAGTTAATGCATAAAATTAAAGATAATCTAAAATAACAGTTTATATATATAACCCTATGAGTTAGAAGAGCTTCCAAATATATTTTCTACTAAAGATAAAGTGAGTTTTTGTTCTATTTTAGTTAAAAGCTAAAGAGAAAACATCTAATTCATTAGTAGGACTAAACCTAAAATGCTACTGCATTTTTAAAAATCTCATGTTTAATGTATGCTTCAAAATAATATGGAAGCAAAAAGGGATTATAGATGAAATAAGACGACAATTGTTGAATTTGAATGATGGGTTCAGTAGGGGTTTATTACATTATTCTGTCTACTTTTGTGTATGTAGTTTTCCACAATAAACAGTTCTAAAGAAAAGGATACCTTATTAGAATCTATATGTGACAGAAATTAGAACAGTAAGAATAAAATATGTAAGTAGGTAAATCCTTTTGTGTACAAATATCTACGGAACAGTTTTTGTTTGTTTAAGAATCAGATTTTTAAATCTCCAAGACAGTTTTCAGGGTTTTTTTTTGTTTTTTGTTTTTTGTTTTTTACAAATCTTCAGTAGAAAATACTGAGGAACAGATCTAAATGAGTCAGAGAAAAATAACATGGCAAAAAGATTTCAGAACTACCCAATGCTTTGCATTTTTTTCTTTGTCATGAAAACCACCAACTTTTCTTTTTGCTCTAAAATTATTTAAAACTAAAAATCTCAGTGCTGTCCTCATTATGCTTACTTCTAAAATATTTAACACCTCTATAAAGGATGGAAACCAAAGAACTGAGAATTATTAATTTCACAATTGCATGAGTTTGTTAGGCCAACAGTAAACTGTTAAAAGAAAATGGTAAATCAATCATATTTTCCAAGGGAAATTCTTTTTTTCATGTGTAACAAACTTCACTGATGCATTATGGAAAACTAAAAGAAATTACAATGTAGAAGAGAAACCCTAACTATGCCCAAGAGAAAAGAAAGAAAAAAAGTAAATTCTTCTCAAAAGATTTCCTGGAGAGCACAATTCATTTGGGGTGGAAAGAAATGTTGAGTTTTCCATTCTCAGCTTCAAGTTTTTAAGTAACTACAATTTGAAAATATAAAAAAAAATATTGGAGAAAAACCCTGTTATCTTCCTTCCCAGCTACATTCCAAAATAAAAGAAAAAGCAAACAATAAGGAGATGCAATTAGCGAATTAGTCATCTGTAACTCACCTTCAGGAAACATGAATCGAATTTCTCTTTCTGCTGCAGCAAAATCATTACTCCCATGAAGTGCATTCCTTAGGTCATCTGTGCCATAAACTGCCCTTAGACTAAAAGCAAGTTAGAGATGATGATCATCCAATCTGATATCCTTTTCTTATCTTGTACATATACATTCTACTTAGATATTTTACAGAAGCTTGCCACTTCTCACATATGGAGGCTTTAAGCTATTTTGAATTTAAGCTTAAATCTATCTAGCTGAGGGTCAAATATATTTAAATCTGCAAGAGGGATACACGGAAATAGGAGCTGTCTGGGTGAAAAAGAGGTGATGTTTTGTGAGAAATGAAAAGGCAATGTATATTCAAAACTGTAAGAACTCAATGTCCTTTGGTTTTGAGATATTAATCCTAAAACTGAAAATCTGGATTTTTGGTCCTATATTATCAATACTTTGTAAAATACCATAACAATTTTCCCATGAAAATTTCTACTTCAGTGGCAGTTTAATTCTAGGATGAGAGAATAAGGTTATCAACCAGAAAGCAGACATTCCCTGAGGCCTTTTATGGTATTTTGTATTAAGATAAACATTTAAATAGTTAAAATATAAAATGGACCTCTTCCCCACCACTAAAACAAAACAAAACAACAACAACAACAACAAACAGTTGATTTAGGAAAACTTTCAAATGAAAGGAAATTTCTATTACAATGAAATCAGATTTTTTCATTTCTATAGTTGTTTTCCATTTTTCCCATAGGAAAGTTACCTGTCAGGGTGTGTCTCCTTAGCTACTAAGCTATTACTTGGTCCCAAAAGTTCTTTCCAGTAAGAGATGGCTTTATGTCTAGCTAATATCATGGCAACAAGAGGTCCCGAACTCATGTATGCTGTTAAATTGGGGAAAAACATTTTCCCATACTCTTCCACATAAAAGTTACTACATTGCTCAGGGCTGAGATGTAGTTTTCTTCTCTATAAGAGAAACAAAGTCAACAAAAGCATTTAAAATGACAGTTCAATAATACCCCATTAAGTCATTAATAAATTAAAATTAGTACCAATCTGATTACAAATCTGATTGTACTGTGAAGGGTGAGATAAGAAAATTAATTGTAGGCTGTAAATAAAATTATAAGAATTATTTAACCTACTTAAAAACTATTCCTGTTTAGTAGCCTCCTTCAACATATGGTTTATGACAAATTCATCATATCTCCTTCTTAAAGTAAAAACACTCCAATCATCATATTTTGTTGATATATATTTTGTATAAAGTAACAAAACTAGACTTTAGAATATTCCAAATTCATCTTTCCCTATCTATGTGTGGTATTTTTCTATTTATTGTGAAATTTTCCTATATTACTTTAGGGAGCTGGTCCCATTGCAGTACTTTGAAATAACATGGTATATAATGATGTAGTAAACAAGTTTTTCATTTGAATAAGTTGTATATTCTTTGTTCTGGTTCCACCATAAATATGTGATTCATTGTGATCTTAAGAAAAATTAAGTTTCTCAGTTTGAAAGAATAAAAAATATTGCGAGCAAATAAATGTTATTTTCTTCATAAATGAGAGACAATATAAATGAATCAATAAGCTTTTTTAAAAAAATCAAAGGAGTAGTCAGTCATTCTTCCAACTGAAAGCATCTTGCTTTCCAAAACTAAAAGCAGCTATTTGAATGCTTTTTAAAAATCATACATGACTACATATCAAAACAGAAGAGAAAGCTAACAGTATGTATCATTAGGAGAAAGGCACAAAATATAACAGAAGGATTCAAAGTAGACATCAAGGAAAACTTCTGGATGGAATGATGAGGAGACAGAGATAAGTCTCAAGGTAAAGGGTAAAAATCTGCAAAATTAAGGCAGAAATCCATGTTTCTAAAATGAGTTAGATTTTCCTGAGAGTACAGTGTGATTTTTACCAAGTGACCTACTTCTTAAAGCCACTTCCAAAACTGTCATGTGTCCTCAGGTTTCAGAAACTTGGTAAAATCGCTTGGTTGGTTTGTAGCAAGAGACCTTTGGGAAGATGCTTATCTAAGTGAGTCAGAGCAATGCATGACCAAGTTCTACTGGACAAGCATAACAGTCTCACCACCAGTCAATGACCAGTTACTATAAATGAAGGTTCTGAATCTATTCTCATATTAAAATTCATATAGTCAAGAAATAGATTTGAAAGTTATATCACCTGATTTAGTATAATCCTTAATTCTATTTTTTAAAATTAAGACATGACAGTATTTGTGATTCTTATGCATATTAGTGTGAGTTGTCTTTGTTGTTGTTACTGAGTTCAAAACTAAAAATCTCTTCTGCCACATGCCCCTTAGTAAGCAGGGGAAGCTTCCTTCTCAGGTATGCCAGCTAATGTAGCATAATTATACAAATTAAGGGCTCATCTTAAACTAAAGTTGATACTGAATCAATGATTCCATTTGGTTACTTTAAAATTAAATCACGTAAAAATTTTTGGAATTTGGATGAATATTTTCACAAAGAGAAGCGAAGATATTAAATATCAGAAAGGTACCATTAGTTTGTAACCTACTGAAAGGATACATCATTTTCCAGATTTTCCCTGGATGGGACAAGAAAGCCTCAAGTACAATGGACTCCCAATAAAAGCACACAATAAAAGAACAAATATTGTATGCTTCTACTTATATATAATATTTCTGGAATAGGCAGAATCACAGAGACAGAAAGTAGAATACGGGTTACCAGTGGCTGGGAAGAGGGATAAACAGGGAGATAGTATTTAATGGGTATAGAGTTTCAGTTTGAGATGATGTAAAAGTTCTAGAGATGGATAGTGGTGATGGTTTCACAACAACGTAAATGTACTTACTTCCACTGAACTCTACGCTTAAAAATAGTTAAAATGGTAAATTTTATGTTGTATTTGCTTAAGCACAATTAAAACAAACAAAAAAAAAACCTACAATACCAACGTCTTCTTTGGTCTGAATTTATTGCTCACTAAAAAAAAAAATGTTAAATATTAGTATTAAAATTATTTTTAAATTTTTATTAACATCAGCTATTTAATTATTGTTTGTCACATTCTTTTTAAAATATGGACTTCCAAAAAACTTAAACAGGGTATCTCATTTGTATATTTCCTGTTTTCCCCCCCTAAAATGAATAGGTAACATACTTAAAGCATTAAACAATTCAAAGCAATATAAACAGGTATAAAAATCTCATTCTCATCCCTGTCCTAATGCACCTTATTCTTGCCTTCCATAGACAACTATTTTTTAGTGTTTATTTATCTCTTAGTATTTTGTTTTGCAAATATTGACAAACGTGTATATTACTTTTCTCTCTTTCTGTCACAAGAGATTGCTACACATTGTTCTATATTTCCTTTTATGCATAATAGAACACAGAAAGTTTCCTTATTCTTTTTAGTTAGTTGCATAGTATTCAATTTGGTAGACACAGAGTTTATTTTATTTTAGGCAAGACAACCCTTGGTTGACCTCATAGATTGCAAGGACCTTGTCATTTTACAATCCCTTGTGTTTTTAATTTTTATTTTTTATGCTTACAGCACCTGGTCTTTCTAGGTGGTCTCCCATCCAAGTACTAACCAGGCCCGACCCTGCTTAGCTTCCAAGATCAGAAGGAATTGGGCTCGTTCAGGGTGGCATGGCCATAGATGGATTCACCAGGGCTTAATAAATAATGCTCCAAAAAATAACCTGCATATACGTCACTTCATATTAACATGTTATTGAGGGATTCCCAGAAGTAGGACTGCTGGATCAAAGGGTAAATAAATGCATCTGTAATGTTGATAATTGCCAGGTTCTCTTTCATAGGGGTTGTGCCATTTACTTTTATATTTTTGCCAGATGGTATCTCAGTATGATTTTAATTTGCTTTTTCCTACTTAGCAATTGAGCATCTTTGTATACGTTAAAGAAGCATTTGTTTTCTTTTTCTGTGATCATCCACATATTCTGTCCATTTTCAATTGAATTTTTATAGTTTTCTAGGAGCTCTTTATATATTAGGGAGATTAGCTCTTTATGATATGAGTTGCAAACCTTTTTTCCAAGTTCGTCATTTGTGTTTTGACTTTGCTTTATGGTGCTTATTTGGCCATGCAGAACTTTATGTTTATAGCCTTATCAATCTTTTCTCTCATGGTTCCTAGAATAAGTCAAAGTAAAAAAGGCTGTCTTACTCTAAAAATAACAAAATTCATTCATCTTTTCCTCTAGAATTTATATAGTTTAATTTTTTAATATTTAAATTTCAGACCTATTAGGAGTTTATCTCCGTGTATACAGTGTAATACGTGAATCCAACTTTTTTTAAATAGATACCTAGTTTTTCTAACAACATGCATTAAAAAGTTCATCTTTACATGAGTCTTTTAATTATTGTATTAAATAATTCCTTATACTTTCATGTAATATTTTCTTACACTTTCTTGTACCATCACTTCCCTCAGCCTCCACCTACCCTAAGTTCAACTGAAATCCCATCTTTTCTGAAGACTGAGTTTCTCTTTTTTGTTTTTTAAAACACTAAATAGGCAATGTAACACTGTATAATAAAAACTAGAATTTCAAATAAGGATGGTACAAAAAGGAAAATTAAGTATATGAAATTCTATCAATAATCTTTAACAACACTCTTTTTATATTCATTTTCAAACCTCTACCAACTGCAGAACAAATAAATATAAGGCTTAAACATTAAATGTTTGTAATAACAGAAAAAAAAATCAACAGTCTCAAAGGCCATCAGTAGAGGATCAAGTAAATAAATTGTGGTTCATCCACACAGGGGGATATGACACAAAAGTTAGGAAGAATGAGCTAGATTCAGATGTAATCATCTGAAATGCTATCTAAGAAACTTTGTAAAGGGAGTCAAGGGAGGGAAACTGTCCTATTCCACTGGGGAAAAGTGTTTGCGAATACATAGGAAAATCTTGGAAGAATAAAACGTTAAGTGGTTGTATCTCTCTGGAGAATGAGACTTGGGGTAGGAGAGGAAAGGTGGAAGGTAAAGAAATTTTATTTCTCATTTTATATACTTTTGAAGAGCGAAAAAAATTTAAAAACTATCACATGTGACTTTTAATAAACCTAATTTTTTAATGCAAAATACTACAGATCTAAATGGGTTAACACATTTACATAAACATTTTTTTTAAGTATCAATGACAGCAAACACAATCATCATGCCCAAAATTTACCTGAACAATGGTGAATCCAGATCTGAGAATAATATCTTGTATCTCCTCCTCTTTGTCAACAATATCTGGTTTGATAATGGCCAGAGTTTTTTCTACATATATCTGAGGTGGGGGCATCAATAGCTCCATTCTGGGTTTTTGGGGTACAATTTAAAGAGATTCTTGACAGATATCAATTGCAATGACATGCATCCCCCCACATTCCAAATTTAATGTAATGGTGATTAAGAAAAGCATTGTTAAGCGCTTGATTTTATTAAATTATAAAGTTAGAAACTGCAATATCTTTTTCTATAAGCAGTGTCTCAATAAAGGCATACCTCAGAGATATTGAGAGTTCTGTCTCGAGTATCACAATAAAGTGGGTCCTAATCCCTTTGCTTGTGGAGGGTCTTGTCTTCAGTTTGTAAAATATGCAACACTTGTCAAGTGCATAAAGCTCTCGAAGTGCAGTAAAATAAGATTTGCCTGTAATACAATTTCTACTCTGCAGATAAATCGTGCCTTGGATTTCCTAAACATTTTCATCGACGTAGAGAGACCACTGGAAAATCCAAAAGCCTGGGACCTGCACAGACTCGTGGGCAGGAGCAGGAGACCGGATCACCAACTCTCCACAATTCTCCAGCGGCAGCCCCACCCCACCGGGACAACTACGCATAGGCCTGGATGAAAAATAGGATCCCTGGGTTCCCCTGGACCTTTCTTGTCAGATGATGAGTCCGACCCTTTGCTGTGCACTCACCTCAGCCCTTACTCCCGGAGGAGAGAAGACAGCTTGTTGCTAGGATACCTGAAACCCAGTTTAGGGACGGTGGCTGCAGAGGGACAATCCCGGCAGCGCACGTCACAGCCTCTAACGGGTTCCTTTTAACCAAGAAAGGGAGCCAGCCCAGGAATTTTTATTCCCCTTCCGAAACTTAGAGCACTAAATGAGGCAAATCATAAACACTCTCCTCTCATCACACTCCAGCCCCTTCTAGAAAACCCATGTTAAATACCTTCCTCATTTCACCAGATGATGCTATCCCCTCTATTCCCAGCTTCTGTAATCATTGAAAAGCAATCTTCCACTTGTGGAATTATATTTATTTATAGAGCAGTAATCAGAGGTTTAATCTAAATTAAGCCTATGGAACAAAGATATGGGCATTATTTATGGCAAAGCCCCAAATCTTGGCTTTACTCTTTTTCCTTATATTATGTCCACAGGCAGGCACCTTTGACTCCTTGGTTGTGAGTTAAGGCCTTATTTTTATTAGAAAACATAACAGAGAAGTGATAAACAAGTGCTGGGATCTTCTCTGGGTCAGAGTCTCAATGAAGGTCGAAACTGCAGGACAGGTCAGGGTAGCAGCTCCAAGTTAACAAAACTGATTTCCCATCATGCACTGGGTTGGCTGGTTCTCATTCCAGACTATTTAAGTCTCTTCTTTTGTCTAACCAAATACTCAGCACCTACAGGGTCAAAACAGATAGCAAGCTATGAATCTTAAAAGCTACAGAGGTTTTAATACAATTTTCTTTTTCCACATGAGATTTGACTATGCTTTTTTCTTTAAAATATGATACTGCCCAGAAAAGAAACCCTCAAATGTCTTCTTCTGGCTACTATGTCTTATCCCCTATTGATGTGACAGTGTTAACATACAATATCAACAGGTATAGGGACAAAAAAAAAAAAAGAACAGTGATTCTAGCATCTGGTTTACATGTTTAGCCCTCTGGAAGCAGGAGCTCCCATTACCACTCCAGCTCTCTTGAGAGTTCTTCAGTAGTGCTTGCCTTCCTAGATGACTTTAGTTCACCATTAACTCTAGACTTACTGAGACTCAGGTTTTTCCAAACCAGCAGGTATGATATCAATCCTTCAGGGCCTTGACTCATTCCTAAATATAAACTCTGGAAACACTTCAACTTCACCCATATTCTCACAGACTTTCTAATCAGATTCCAGAGATTACACTCTTTTTTCTTGCAACTCTCTACATACAGTACCTGAATCTGCTCCAAGACTTCTCGCTGCATCTCCACAGCCATATGGTACACATGATGATCAGAGTCATTGTACATCACAGCATTTTGGAACATCAGCATCAGGTCCCGCTGGAACTGTGCCATGGTGCGAATCCGTCCCTTAGACAGATTCCTTTTCAGGGTAGTTAAGTCCATGGGTCTACAAGTGGCCAAGAGAGACCACAGGAAATCAAACATTCATATGGAATATGTGGTGACCTAACGTGCTCTCTTGGAGAACTAGCTCTTAAGGAAAATAGCAGTAATGATAACAATCCCCACTAGATATGAAACAGCAACAGCAGTTAACCTCTGACTGCTACTACTTACAATAGGTCAAACACTATGCACTATGTTGAGTACTTTCTATATTAACTCACTTAAACTTCCCAATAAACCTGTCAACTAGGTACTATTATTATCACCAACTGGTAATGAGGAAACTGAGATCTAAAGAGGTTAAGTACTTGCTCAAAGTCATACAACTTGGATTCCAATTCAGAGGCAGCTTGACTCCAGAGCCCACTCCAGGCCCAGCCACTACACTCTACTATTAGGGAAGTGGTGGCCCCAGGTACCAAAGTTGTAAAGAGCTCCAACAATCGATTTCTCACATGGTTATTATAGACTGATTGTTTACAATGCATAGTCATATACTAGGTATTAACCTACTTACAGCATAATTAAAATCTAAGAATTTCATGGAGATGAAAAGAGAATCAAGCAAATATTAAGACAAGTAAATTATTAATGAGACAGAGCATGGGTATATAAAAGAAGGCACAGCAGTTTAGAAAAAAGACTGAACTTGGAGGTAAGAATCTGGGGTTAGTTTCAGCTCTGCTATTTACTGTTAATCACAGACAAGTCATGACCACCTCTGAGCTTTAATTTCCTCATTTATAGAATGAGTCTGTCTCCAAATGTTTTTTCTGATCTTTTATACTCTATCAACACACTGTTCTGGGATGGCATTTTAGGTGAAATATGCTATAAAAATCCAAAATACTGCGATCAACCAGTGTTTGTAATATCATTTGGATTATCATCTTTGCCTTTTAAAGTTCTGCTCCAAAGAACAATGTCAAAACTACTGAAGGATAATGTAAGATTATAATGAATAGATCATATTACTTAAAAATCGACACTAGAACAAAAGCCTATGTTATCCTTTTGTTCACCTATATTCCTTCTCAAATGAAGATTGAGCTCACCATAATTTTATAAACTTATCCAGCTATAAAACATATCTTCAGTTTGTAAGTAATGTAAATGAAATAAGAAATAATCTAATAGGTGGGAAATAAAGTATGAAAAGACAGATATAAAAGCAACCAACCTTTCTCGACCCCTTTTCCACTGACCTTTTCACCACATCCTTGTATCCTGGGGCCTGCCTTTCTGATACAGGCTTCAGAAATGGACTGCTGAACCTGTAAGGGGACAAACCCAGAAAGAAGGAAGAAGTCCTGGAAAGTCACTCTAAATGAGAAGAGTGGCTGTGAACACCAAGAATGGCTTGGAGATCTACCTGTGACTGGCAATCATCTTCCAGACTGGTAGTAGCGTCTTCTTAAATAGCAAATGATCCTGAACAGGGTCACTCTGGCTTAAATCAGACCTATGGGAAAAATGGGACAGAAAAAAAAAAAAAAGTAACTTCACAAACGGCATTCTGTCTCCCCCAGTGGTAATGAGGTTTTCTCAAGACATAGTGCTACTAGTTAATATCTGAAGGAATATAACACCATAAGAATATAAATATATTTAATGCTTCCATAAGGGATCCTAAACTTTATATTCTCTTACTGATCACTATTATCCAACAAAGTAGTTACCTTCTTATAAAATATACTATAAATCTACAATTGACTGTGCTTTTTGGCATTTGCTGATTTTGCTGCTCAGCGCCTGTGACTCTAAAGAACTGACCTATGAAAGTACTTTGTTCACTGATTTTTCCCAACTGCCTGTCACATAGTAGATGCTCAATTATGTATCTGATAAATGAATATCTGTTCCTGTTTTATGCAGAACTATGCCACATGGATAAGTGTCTCTCCCATGTTTCAGAGAAAAAATTACTTGGTTTCACATCCCAAGGAATTCTCTTGCATTTCATCTGAATGCTAAATAATTAAATACTTTTTCTTTTTGCTCTCTTTTGTATAGTACTATTTAAAATATCTTTAAAAAGTCATTTATCCTCATGGCCCTTTCTTCTCTGGGCTAAGTTGTCTAATTTATTTAGTTTTTCTTCATAGGTACAACTGTTTGATGTTTCATTTCATTTTATAATTTTCCCAGTTGGCAAGTTTTCTATTTGCTCCAAAATTAAACATTATGTTACCCCTCCCACTTTATACACCGTATTAATCTCTCTTTAATGAGTTCTCTTCACACCTAAGGCTCCACAAGGATGAAGCCTTTATGTACCATAGTGCATTTGAGTACAACTCACATCTCATTTTATCTTTCTCCAGTTTCAGCAGCTCCACATAACTATTCATTTTATAATATATCTTACCAGCATCTAAGTTATATACCACAAAAATCAATTTATCCTTAAATGAAGAACCCTATAATAACAAGGCATTTAGAGCCCAAAACAGACCTCTTCCTTTGTTTCTAGTCAGTCAACCAGAATGAACAGTAACCCCTTGGCACTAGGGCAATTTCATTCACACATCCACACAACAGATGTTTAGTTAAGTTTCCATTATATGAAAGGTACTACACCAGGTTCTGTAACCTCATAATCAATCACTTTTGCGATATTTTAAGAAACAATTTCTTGCTTATTTTTATTTTCACCTATTTGGAAATGCATGCTAAGCAACTACAAGTAAAAGCATGGGAGTAGAAAGGATCTGTAGACTGGGAGTGATCCTCCAAAGGCTCTACTTCCCTTTGAGAGTCAGTACAAATTAAGGGTGGAGCCAGAAAAGAGGGGCCTGGAAAATGTCTATCTTTCAAAGTAGTTTTAAGCTTCCTTGATGATAAAACAAGAACGCAGCTTTCTATCTCCCCTTAAACTATCTAGCCAAGCAGACTCAATTACTAATATCTATTTCTTTCTAATAAAGATTTAATGTTTAAGCTAAATTGTAATAGTGTGGAGTATGCCATTCAAAACTCTGAATGTCATGAGATAAAATGTCACAGATTAGAGATTTCCTGTTTTTTAGATAGTCATCATATGCCATCTGCTCATGCTTACACAGGAAGTAACAGAAAAAGCAAAGAAGTAATTCTTTAGTAACCTAGGCTTTAAGCTATATTCTATTTGTATTACAAAAATCTGAAATCTGCTATTTAAAAAACATATATGCATGGTTCCACTGTATACCTTAAACAAACAAAAAGGCTAGAATAATTATTGGTTTGCCTTCCTACAGATATATGGATAAATCTGGGATGGTCTTGTAGAAAAAAAACTGAAACAGTTCATGCTGTCTTTTCTCAATACATAAGACAAAAGAACCAAGCCCAGAAAAGAACTCTATTTTTCTGACTTAAAAAGAAATTCACTTTACAAAAAAAAAATTAAGATTCTAAAACGTGCCCCATAATTAATTATAAAAAGATGAGAAAATTATGTAAATAATTCCCAAGATTTGTGAAAAGAGAAAGAGAGTATAACTTCAAAATACTTTTTAATTTCAGATTAATAGGAGCCATTTTAGTACATTTAAAAAGTACAGTTTGTATAGTTATTAAACATGAGGGGCAGTGACAGCAATGTTTCTTGAATAAATAGAGAGAAGGGTTATTTATTAAAGATTCTTGAATGTTGATGAAACAGATTTGTTTTATAAGAGGAAATCATTTTATACAATAAAATTTTATTTAATTCTATTTCTAGTGTTTTCCAACTTAAATTTTCTTTAATTTATAAAAGTAATCCATGTTCATGATAACAAATTCAAATAGGCATAACAGCAGCAAAAATATAAATCTTAACAACCTTGGATAAATATCTATACTTACAGCTTTGAGGAGGTAGCATGGCTGAAAAGGATGTCCACCAGAGGAGGCTCCTGAATGCTGAAGCCATCATCACACTCACCTGAGGAGGGCTGATCTTCCATCTCTGACACATACCCTTCACCCTGGTCCTCCTCTTTGGATTCTTGCTTAACTTCTCCCTGGGAATGCCAAGAAACAAAGGAAATTTTAGAAAGAGATTCACTATCTGCAAGGTAATTTTACTTGTATGGGGTAAATGAAAGCTGACCTTAAGGTAAAACGAGGCTAATTATATAAAGCTATAAAATAAATTAGATAGAGGTAACTTAACTAGACCTTTGTCAATGAATTCTTGGTAACAATTTTGCTAGAGGACTTTGACACTGTATCCCAAGAAAAAAATTAAAAAGCAATATACTCAATTCTAGATGGATGCTGTATTCTTTTAAGACTGTCATTATCATTTGTGGTCCTGGAACTAACTAGTCTAGCTGGTCAGATAATATTAATGATAATAGCATTCTAAATTTTACTGATTGCTTACTATGAGCTGGGTACTACACTAAGTGCTTTACATGAATTGTCTCATTTAAACCTCACAGCAAACCTATTAAGATAGAGGCACCATCATTCCATTTATAGCAGAGAAAATTGAGATTCCAAATGTTCACTAACATGCCTTAAGTCACACTGCTAAGTGGTGCTAAAAGCAGAATTTGGACCCAGGTAGTTGAACTCTCTGGAGTTAGTCTATCTGCTCTAACCACTCTACTCTGCCTCCCTGTGTAGAGGGACAATCAGATGGCCAGTTTGAGTTATTCACTTACCTCTTCATTCTCTGTGAGTAGTTCTTGAACTGCACAAACATCTGAAGGAGTTGGAGCCACCTCTTGCCTTCCATTTTCTCCCAGTGATTTCTCAGCTACCATGGGGTCTACCATGGGGTCTACCACGGCTGAACGTTCTCCAGAACCTCTGCAGGGCTCTACCTTTCCTTCAATAGCTTCAATCTCACTTCCTTCTTGTCTGTTACCAGGTGAAGGACAGCAGCCTTCACTCGATTCTTTGCTGCTAATGCACAATGGCTCCATTAAATAAGCTACCTGCAATCACAATTTATTGTTAGATGCATAGGAACACCAATGGAAATCATCTACATATCAATAATGCCACATGATTACATTGCCACTGTGACTAAGTCTGAGATGGCAAATAAGTTAGTCAACCATTTTAAATGGATTAAATATCTTATATACATAGGCACTGGACTAATTGCTGGGACATAACAGTAAACAAGATAGATATGGTTCTTGCCCTTTCAAGGAGCTTATTTTCTAATTTTTTATCTTCAGTGTCAACTCTGAACAATTGGTAGTGACAAGCAAACTGCTGAAATTTTTGTCTGCCACAGACAATGCAGATAGAAGTGGCAATATCTGAAAGGGATCTTTGCTGATCTTGAGCTACATTTTCCTGAATATGTATAGTTACTGCATAAATATAATGTGCAATTGTTTATTTCTATCCAATTGTTTATTTCTGGTCCTTAGCCCTTAACCAGGGTAATAAGGACACTGTAAAATAAGGCCTTGGAGTCTTGATGTTATAAACTTCAAGAAAAATTTGGGCAAGTTATCACTTCCCATGACTCTGAAAAAATGAATTGCAAGAATACTCTTATAAGGCAGTCCTGCATACAGAAATTTCACTTTCTATGACTCAGGGTCCTAATGATTGAGATTTTAGAATATTCGGTCAAGGAGTACATATTGGGCACATATTTTGTTAGTACCAAGTGCTGAAGACACTGTGGAACTTGTTTTTTAGTAAACAACATTATGAGTGGTTAGAAATATATACAGGTAAGACTCTTCCAACTTTAGAAATTATGGCTCCCTGCTCCCATTACCTCAGAGAGAAAGTGGAGGAGGTTCTGGCGGCTGACTTGCTCTGCCTCGTCCTGATACTCCTCACTGCCTTCGTCCCCCTCAAGGAGCTCACTAGGTTCTCTCCCTGGGCTGCTTTCCTCTAGTTCCTCAGCCCCTGGCTCCTCGGTTTCCCTCCAGCTGCCCACATCAAGATCCAGACTAGAGTCCCATGAGCTGAAGAGGGACCTGCAGTCGTTGCTCAACTCAGAGTCATTGGGATAGTCTCGTTCAGAATCCAACCAAACCCACTCACGCCCCATCTGTAAATACACAGAAAAAAATGCATTAAATTCACTCAAATCAATATTCCTAAGGCATTTGTATCTCCTAAGCTTGCTAGAAAGAGGCCAGAAATTTCTTTCTACTCATCATTAAGAAGAGTAAAAGCTAGTTGAAAGGAGACATCAGGAGATGAAATCTGTCTTTGGAAATAAAAAAAAGCCCATATCAAAGAGTATAATAAAGATATTACCCAATAGGTATTTTTTCTTGGATTTCCTCATACTCCAAAAGAACTGGAGCATAGTCAGCTAAACAGAATTCTTCTATCTGAAACCACCCTTAAATTCAACTGCAAGGCAGCAAATTTAAGGGACAAGGGATATTTCCCTCTGTGTATAGACATTCTTAACCTATCAACCATTAAATTCACAAGATATACTTTAAGATTACCTGTGGCAACCTTCTGTTCATATCCAAATTTCATGTCTCAGAAGTTTAAAATGTCTTCCCTTGCTTTCATTATACTACATTACCTTGGTTTTCCTGTCCTTGTCCTCTCCCTTTACACCTTTCAACAAATCTTTGTCATCTATGTTCTTGCTTGGTCCTCTGCTTCCTTATTATTTCCTTAAAAATTATATATACTTTGAGGTTTCAATTTTGATATCTATTCAGGTAGCTCCCAAATCTTTCCACCTTTACTTCTTATATGAATTCTGGATTATTTCTCCATGTACCCAAAGGTCGGTTTGGGGCTTCCCTTTATGTGCCCTATCATCTACTTTGACTCAACATTTCAAAATAAAAATCACTCATCTTCCTGAATATTTCCTTATCCCCACCATCAACACCATTTTCTTGATCCTGTTTTGACTCTTCCTTCTCTTGCATTCAATAGGCAAATCTACTTCTCAATTTTCGTTTTTCTCAATGCCCATCCTTTGTTCCTGAATAAATGCCATTGCCTCCTGGTCAGTTTCTCTATATTTATCTGATCTGCTATAAGAAAATAGTGTCCCTATTCAAGGACTTACAGTAGCTATTACCTCAATATAAATTTCTCAATCTGCTGAAGTCCTTCATTAAGCAAGCCTGTTTTGCCCCTTTGGCCTGGTACCTGTACTTCACAATTCCTTAGTATTATCCTTGTTCTGATTTCATTTTTCTTATTGCCCCCACCACAGATGCCTACACCTTCAACTCGGCTTGCTAAGCTCATTCATCACCTCTACCAACTCAAAACTATGTCCTTTAATGGACCTCCTCCTCCACGTTTCGCCAACTTTTAGGACTTCATTGCTTCTATCTCATATATGTTTATGGATTGCTTGGGAATATACCATAGTTTTTAAAATCCTGGACAGAATTTCTACCACCTCACAAAGACTGTATCTTCTACTTCCTTAGTCTCCTAACAAGCCTTAAAAGTTTTAAACCAAAAAGACCTGACCTCTATTCATCTTTCTTAAACACATCTTTTTCAAGAAGGCTCAAAGTACTCAACGATACTCTATTAACATCCATCTCTTTAAAATAAAAGGCTCATAATTAGGTTCATTTCACAGAGCTGGTTTTTATTAAGAGAAGTTGGAATAAGGTCAGGTGATAAATCTGATAATGTTTAAACTAGGTGTAGCCTTCAAATAGAAATGTTATAAATTCTGAAATACACAAGACTACTATACACAAAATAGATAAGGAAATAGTAATATACTATCTTACAAATAGCCATATGCAAAAATAATATTAAAGACAAATATTCAAGGTAAAGGTAAGTGCTACCAATGTCCATGCTCTTATCTTCTTTAAGCAATGCCATGAACAAAACTCTGAAAACCTTTAAGTTTTCCTAAACATTCAAGAAAAGCTGAATAAGACAGCCCTTATGGCACAATGCAATACTTTTATCTATTAATTATAAATTCAATCTTGGTTACCTTCTCTGAGCTGTAGTAGAACAGTTCATATTATAAGACCAATTCCCTGCTCTAACCATCTCATTTCCACAAATAAAGCTATCATGTAGTAAAAATCACAAGTTTGTACACACACACACACACACACACACACACAAAGACACACCAAAAGCTAGAGTTTTCTTTCAGAGTTTATTGTGTACACACACATTTCACAGGTTTTTTTAAAAGTCTGTACACTTCACAAGACAGTACAAATTAGTTACAATCTGCTAGCTACACATTAGGACATTAACACAGCCCATGATTTTTGCCCTAAAACAGGCAATTATGCTACTTCAACTCTCTGAGAGAGATTTTCCTAAATCATGTCACATGGCCCAGATGCCTCCTCTTCTGAAACTTCCACTTCTGGAACTGGGCCCACATGCCCAAGCTCTATCTTTATTTTTTCAGGTTCAGCTCAATGAAGGTACTCTGAAACTTCATTTTTTCATTTTCATATCAGCTTCAATGGCACAGCGGCGCCCCCTGGTGCCCCCATCCTAAATGACAGGCAGACAAAAAAAACGGACTATGAGTGAGTTGGTTAAAAAGAAGGTGCAACAAGAATGCTGGGGATTTGGTTTCTTGGGGGAGAGGGGAATCAGCAGAAAAATCCAGGAAATGAGGGGCATACATCTGTCTTCCCATAGTGTGCTAAAAATCACCTGGTAGTAGTTTGTGAGAGGATTATGTATTACAGGGTATATTGCTCCTGCCCACCAGAGGTCGCTGGAATCCACGTGGGGTCCCACAAAATGACTATTAGTCATCCCACCCAGCCCCAGATGATGTGCAAATGAACAGGAAGAATAAAAGAAAGGTGGGAGAGTCAGAAAGGGCAGTGGATAGTGAGATTCTTGGCTAACATACCTGTCCAGCTGTTGGTCCCTATAAGAAAGGCCTTTCCTGCAGACTGACCCTGGCACTAGTTCCCTAGCACCTCCTGATAGTTGTTTTCCATGAGATCAGGACAACCAGAAGGCTTCTTTCCATCTGCTGCTCTCTCCCTGTAGCCCAGCTCCTTCCTCTTGTGCAATACTTTGCTGTCTTCAATAGATAAAAGATCCTATTAACCAGCTTTGCAACAGCCAGCCAATTGCTTGGGGATCCAGAGTCACTGTTGCAGGCCAATAAGAACGGAGATTACAGTGTTCTGTCTGTGGTACAGGCTGAGGCCTGTAGGCAAGATGAACTAGTGAACACTTCAGCTGGGCCAGGTCATTTTTACATTTCTAACATGCAAGGACTCTAAAATTTTTAGAGCTTGAGAACACAAGTTGCCTTTGAGGCAAAGTGAGAACAAAGATACCACTTTGCATTTGTGTAACATTTTTTTCCAAGCCAGTTCCACTATTATCTCATTTTATCCTCACAACATCCCTGTGAGGTAGGCTGGACAGGTACCTCATTATATTAGCTCCATCACAAAGATAAGGAAAACAAGGCTCCATGAAATAATCCAGTCAGTTTAAGATCATGTGGTTTTCTAGTCCGATGCTCTTTCCATATCATGCCTCAGTGCCCCATAATGAACATCACAGAGTCGAGGATCATTCAATTCATGGAGCAAAGTCTTTAGGCTAGCTTTACTAAGCTCATCTCTAATTCCACCAGCCACTACTGTATGTAGTCGTCATTGTTACTGAGATCTTCATCTTAAATTTTACTGAGTGTTTGTGTATCAGGCATCAGCCTTACAACTTAGTATTAGAGGAAAAGAAAAAAACCATGTACTGAATATCTGCCAGTATGAAGAATGCTTAAAATCCAGCTAGTCGCTGCTGCTCTGAACAATCTTCTATTTTTAAGAAAATTGGCAAAAGGTGAAGTCAAGAAATAAGGAGCAGGTGCATCCTAGACCCTTACCAATACCTCATTTCAGCCTGCTGTACTCATGAAAAGTCCCTACCCAGCCCACACACACACACGCAGAAAGATAGGAATGCAGAAGAAAAGACAGTTTCTTATTCAATGATCTGGATAAACAGAAATTCAAGATATTGCCACAGTCTGCCATGTTGGATTTCCCTCTGCCACCCACCCCCAGCAGGAGCTGAGAATCTCTGTGGCAACACCACCCCTTGCAGCCATTCAATACTTACAAAGAGAGAGAGAAGGAAGGCAGGAGAGCCCATGGGGACACTGTCCTGTTAGAGGACAAACAAACACTGATCAGGTTCCACGGAAACTCTAAGCTGCAAGCTCCCCAAACCTCAGGATAGAGACACAAGCACCACACATACAAAGACAAAATTTTAAAACTCAGGAACAAGAGGAAAGAGATCCAAAAGCAATCTGGCCATTAAGCCTCTGGAACAGGAACTGATGGTCCCCAAATGCTACAAGCTAAGTCATTTACCCCACCTTGCAAGCACTCTCCCAGAGGAATTAGTAATTCACTCACTCAGCTCACAATTTCTCCTGTAACTGGGTCTTCCAGTCACAACAGGTTTCTTTTGTTTGGATGGGAGCAAACAACAACCATTCTCAGATTTATATGCACACCATTGGAATTCAGAAGCCCAGCAGTAACATAAGGTTCTTTGGATGCTTCAGACTTCTAGCACTGGCATACTGGCCCTTTCTTGATCTCCTCACCTTCTCTGAAGCATCCTGTTTGCGGGTAGAATCTCTCCCTCGAAGACTTTTAGCACTGATCCCAGACTCAGATGTTTGCATAATCAACTGTGTGGCCAGGAATTGCTGTAGGGAGAAGAAACACAGTTGGCCCTAGAGACCTGATCCAGTACGGAAGAACTAAAGACACCTTAGGCTTTGTAAACAGGACTTTGTATAGTACCCTTCTGCAATCAGCATCCAAATAATTCTTGACTGATTAGAATTTTAACATACTGTTTTAATTCTAGCTGTGCGTGTTCAAGAAATTTGAAAATGCCAAATGGCTTTTTTTTTTTTTTGCAATAATATAGAATTGAAATCTTTATCCTTTAAGAATGAGAAAGAGAATAAAACTAGATGAACCAAAGAACATCAAGTAAGCTAAGTACTTGGAAGACTCTGCAGAGATAGACCATATCCCTTTAAGTTCAATATCCCAAAGGATGTCTGGTAATGCAATTACAGGATAGAAGTAGGTTACCTGTGATGAATAGGAAGAAGAAACTATTTGTTGATTGTCTACTATATACACACTTAACATAATCAAAAATATACACTCACCATTTTATAAAAATTTTATTTAAAAACTTCAGGAAACTTGCCCAAGAAAGGTGGACTATTCTCTCACAATTGTTTTACCAATCCAGCATAAGAAAACTAACATCAATCCAGAAAGAACAAAATTTTATGTTCCTAACTATTCCAAGTAAAAGCCACAGCACCCCTTCCTGATATCGGTATGAATCACTCTCTTGAGTATTTTCATTTCATCCATGCTAAAACACTAAGGATCCTCAAAGTACCTGGATCTGCTCCAGGACATCTCGCTGCATCTCTACGGCCATGTGATAGACATCATGGTCTGAGCTATTATACATTACAGCATTCTGAAACATCAGCATAATGTCACGCTGAAATTCAGCTGTGCTTCGGATCAGTCCATTTTCAATGTTTTTCTTAATCGTTGACAAATCCATAGGCCTGGGGGAAAAAAAACAACAACAACAGGTAAATGGTAGCAGAGAGAAGAGGGCTCAACTGAATCCCTGAATCTATTACCATACAGATCTCATATATCCCATCAGTCCTAACCGCCACACCTCAAATGCCAACTCCTCATCCTGAAATAAGCACTTAACCCAAAAAAGTCAGTCTGTATAATAAGCATTGAAAAAGGTAATAAAAGAAGTTAGTTCTTTTAGATTATCATTGGTGATCCAGCCACTGAAATGATCAGTTTAGTACTTGGTCACTTTTACTCATATCAAAAACATTTGCTTTAAACTTACTGTCTAAAGCAAAAATCCATTAAGACTGGACAATTCACAATCCAGGGAAGTCAACATGCTGAATGGACTGTGGCTTACCTCTGTACAATGCTGTGATAGCCAGGTGCTATGTCATCTGTAACAGGCTGCAGGAAGACATTGGCATACCTGTCCAAAAAGAATATGATGCAATTACTGGCTTATCCTCCAGAAGCACAGGTGAGGTAACTTAACCTAAGTAGCTGAAGGTTGTAAGAGCCAATGCCAGCAGTCCCATATAAGCCTACTCAAGACTTTTTTTCTAATTACCAACAATGAGGAGAAGCAGGAGAAAATGTTCCTACTAACTGGTAAAGCCTCCACTCACCTATGATTAGCTGCAGCTCTCCATACAAGCATGATAGCTTTCTTCCAGATTTTCTGTGCCTGAATAGCTTCCTGATCCTCACTACAGACAGAGCTGAAATAAAAGAAACACAGAAGTCCCACTAGGCATATATACTTTTTAAAAAGTCCTAATTATTTCTTGTCAAATACAGGCATGCCTCATTTTACTACGCTTCACTTTAGTGTACTTCATGTTACATTTTTTACAAATTGAAGGCAAGCTCCTCCACCAGCAAAAAGATTGTAATTCACTTTATTGTAAAACTCGGTTTCTTTCAGTGGTCTGCAACTAAACCTGCGTTATCTCCAAGATATGCCTGCATTTGTTCCAGGCCAAGAAAGGGAAGATGAAAAAGCAAGATTAAAGATCTTCTCCTACCTCTCACCTTCACTGCCTTGACCTCAAGGAATCTGATACTCACAACTGTGAGGAAGCAGGGCTGCTGGGGATGGAGTCTGCCAGTGTGTGGGACTGCAGCGTAGCATTGTGTATGCTAAAGCCATCATCACTCTCGCTCACAGGGGGTTCATTATCCATTTCTGACAAATAGCCTTCTCCTTGATCTTCTTCCTTAGGCTCCTCTAGGCTGGCCGCTTCGCTGACTCCATCTTCCTCCTCATCCTCACCTGGGGCATCCTTAGACACAGCGTGCTCCAGTTAACAAATGTAAGCAAAGCTATCCAGCAAAGCATCATTAAATATGAACTGTCTTTTGGGTTAGATCAGTTTTAGAAAATGACCTAACACTGTTTCCTGACTGAGCCCTCTATCACTTATACTACCATCTACTTACAGACACTGATCAATCAAGTAATTCAGAACCTGGACAAAGAATAAGACCCAGGATCCTCTTAAAAGGAAGAAAAAAAAAGCTACTTACTTAAGACTAAGCTAAGAGGCGTTCCTTCTTTCCCCTTGCTCTTGAGAGGAACTCTGACCCTGGGTACAAAGTTATCAAAAATAGTTTTTATTGTGTGTCTCATCTGATGGAGCAAGGTCACATCGCATTATTTTAAGTCTGTTGGTTACTACTGCTTTAATAATTCTAAAAAGAAAACTTTGGATGATTTTCTCTAGATAGTGTAATTAATAATCTAATTTCTTATATGGCCTCCCTGGCTCTGGTATCCCTATTAATTTCAAATCTCTCTGGATGTATCAAAACTTCTTTGTGCATTATATGCAAAGAAAAGTCTGTGTGATAGTCACAAATTTTTTCAGATAGGAAGCACATGATAACAGTATTTCTAACTATCCACTGCAGCCTTTCCTCATGCAACTCCTTAACCAGTCTTATCTCTGAGAATAAAGATGCAAATTTACTGAAATTTATCTAAAAGGTCGTGCTATAAGGAAATCTAGTCACACAGTAAGAGGAATAAAGAAAAGTCTGAAATACCTTTATCTGGCTTCCAAAAATAGTCCCTGATTCTTCTTTCAATGAGTCTGCAGAGGAGAGAAAGACTACCTGAAGATTTTTCCACCTTAGCCTTCCCCTTCCTATGGACAATAATCCCCTGCAGCTCTCCTTTCCATGCTGACCTATTCTACTTCCTGTACTTGCCCACAACCCACAATCCCTCAGAAGCCAAAGCCAATGATTTCAAGTTAGTTACAGAATACAGATTTCCTGGCCTTATTATTTACCTGACATTTCAAATTTGTGCTGAGTCTCTGCCTCTAAAGAATCTTCAGTGGGATTTGAGCCATGTGATGGAGACAACATGCTTTCAGGGGATGCCTGAAGACCAAAAGAACAAACACCCTAAATACTGGTAAGTTACTATAGCTTACACAATTTTATTCTTCAATAACAGTGAAACTACAGAAGAAATTCTAAGTTCTACCCACATAATACAATTCTAATATATGCCTATACAAAAATAGGACAAGTATGTATATACATTGCACTGATCACACTTATGGGCTTCAGACACAGTAAACATCAAACGTCAGAACTCAGGAATGCAACAAAAAAACTGAAGGCCTAAACTATAACTTCTTACCTAAGGTATAACCCTCCATTCTCCCAGCCCTTGATCTCAAATACCTCAGTCTTCACAGTTCTAAGTGGAGTCTCATCGCCTTTCCCACTGGAAACATCTGCTTCAGCAATCTCTCCAGTTACAGTACTTCTTGGTTCGTCATCCAAGTCCTGACTCCTGAGTTCAGGTGGCTCCATACTTGTGGCTGGAACAACTCCAGCTACTATTTCAGCCCCCGAAATGCCTTGCTCTGGTTCAGCAGGTTCCATTTTGATCTCAACACTGGGTTCCCTGATGTCCACGAGTTCATGGAGTGTTTTGTTTTCTGATTCCTCAAAGTCCAGCCTCTCTTGCTTGACTGTCAACTCTGGTGCTGGAAGAGGTACTGGCTTGTCCCGTTCCTGAATAGGGTGTTCCCAGGGGCCGGGCAGAGACTGGGGATCATCATTCTCTTCACAGAATGACAGTGCTGCTTCCACTGCTGCCACATCCAGCACTTCAGGATGATCATCTACCTGTCCCATAATACATACACTGTTGAAGTCAAAAATGAAGACCAAGTCCCTGAATTCTGTTAGTACCAAAACAAGATGGCCTAAATCTGCAGCTTCTCTCCACCTTCTCTACATAGTAAAAACAACCAATGGACAGGAACCTGTCCTATGCAAACCAGTAACACAGGGATGGCTGGGAAGATGACTAGTATGTCGGCACCAAAAGGCTCTGGGACTACAGAGATGGAAGTTGGCAGAAGCAGGAGAGTTGTTTGTTCATGCTGGTTACTATGAGAAGCAAGAGGCTGAGGAGAGAAGGCTATGTATGAGAGATTCTTTTGGGCTTTGCTCAATAGTTACCTTATCCTCAATGATGGCAATGATGTCTCCAACAGTCTCAAAATCCAGCTCTTCACCTGTGTATGACACAGCAATATCCATTTTCTCAGCCAGATCTAAATCTTCCTTCCCATCTATGCTGGGAGCCTTTGATCCTCCAGAAGCTTCTGCTACCCCTGTTCGGAAACATTCTTCTTTGATAGAATTGATAATCATGGAGATTTCACTGCTATCCATGGAAACAGTCACAGTATGCGGATCCCCCACAGACTCCATAGGAACACAGGTGTCAGGCTGACTCACTGAGCAACAGGAAGAGAAAATCACCTCAGAAACTTATTTAGTACCAAGTGACCATCTGGAGATCATACCAAGGCTACAAATAGATGACTGACAAGTACCCATACACTAAAGCTCAGAAAGTTATCTTGTATCTGCCTACATTTCTTCTCTCCAGTTTTACCCAGAAAGGTGAGAAACGCATTCTCAAACCCACTGCTATGTACACTTAGCCATTCCCCCCAGCGCATACATGCCCCACCCCACTCTTCTCACATCCTTGTTTTTCTGTGGATACAGAGGACAAATGTCCATAGACAACAGAACTGAAGCATCTGATTTGGAGCTGATGTTCTTAGTCACCTTTCTCTAACTGGAGTTAAAGATGAAATTTTGAATCTAGTGGCTGCTCAGGGCGTGGATAAGGGACGCACCTGGAGCTATACTCTCAGGAGTGGAGACAGCCGGAGCAGAGGATGGTGCTGGCAGCGCAGGCATCATTACAATGGTAGCCTGGGACACAGACTCTACAGGGGGTGGCACAAGTTTAACTGGAGGTTCACTGGCAACAGTAGTGAAGGAAGCAAGAGGTGTGGTGAACTGTGTAGGACCAGCTTCTAAAAGCCGGGAAAGAGTGGGAGCACCTAACAGACAAAGAAGTACACAAAATAAGATAAGAAGGAAGCACATGAACAAGGAGCAATAGCCACTTTCTCAACCAAGAAAATTTTTAGTCTCAAAGGATGAAAGCAAGTCCTCTGTTAAAAAAGCTCATTATCTATATCCTTACTTTCTCCAAACTTAAGATCTTCTGCCAAGTTAGGAATGACCCAAAGCACAGGAATACACAATGTGTATGAAAAATGATTGGAAATTTTTTCTCAAAAAATTAAACAACAAAAAAAGTGGTATGAATAAATCTGTCACTTCTGCTGAAGTTAAGCATGCTGTATACCACCCAAATGCCAATATCTAATGTTTATTTGGTATATTGTAAAGTTCCCCCTTTTTTTTGCTTTACATTTTCAACTTCATTTAATTCCCACTAAGCCTTGTGAAGTATATACATTATAATTTATAAGAAAGTGACACTCAAAAGTCAAGTTACCTATCCAAAGTCAAAAAATCAAGTATGTGGCAGGCCTAAGAACTAAGTCCAGTTCTCTAGTTCCAAATCTCACCCCCTATTTTAAAATCTCAGGTATCATTAGCACCCTTCCATGATTTTGCAAGCCCCAGAGAAGCAGCTTCACTATTAACTTCACTATTCCTCTCATCAATATCTATGCTGTGTACATTCAGGGCTATCAATATTCTGAAGAAGAAATGGATTTAAAATCTTGGGCATTATTTGGTTTAGCAGATTAAGAGGTTAAGTAGCTCCAATGTTGGGCTTTAAATCTTGGATTGACAGCTTAGTAACAAAGGTTAGAAACCAAGGACATCAACGCTGAATTCAACATCTCTGAAGTAAAGTAGGTAACAGAAAAAGTGGTGACTTACCTGAGGCAACAGGGGAGGCCGCAACAGTGTTGGGTGTTTGCTGCATCTCCCCACCATGTATCATGGGAAGGACCCCGCCTACCTCCAGGAGGACACCTGTACTGTTCAGGTGGCCAGAAGCCACAGCCATTTCACTCTCATTTACCTACCAGGGAAGAATAGACGTGAAGGCTACACTCAAGCTTTCCTTTACTACCACGTCCCAAAAGAGTTCCAGCAGCTGACCAAACTTCATGAAACTAGAAGTTAATGTCCAAAGAGAATAACTTCAGACCCAAGGGAAACTCTAATTTTCAAAACTTATTTAACAAGAGTTCTCTGGAGAAGAGAACCAAAAAAATTATGGTTTCAGATACCTCAGGACCCAAGGATTCTATCAACTTACTGTGTGGGTTTTTGTTTTCCCTTAATTAACGTTTAACTAGGAAATCTATTTCTCTTTTGAACTTTTTTTCCATGTCATATTTTAGTCCCAGGCACTCCTTTCCAAAGTACTAAATCACCACAGCTCTCAAACACCCACAGAAGTCTCCATACCAGTCTGGGGCTAGTAGGCAGGAGGCTGCCCTTCTTCAAGAGCTCTGACAGCAGAGGGGAGGGGGGTGGAGTTGCTTTCTGTCCAAGCATCTTTTTCTGGGGTGAATCATCTGTTACTGGGGTCATGGGGGCTTCTAAGGGTGCAGAGCCTGGAGGAAGGGTGTCAGGAATCCCAGGAAACGAGGTGACTGGGGTATTCGGCAAAGTCCCAGGGGTTACCTAAGAGACAACAGAGAACCTTTATCTGACTTCTCAAACTCTGGAAGGTTCCCTACTAATCTGGATGGGTTAGTGTGTCTAACTATTACTTTAACAGCCATGAGTGGAACTGCCCAGAAACCCACTACTCTCCTGTTCTCAGCCACACCTTTCTTCCCCATAAATTTTTCTTACATTCACTCAGACCCAACCATTCAACCCAACCTGCCTTTTACAAACTCCTTACTCACTACCAATATTTCGTATTTATTTTACAACGTCATTGTCCTTTATTTCACGGGGAATTTCATAAGACTAATACATAGTCTTTTCATCTCTCTCAAAAGATCAAAAGCCTCAATGTCTTTAGGTCCATCCTTATCTTAGACCACAGAAAAAGTAAATTAAGTCTTTAGATTCTGACCAAGAGAGAAAGTTGCCTCTAGGCCAAAAGTGGTTTCCTCATCACTCAGCTCTCTGCTGGCTTATTGCCCCTTTGCTGATTAATTCCTGCAGATGAAAATATACTCACCCCAGAGGTAGCTTCTTCCATAGTGGTTACAGTCAAGTCCCCAAGTGGATAATCACTTCCTGGAGAAGCAGAATCAATAGGAGAGCGGACCATCACAGTAGGTAACCTTCGAGGGGGTGTTTTTACTGCTTGACGAGCTAGAACATAAGAGAACAATTCCTAAGTCTTCGAGGTTAAATAAATGAAACTAGACACTACTTGGCTATTGTATAATAAAAGACAAATGGAGATGTTGTATTAAAACAGCTTTATGAGTTTGGATTAGAAAGATTTTTTTTAATACTTCTAAAAGACAGGAAATGTTACTTAAGAGAAACTCTCACTCTGAGCAAACTCATTTAACTATTCAACTATCCTAAAGGTCCATGAAGTAGAAAAATAGTTTAATGACCCTTCAAAAGCCTCTTCAATAACTTATTGCTTTTAACAAGAGGAAAAGACCTCACTGGCTCAGAGTATGTATTCCTAGAGTACAAATGCTTAAGTTCTTCCCCTTATAGAGTGACTGAGCTATTCTCAATTTTTTTTACAGACCTTTTTTTCTAAAACCTTAATTATGTTTAATGTCTTATTATCAAGCTTTTGTGTCCTTAAAGGACACAAGGTCTAGTTGGATCTGAGCAGAGCTCATTTTTTAAGAGTTTCTTCCTGGACATAGAGGGATGTTCTTATTCTGGTAGAAGAGAAGATGACAAAGAAAAGTATGCAAGTAAATTGGAATTAGTGAATTCTATGTTACAAAATATTTTTCAACTATCATTAGCATGCAGTACTGTGTAGTCAACTGCTAAACAGGTTCAATAGGTTCAGTTTACCCTGATATGCAGCATCCGTAGCCTTCCTCTTTACTTCAGCTTCCTCCTCCTCCAATTTCTTTTTCCTAAAAAGGGAATTAAGAGTTAGATCCTAAGCGGCTCTAGTTCCTCCAGTTCTCAGTGCCCTCATGAGGATTTTTTTGGGGGGCGGGGGGGGGGCCGTCAGGCTAGCACTTTCTTGAGTAAAGGCCTAAAAAAAGAGTCCTTATCAGCAAAACAGGAAATATCAAGTTATTGTCTAACTACCAGTTCTGCACCCACATAAACTAGAGCCACTTTTAAGTTAGAACTAAGTTACATTTTGACACTGAAATGCTCCATCACATTACCTTCTAGGATTCACTCCCCCCTCCCAGCTACCAGGCCACTCTGCAGCTTTCCCCTTCCAGAATCTCTCAAGTCTAAAGGAATGACAGACAGAGGAAATAAGCCAGATTACTTGAGGAGAAAAGAGGTAAAAAGAGAGAGAAGAGTATACATAGAAAAACAATATAATATAACCCACATCGCAATGTCATTGCAAAGCTCATCCAGTCTGCTGTCCATGTGCCCAGCTTGAATTAGTTCTGCATCTCTTTTTAGCCGTCTGTAGGAAGAAAGAGAGGTAAGTAGATAGACAGGTTTTTAATCTGCTATTAAAAAATTGTACTAGTACTAGAAATTAGCCCCTTTTGTCTCTCCCAACCATTTGGCATCTCTCTGGTAAGTACCTATATTTTTCCTGGGTTTCTTTTATTACTTTCTTTAGTTCCTCAACTCGTTCAGCAGTCAGTTTCCGAACAATAACATCTTCAACAGTTTCCACCACTTCTCCCTTTTCACCCCGTTTCCGTCTGTGGAAAATTGCAACACACACACAACACTTGAATAAAAGAACATTTGTTCCCACTCCTACTTGCTTTCTTTGAGCCTTCTCCATCAGATAACCACTGATAACTTTTATATTTTTATCACTCAGTAATATAAACTGATATAAAACCAGACTTCCTCAGTAAACGCTCTCCCCAAAAGAGATTTAGTTTAAATGTATGGCTTTGTACTCACTTTGGGGTCTCAGTGGTCTCTAGAAGCTCAGAATACTGAGAAGCACAATGCTGTGGAAAAAAAGTGAAAGTATGAGGAGCAAGCCTTTAAAGAAATAACCTTTCAAAGTTTCAAAATATCAGATAGACTAAGGTTTAGAGAGAACAGCTATATGTAAGATATGAATGCTTTCTAGGAAAGCAAATTACTTAGCAATCAAATCAGTTCAAAATAACCAATACCAAGATACAGAAAGGGGAATCTTCTGGCCTGGAGTTTGAGTATTTGGGGGAAAATCTAATAGCCAATATTTATAGCTAATATCTACTGAGTAGTTACAATATGCAAGGCACTATGCTAAATGCTTTACAGGTACTACCTAAACTAAATCTTCGAAATAACCCTGAAGCAATTTTTTTTCTCTACTTTACAAATGAGAAGACTGAGGATTGTGGTCCAAAATTATTAAGTGGAGTCATAGTAAACCCAGATCTAACTCCCAAGCTTGGGTACTTAACTGTTACGCTACATTGACAAGAATAGTTTGTAATATAAGCACGCATCAATGGACTGACACACGGAAAAAAAAAAGGAATTCTCAATTCTTCTTCTTCTTCATGGTATAAAAGCCTTATGATTAAAGGGTAGAGCATGGAAAGAAACCTATTTCCCATCTCAAAGACTGCTCTAAAAGAGCACTTGCTTGGGAACTTACTTTTTGAGAGAACCAGTCTGGAGGGCGGCCAGGTTCTGCAAAGGGTTTAATAGCTCTGCTAACTGATACCCTACAAAATGAGAAAAACCTTATTACATACCAAATGTGGAGGGGTAAGCATGGTGAGAGTTCAAGGTTTAGAGTATGAATTTCGCAATAAAAAATTGCCATTGTGAAGTATACTGAAATGTGACTATGGAAAATAATAAAGGACTTGAAAGTCATTTAGAGGGAAAAGCCATTGCTAAACAGTTTTCCTAGATGATAAATTTCCTGGGTAAAGTAAAAGTATTAGAACATAAAGTATCATTTTTGTTAATTTAGAAAAATATTTTTATGTTGATTTTGTGTTAGAAAACACGTGCCTTTTGAAAAGCAAGTTGTAATGAATTACAGACCCAAAAAAGTTCTTGTGATCTACTAATAAAGCTCCTAGAAATGTAACATAAAAAATAATTTCACAAAAGCAGCAAGCACCAAGAAGAAAGCACCATGTAGACTTGATCAGACTGATGAACAGTCAGATTTTTTCCTAAATGCCTGTAGAAGAATGTTTAACTTATGGCACTTCAACTCTATGAATATTAAACAGTCCATAAAAATAACTATAAAATAGATGTGATGATACAGAACATATTTATGATATTAACTACTAAAAGGTGACAATTTTCTTTTATAATACAATCACACATACTTTAAAAAAGTTATAGGTATAAAGACTAAGAAACAGGCAAAAATGAAAATAGTTGGCCAGAAATGGGACCAAGGAAGAGTGCAAGGGGCTTCAACTATATTTGTTAGGTTCTTTAAGATATGAAGGAAACATGACAAAATATTAAGATTCGTTATATCCAGGTACTGGGTACCTGGGCAATCTATATTATTCTCCACAATCTATATTATTCTCTATGTGGTTGAAATATTTCATAACTTTAAAAAGAAAACAAAAACAAAAAAAGAGTTTTTAAATTTTGTGTTGAGATATTAATATCACAGAACTCTTTTCCTTTATAAAAAGTTTTCTTGAACATTGTTATATGGATAGCTATAGGCAGAAAATAAAGTTTGATCCAAAATTTACACCTTATATCAAAAAAAAGTCCCAAATGGATCAAAGATTTAAATGTTTTAAAAAAATTTAACCATGAAAGTACTACAAGAAATCATAGAAGAATTATCTTATAATCTCAGACGAGGGAAGAACTTCCTATTTATAACACAAAATCCAGGCTCTATGAAAGAAAAATATTAAGAAATAAGCTACATTTTAAAAGTCTTAATGTAAAAATATCACCATAAGTCAAGCCAAATGGCACACTGGTTTAAAAAAAATGCACCTCATAGCTCAAATGGCTAACCTTCCCAATATGTAAGGAGCCCCCCAAATTAAAGGCTAATAATCAAATAGAAAAAGAGGAAAATTAGTTTACAGAAAAGGAAATATAAGTGGCTCTTTAACACATAAAGATATTCAACCTCACTAATCATAGGATAAATGTAAATGAAATATGAGAACTATTTCTCACCCTTAATAATACTGCTAAGATTAAAAACACTTGACACATTCTATGAACCAGGGCATAAAAAAACAGGTACTCTGATATATTACCACTGGGAGTATTTTGAAATAATCTGAGTAGGGTAATTTAAAAATATTCTTCAAATTTTATAAACTCATATTCTTTGACCCCATTATTCTACTTTGTGTACCTTAGATATAATGTTGTATTTGTATTTTCAAATGTATATCAATAAAGTACCAGTTAAATCAATTTATGGCATAACCATAAAAACAATATCATGCATCTGTTAAAAAAAATGAGCTAAACTTTTACATAGCTACACAATGATCTAAAAGGGATAGTACTAATTTAGAGAAAAGTAGCAGCAGCAAGGTAAAGAACAGTGTGTATAGTATATAACCATTTATGTTTAAAAAGAAATATATACTTGCTCATGTATACAAAATTAATGCTGGAAACACATAAGAAACAGCTAATGCTGGGAGATAGGAGGAAGATAATGTACCATTCTGAATTTTGAACCTATGACTTAGTACTTCCTCAAAAAATAAATACAATTTAAAATTTGTGTTTTTATACTATTTTTCTAGTAAAACTTTGAGAATTATAAGAGTGGAGTGTATTTCAAACCAGTTTACTTGGTGGTTTGTTCAGTTTATAGTTGAGTTACATTTAAGTGAAACCTGAGATGTACCAAATTAGTGTGTTTCATCTTGTCTTGGGTTTTACCATTTAATTTGACTCAAGAACAGTTGCCATCTAGAATATCCTTGTTTCATATTTGAAAAGCTATTTTTAAAATATATACAAGTTGCAGAAATGCTAAGTGTGACCAGTAACAGTGCTTTTGTAAACTCATTTGAATGGTTAAAGTAGTATAGATATACCATATAAATACAAATAATTACAAAATTATAAGACTTAAAATAATTTAATAGATCCTGAGGTAAAATAGAAAAAGGTAAATTTTAAAAATGATAAAGGGTATGCCCTGGCAGCAAAAAAGATTGGAAACCACAATCCTACTATCTGGTACTTAAAAAAAAATACTGGAGTGCCAAAAAAACTAAATAGGGAAAGAATATAATAGCTTTTTCAACAAATACTGGGTACTAAAATAGTGGATATCTACATGCAAAAGAGACCCTTGTCTTAGAACATACACAAAATTACCTCAAAATGGATCATGTGTAGAGCTAACATTATAAAGCTCTTAGAAGAAAACATTTATAGAAATAAATTATTTCTTAGCTATGACACAAAAAAGATAAAATTGGACATATCAAAATTAAGAATGTCTATGCTAAACGGTACCAATAAAGAATGTGAAAAGGCAACACACAAGACAGAAATGTTTACAAATTATCTGTCAAGAGATCTGTGTCCAGAACATATAAAGAATTCTTAAAATTCAGTAATAAAAATAAATAACCCAAAGCATTTGAGCAGACATTACCCCAAATTACATATACAAATGGCTAATATGCATGAAAAGACACTCAACAACATTAGTCATCAGGAATATGCAAGTCAAAACTACAATGAGATACCGTGTCACATCTGCCAGTATGGCTATAATCAAAAAAGACAGTTGTTGAACATACAGAGAAAATGGGGCGCTCATTTCTTGCTGATGGAAACGTAAAATGGTGTGGCCACTTATAAAAACAGTTTTGCAGCTCCTCAAAAAGTTAAACATAGACCCAGCAAGTGAACTCTTTCAATTCAAGAGAATTGAAAACATAGTCAGCACCTCATACACAAATGTTCATAGCAGCACTAATAGTCAAAAAGTAAAACAACCCAAATGTTCACCAACTGATGTATAAAAAAATGTGGCATACCCATACAGTCCATACAGTTTAGTCATAAAAAGAAATAAAGTACTGATATATGCTATAATAAGAATCTTGAAAGTATTTCACTAAGAAGCCAGTCATAGAATACCACAAATTATTATGATTTCATTTATATGAAATGCCCAGAATAAGGAATCTAAAGACACAGAAAGTAAATCAGTGATTGGGTGAGATGAGAGAAGATTGTAGGGTGACTGATGACTGAGTAATTCTGTGAATATATTAAGTTCTGTGAATATGATTTAATTTTATAGTATGTGAATTGTATCTCAAATCTCTTAAAAAAGAAATATTGCTTTAAGATTAGTATGATTAACTATAGGAATCTACTAGCGTAAAAAAATAAATTCAACAGTTTCAGATATCCTAAGCACCTTACCAATTTTGATCTCCACTCCTCATGACAGAAGACGCTAAACACAGCTTCTCTCTGATAGACCATGGTTCTGTAGGGCCAGTACTCAGCAGCTTGTGCTCTAAAGAAAGAAAAGGCTTAGAGGCAACCACTGAGACACTTCTAAGCCCCAAAGGGAGGACTAAAAACGTAATACAAAACATCTCAACTTGCAAAGACAAAGTGAACTATTATTACCAAATCTTGATTTTTTTCCCACCTCCCTAATAAAATATCACCACTGGCAAAGTACTTATTCATTACGTGCAAATTGCACTCTGAGCTTCTGGCAAAATTTTTCATCACTACTATTCTGCTTTATAAAAAATAATAGACAATGTCAGATTAAAATAAAGCAGTTCCCCCGAAAAGCCGTGTTAAGATTACATACTTTATTCCAGTATGAACGCACGAGCTTATTTCCCATGATTCTAGGCGGCTACCCCACTCACTGCCCCGCCTCCTTCTAAACATACACTTGCTGACCTCTTTCAGTAAACCCCAAACCACCCCTTTTAAGTTGTTCAGTCCATGAAATGTAAGAAAATGGCTACGATGCAAGAAACTCAACTTCCCTAGTGGCAGAAAAAGCTCAACGGTTAAAATATCCCATTTCTCTGGGAGATAGGATACGGGCCTCACAAACGTTGGTCAGAATGTGAATGGCTCTTTGATACCGGCCACTCCGTAATGCTCACGTCTTCGACTGTACGGCTGAGTCTCTAGAACACCTTTACCGCTCAACCACACAGCTCCCAAACATACCGTGAGCTGTTTCTCTCAGAGCTCTACGGCCTGCCTCCCTAATACACAAGACCCCTAAACCTCGGCCTTCACCACGTCGCTGAACGCAGATCTCAGAAGAACCTGGGCTCTCATGGAAATCACTGCATCTGACTGATATTTGGTGCCAGGCCTCGACTCTACAAAGGCCTTGCTCTATAAGCAGTGCACATACTTACTGCCCGTTCCTGTCGCCATTTTGGCCCCGAATTCTCCAACCCTCCAAAGACCGCCTGGCAGGGCCCAATCCCAGGGAACTCTGGGAAATAGAGTCTGGCTATTTGTTCGCGCTGCCTCCTGGGAAATGTAGTCTCCACCCACATCCCCAAACAAACAAGCACCCCAAATCAGTTCTCTCCTGCGCTCTTGGGAAGGAACATGCTAAAGGACAGAGGACGGCGGCTGAAACCTCAGGACTTCGCTTACTGTTCTTAGAAAAGATATGCCTAGGGTTCAGGAAAAAGTGTTAGGCGGGAATTCTAGGCGACCCTACTCAAACTTCCGACAGTTGGTAACCCGGACCCACATTAGAGTGGAAAGGTCAAACCAGAACAAACCGTCTCCCAGTCTCGCTCCCCTCCCCCCTTTCCTTACTCTGATTGGTAGCTGCAGGCTTTGCTATCTGATTGGCGGAAGGAACGCAGCGCGTAATTTAAAACATTGTATCGATAACAAAGGTGCACCTCGTGGGCGGGGTGGTGTTCTCCGTCTGCAGAAGTCCGGAATCGGCTGCAGGGTGCGAGTAGGCCGGTACCGGAGGTGGAATAAGTGTCACATCTTTGGGTGAGTATACAGCTGTGCCGGAGCTCAGCTAGTGTACCAGCTCTTGTCCTCGCGGAATAGACTTTCAAAAAGCCGAGCTGCTGCTATCCCTATTTTTCCTAATACCTCTGTCTTCATTATGGGCCTGGGGGTGAGAGAGGGAGTATGAATTCAGGCAGCAAGACCACGGTGTTCTGCGGCAAGGGAATTGTTTTTTACCTAGGATTTGCAGCCCCCTCTGTCCCTTAAGGTTCTCCTCCCTACCCACTCTTGTCTTTTAGACCTAAGCTGCCCTGCTGTCATGTCGCGAGGGATCCTTTCTCCTCCAGCCGGCTTGCTTTCAGATGAGGAAGTCGTAGTCTCCCCCATGTTTGAATCCACAGCTGCAGATCTGGGGTCTGTGGTACGCAAGGACCTGCTGTCTGACTGCTCTGTAATCTCTGGCTCCTTGGAAGACAAGCAGCAGGTAAAGGAGTTGGAGGGTGGCTTGGGAGCAGAAGGTAATATCCTCAGACTACTAGTTGCCCATACAGAGTAGTATGAAGTCACTAGGAATTCTGAGGGTCTAAGAGATCAATTCAAAATTAAGAGCATGATAAGTAAAAAATGTAGAGTTGTGTGTCCATAAGAACTATTGCTACATTTCATTAATGAAGTACCCTCGAGTGCATTCTATCAGCTAATCCTATGAGGGAAGGATAATAGTCATCTCTCCTTCACCATGAGGCCCAGAAACGTTAAAGGATTTGCACAAAATCATACTGTCATTAAGTAGCTAGAATGTACCTTCAGGTTTTAAATATCAACCATAGCTTCCATTTATGGAGCCTTTCTTTCAGTTAGGCTAGCCTTTTTCGTTACTAATATTTGGAACCAGATCATTGTTATAGGGGCTCACTAAATGTTAGTAGCACCTTCCTACTTGTGACAACCAAGAAATCTATTCTGACATTGCTAAATATTCTTTGGGAAGGAATGGACCTGGTTTAGAACAAATCCACTCAGAAGTCTCCTCTTTTATAGAGAAAGTCTCATGAGAGCAAGAGCCTTGATAAAGTCCCTCACTATGGACCACCTGAGCCTCTTAGAGTTCTTGGGCCATAGTAGGTAGATCTCCAAATGTCTGCAGAAAGAATGAGGTGGCAACTATTATTAACCCCATTCTACAGATGAGGAAAGTGAGGCAAAAAAGAATTTTAAAAACTTGTTCAAGGTCTTTCTCATATTATCAAATGATGAAATTGGGACTCAAATTCAGGTGTGTCTGCCTCCAAGGTACTTAACTACTGTCCTTTACTGCAATATCACATGCTGATTTTCATTTACCAGTCAATCAACCAGTTCTAATTCAGATAACTGGTGTGATAAACCAGGTTTGCAGGGTACTAAAGAAACATGGAAGGTGATAAAGTAGTGAAAAGGTTCATGTGAGTTGGAATGATTATGGAACCAAAGAGTAGCCGTAGAGAGACATTTGAGGTGGAAAGAGGGTAGTGTTAGCATGATTCCCAGAAACTGCTATGCCTGCACATCTGCTCAAAGGTAACTGCTGAGATTAATCCATAGTTCTGGCCTGTAATTCTGCCATAGGTTCCATCTGAGGATAGTACGGAGAAGGTGAAAGTATACCTGAGGGTCAGGCCCTTGTTACCTTCAGAGTTGGAACGGCAAGAGGATCAGGTGAGTTTCTGAGGGAGGATTTAAGGTGGAATGATGCAGTACAGAAAAGTTTCCCAGGAATGTTTCCTTCTGTGTCAACTGTGTTTTCCCCCTTCTCAGGGCTGTGTCCATATTGAGAATATGGAGACCCTTGTTCTACAGGCACCTAAAGACTCTTTTGCCCAGAAAAGCAATGAACGGGGAATTGGCCAAGCCACCCATAGGTTCACCTTTTCCCAGGTATGGAGGTACATGTAGGAGGTTTTATTCTCTCTTTAGAGAGAAAGCTTTTTGCTTGACTATGAGTTCCTTATATATTAATGTCTGCAATTTGGAGGACCCTTTTTAAAAGCTAGTCAGTGTGTCAAGTAATTAATGTGCATTAAGTTCCAGCACCTCTGTTTTATTATTATTATTGTTCCTATTTTCCTGACAAGGATACTATGGCTCGGTGAAAGTAATGTTGCTAAAATCATTTAGTAGTCAGTAGTAGAGTTTAGATTTTAATCTAGATCCACCTATCTCCAAAGCCCATGCTTGTGACCATTATGTTGCCATATTCATCCAGCATTGGACTTAGGAGATAGCATTCCTTAAGCATTTATTAATTTGGGTGAAAAATGGACTGGCAGTGAGTGGTTGAGTCTTTAGGGAGCATCTGGCAGCACTGCAGGAAGAAGCTGCTTCAGTATTGTCCAGAGCCAATCACCCAGGAAGAGATGCATCTGCTAGCTCTGCACAGGAGGCAGGTGAGAGATGAAGAATGGGCCTTTGAAAAACTGGGTCTGTCTCTAGATTTTTGGGCCAGAAGTGGGACAAGCATCCTTCTTCAACCTGACTGTAAAGGAGATGGTAAAGGATGTACTCAAAGGGCAGAACTGGCTTATCTATACATACGGAGTCACCAACTCAGGGAAAACCCACACAATTCAAGGTGAGTAGTAGGCCTCACAGGATTGTTGATTGGCCTGTAATGGTATTGTCTTTGCATTTTGATGGTGTCATTTGGGGGAGAAAGGCGCTTACCTCAGCTATCCCATCTTTCACATGCTTCTAGGTACCATCAAGGATGGAGGAATCCTGCCACGGTCCCTGGCTCTGATCTTCAATAGTCTCCAAGGCCAACTTCATCCAATACCTGATCTGAAGCCCTTGCTCTCCAATGAAGTAATCTGGCTTGACAGCAAGCAGATTCGGCAAGAGGAAATGAAGAAACTGGTCCTGCTAAATGGAGGCCTCCAAGAGGTAAAGTGTTAGTGTCCACAGAAGCAAGGATAGGGGGACAAATCTCTGGAAAGTTTTGTACTTATTTTCTTCCTGGATCCCTCAGGAGGAGCTGTCTACCTCCCTGAAGAGGAGTGTCTACATTGAAAGTCGGACAGGTACCAGCACAAGCTTTGACAGTGGCATTGCTGGGCTCTCCTCCATCAGTCATTTCACCAGCAGTAGCCAGCTAGATGGTACGTACCATGGCTGGGCTCCATGCCAAGTAACAGTAGGAACCCACTCCCTGCTCCCAACAGCTGCCAGAGCTCCCAACAAGAGACTGGAGATTGCAAACTGAGCTCTGCCTTCCAAGGTCCTTACAGGCCTAAGGGGAGATTGACTTCTCTGGGGTTGATACCCTGTATATTTGCTTCTTTCTCAGAAACAAGTCACCAATGGGCACAGCCAGACACTGCCCTTGTAAGTGTCCCTGCGGACATTCGCTTCTCCATCTGGATCTCCTTCTTTGAGATCTACAATGAACTGCTTTATGACCTGTTAGAACCACCTAGCCAGCAGCGCAAGAGGCAAACCCTGCGACTATGTGAGGATCAGAATGGCAATCCCTATGTGAAAGGTATGGGAAAGCAAGGAGGCTGGCATGAACCTTGGAGAGGATTTGGGGAGAAACTAGGAAAGAGTTAGGTGCTTCCACCGTATGTATGTCCTTCTCTCTTTGGCCTCAGATCTCAATTGGATTCATGTTCAGGATGCTGAGGAGGCCTGGAAACTCCTGAAAGTGGGTCGTAAAAATCAGAGCTTTGCCAGCACCCACCTGAACCAGAACTCTAGCCGCAGGTGAGTGGGTTGTGAGAGTCAACTCTTCACTGTGTTCCAGGAAATATTAATCTTCTACCTAGGCATGGAAAATGTGCAATGACTTTTCTGTTCTTCAAATTAACTTTAGTCACAGCATCTTCTCCATTCGGATCCTGCACCTTCAAGGGGAAGGGGATATAGTCCCCAAGATCAGCGAGTAAGTTTTTCTATTTAGGAATTTGGGATTTTTGGCCTTAAATGGTAGTGGAGGGAAGAAGCAAGGGAGACCCTCAGAGG
The DNA here is from genome assembly GCA_004027375.1 of Macroglossus sobrinus. Classification (NCBI taxonomy): domain Eukaryota; kingdom Metazoa; phylum Chordata; class Mammalia; order Chiroptera; family Pteropodidae; genus Macroglossus; species Macroglossus sobrinus. The sequence goes on along the minus strand of PVKZ01000989.1, from coordinate 266,890 downwards.
AATCACTTCCATTAGATTCTTCTCCTTCCTTGGGTAGAGAGATTCTTGGTGGGTCCTTCTCTTCCCCTCCCTAAAGTATGTGAAGGGATGGAAGGCTCATAACATGAGCCCATATATCATATCCTGTCCCTCATTCAAGGTTGTCACTCTGTGATCTTGCTGGCTCAGAGCGCTGCAAAGATCAGAAGAATGGTGAACGGCTGAAGGAAGCAGGAAACATTAACACTTCTCTGCACACCCTTGGCCGCTGTATTTCTGCCCTGCGCCAAAATCAGCAGAATCGGTGAGCTTTTGACTGTGAGCCATGGGCTGAGATGGCTTGGAGTTCTGCAATTTACTAAGAAACTTCCTGGTCACTGGGGATAGTGCTAGGATATCCGAAGGGGTAGAATTGTGCTCATAGCTCTATTCTGACTCCCTGCAAGGTCAAAGCAGAATCTGGTTCCTTTCCGTGACAGCAAGTTGACTCGAGTGTTCCAAGGCTTCTTCACAGGCCGAGGTCGTTCCTGCATGATTGTCAATGTAAATCCCTGTGCATCTACCTATGATGAGACCCTTCATGTGGCTAAGTTCTCAGCCATTGCCAGCCAGGTAAGAAGTTGTAGTGTACATGTGATTGACTGGTACTTTTATTTATGAATGCTATTAGGAACTAGTTATGGATCCAATCAAGATTTTTTTTCCCCCTGCTAGCTTGTGCATGCTCCAGCTATGCAACTGGGATTCCCATCGCTACATTCTTTCATCAAGGAACACAGTCTGCGAGCATCTCCCAGCTTAGAGACAGGAACTAAGACTGACCTAGGTCTTGATGACAACATTGAAAATGAAGCTGACATCTCCATGTATGGCAAAGAGGTGGGGATGCAAGAAAGCTTTGGTGCAGCAGCTTGATGGCTACATATTTCCGATGCTGCCTTCTAGGTGGGCCTGTGCCTTTTTGGGATATGGCCATCTGATGACTTGTGACCTGTGTACCTCTTAGGAGCTCCTACAGGTAGTGGAAGCCATGAAAGCACTGCTTTTGAAAGAACGGCAGGAAAAGTTGCAGCTGGAGATGCAGCTTCGTGATGAAATTTGCAATGAGATGGTGGAGCAGATGCAACAACGCGAACAGTGGTGCAGGTACCAGCTGAGTGACCCCTCTTGGTCTAGACGGTGGGAAGTAGGGACTAGGACAGAGTTGTGCCTCAAGATCTGTCCTGTAAGCTCACTCCTCAGATTCTTCACTCATTTCTCTTTTCTTTCTGACAGTGAACATTTGGATACCCAAAAGGAACTATTAGAGGAAATGTATGAAGAGAAACTAAAGATCCTCAAGGAGTCACTGACAAATTTTTACCAAGAAGAGCTTCAGGTGAGTTGCTTTGAACCAGCCCCACTGACTACTCAGATTCCTGCTGCCTGGGGTAAACAGATTTTATAAACTGATAGGGGTAGGAATATGTAGCTTGCTTTTCTCTAGTATCCTTAATGCTTTGTGTCAGTCTATGTTTGGTGAATAAGGGTCTGGTTGGCCAGGAATGGTATAAGTTTTAACAAACAAGCTTTCAAGGCCTAAGTATGAAGGAAGGTTTTGTTCATTATTCAGTCATCTGTTTCTGCCATATTTGTCTGCTTCTGGGTGGAATTGTGCCCTCTGCTTCCCTCATAGGAACGGGATGAGAAGATTGAAGAGCTAGAAGCTCTCTTGAAGGAAGCCAAACAACAGCCAGTGGCCCATCAACAATCAGGGTCTGAATTATTCCTACTGCGGCGGTCACAAAGGTTGGCAACTTCTGCCTCCACCCAGCAGCTCCAGGAGGTTAAAGCTAAGCTGGATCAGTGTAGAGCAGAGCTAAACTCCACCACTGAAGGTGAGGAAGTTAGGGCAGGAAGCATAACAGTGACTCAGAGAACTATTCTCCTAACTTGGGCCTTCTGACACCAACTCTAAGATAATTTCCTTAACTCTGAGCTACATTCCCCGACCTAGGATGCACGTGGCCTCACTTTGCACATTTGCTGCAAGCTGTTAATTCAGTTAAAGACATAAGCCTACATATTGAAGTTTCATGTTTCCTTCCCTTAGAGCTGCAAAAGTATCAGAAAATGTTAGAACCGCCACCCTCTGCCAAGCCTTTCACCACTGATGTGGACAAGAAGTTAGAGGAGGGCCAGAAGGTAATCACCTTTCCCTATTACCAAAGCTCTTACCTAAGGCAATTTCCCACACTGTATTTCTGGTTCATGTGAGGATGTTTTTATGCACAGTCCTAGAGAGTAGCTACTTTGCCTTTCTAATTTTACCTCTTCAAATGGCTGTCTGACCCCTCCAGATCATTATTTTGGTTGATATCGGCTACCATTTGGTTAATACTCCTTTTTCAGAATATAAGGCTGCTGCGAACAGAGCTTCAGAAACTTGGTGAGTCTCTCCAGTCAGCAGAAAGAGCCTGTTGCCACAGCACTGGGGCAGGAAAACTTCGTCAAGCCTTGACCACTTGTGATGACATCTTAATCAAACAGGTTAGGGCAACATATGTACCCCTCTCCCCCCCATCAGCCCATGCCAGAGTATATGTGGGAATGGAAATGAGGAGCAGAAGAGAAAGGTAAAGATTTTTAGGCTAATCTTAAGAGTCAGGGGAACTTCTCTTTCTTGCAAAATAAAAATAACTAGTCACAAAGTATAAGATGCTGTGCTAATTTATAGGCATTTTCTCTGTTATAACAACCCTGGGGAGGTAGATAGTATCACATTTCATCCAAGATACTTAGATTGTAAGAAACTATTATTTCATGTACCACTAAGACAAAAGTCTAACAATTAAGTTATGACATTTGTCGTCAGTAGGTATATCCTAATTTTAGAGATATTAAAATATATTTTAAAAAATGTCTTAGACTAAATATAGCACTTAATTTTGATACCTAGGAACTGAGGAGGTTAAGTAAAATTATTCAAGCTCATATCATCTTGTGTTAGAAAATGTCCTTATATCCAATGATGTTTGTTTAGGTCTTAAAGAAAATACTCCCTATTCAATTATAAAATCTTATCTTAAAGAATTAATCTTTATAAAAACTGTTGTAATTAGTAGTGGATGGCATGTATTACTTTGCCATTTTGTTTCTCTAGTATATCAGACATAAATGTTTTCTATAACTTTATTCATCTTCCTCAGGATCAGACCCTGGCTGAGCTGCAGAATAACATGATGCTAGTAAAACTGGACCTCCGGAAGAAGGCAGCATGCATTGCAGAGCAATATCATACAGTGCTAAAACTCCAAGGCCAGGCTTCTACTAAAAAGCGCCTTGGCACCAACCAGGAAAACCAGCAACCAAACCAACAGCCCCCAGGGAAAAAACCATTTCTTCGAAACTTACTTCCCCGAACACCCACCTGCCAAAGCTCAACAGACTGCAGCCCTTATGCCCGGATCCTGCGCTCACGGCGCTCTCCTTTGCTCAAATCTGGGCCTTTTGGTAAAAAATACTAAGGCTGTGGGAAAGAAGTGAGCACTCATTGACTTCAGGTGGATCAGCTGCTCAGCTTAAGAAATAGGTCTCTTTAAGCTTTACCATGTACCTGAACTCTATCCAGAACGCAATATTCAGGCACTAGGTATTTCCCCTCCCCCTTGTGTAATATAATCACCTATGTAATCTCATGCTTTTCTACGTATATGGTTTCTATGCACACAAAAAAGTTATATTAAATAAAGGTATTGTTCACAGTTTTATTTGAATTCCAAATTTAGCAAAATCATTAAAACAAATTATAAAAGGACAGAAAAAGCAGAAAAATTGAAAATCAAACATCATTTGGCCTACACAGGAATGGCAGTAAAGAGCAACTAGTGTACTGCAACTAAGAAAACTTGGTAAGAAATGAATTCAAGATATTAGATATTCTAAACTTAATATAAAATGAAGTATCATACTTTAAGAGTTGAATGGGTAACAAACTTCTGAAAACAAAGAAAGGCTGGGCCCTGAACTCAATAATCTATAGCATCTACTGTACTAATTCATTACAGTAGACATTACAGCATATTACCTCCTACTGAATACACATTCACAGGCCTGAAACCCTCTAAGAGCACAGCCAAGAATAATTCCCTTTACCTTGTCTAATCAGATAAAGGCTAAAAAAATACTGTGTAAGATAGAGGAAAAAATTAAACAATTACATCAAAAGTATTAAAACAGACCAGCTTGAAATGACTTTATTTTTATCTATACAATCACAAAAGTTATCATTCCCACATTTACATGAAATCTATAATCCTGTCTCCTTGCTTTGCTTTAGTAGAGGTATAGATAACTGTAGACATATTTTGCCTTCTATTATTCAACTCTAGTACACTTCCAATTTGAAAGCTTCCAGGAGACTTCAAAACCATTTTTTGGAAGAATGTCTCCCTAGAGTAAGAACAAATGTATAACTTCACTCCATTTAAACCCAATCTCTGACATCAAAATAGTCACGCTCAGCAAATTCAAGAATGACAAGGTCGTGTCTATCTAGTGCCCCTACTACTAACAGAAGGTAGAATGGCAGACTTTTCCCCTTTCTGACCCCTCTAAAGAAATCTCATTCCACTCCTAGCAGCATTAAAACTTTGTTCCTGTAGCTTTGCCTTTGCTAAAGTGCTATTAAAGAGATCTTTTGCAGTGGGGTAGGTTGGGTATCTGGGAATGAGTCCAAGATCTGTAGCCACCCTGAACAGAAGGATGCTAGAAGTGCTTCTAACTGACAAAAGAATACTCCTGCCAGGATCCTTTTGTCAGTCTGCTCTGAAGGTGATTCTACAAACTCCCCAAGGAACTGTTTTCCTTCTATACAAACAAAAAGAGCTAAGGTCCTTGGAAGAACAGACATGGTTGTTTTTAACTTGGAGGTAAGGCTTAATATGGGTCTGGCAATGTGCTAGCTTGAAAGTAGCCACTATGGTGTGACTGAAGAAAGGTTGAGTGGAGAAACCCTGCGTGTGGGAGTGTTGTTAGCAGACAGTGAAGCAGGGAGGAAAAAGGGAGCAGGCATCTCAGTGGAAGGAGTCTCCCCTTGGTTCCGAAGCTGCAGGATTTGCCGGAGCAAGGCCTTACCTTCTTCCCGAGTCTGAAATAAAAGCAACTGTTTCAAAATATGTCCAAGGCTACTGTCATAAATAGGTTCTAAAATACTGATAAATAAGTTCCACAGATCAAAGTAGCCTTTCCACTTACCTTCTTATCCACCTTCCACCCTAGATCGTGGTAAACATATGTTGGAGCCTAAAATCCTTTATTAAAGAGCCTAAAATCCTTTATTGAAGAATTGATACTCACATCATTGAATGCACAACACTTTTGGGCACAAGTTGAAGCTTCATCCCACAGCTTGCACTTAAAATAGTACTGGGCCAGATAACGAAAAGCAGTGCTTTCCTCCAAGTGTTCCACTATTTCCTAGATAGGGAAAGCAGGAATGACTGAGGTGATAAGAATAAGATTGGCAACCCAGTTCTCATGCTCATGACACATACCCCACAGGAATAGATATCTTGGACATATTTGATGTAACATTGGGCAGCCTGTTCTGACTCAGTCAACTGTTCATGAAGCCTACAAAAGAAATTGGTCCTATAAGTACAAATCAGATCTCAAAGCCAGCTAGTGATAAAAAACAAAAACACATGACTAGGATCAAAAAAGGACAAACACAAGTACAAATTTTGACATATATGGTACACCAGAATATTATTAATGCCCAGATGTGATGGTTATTTTATCAAAACTTAGAATCATTACTCTGTACTGGTGATGAAGGGAGTGTTAGTAAATACTTCAGCTAGATAATAGATCTTTGCAAAAATTCTCTAGTAATATACTGAGTGAGATTAAAAAGAGATACCGAGCTATTTAGATTATTTTCTAAGAATCCAGAAAAGAACTGGCATGAATGAAATTGCATTTAAGAACCTCTTTGCCTACTATTTGAGTTATTCCTTATTTTCCTGGTCCTTATTAGATTAGTACTTAAAGTAGTTTTCCTAGACGGCTCTGACCTGAAAATTTCATTTCTTTCAACTCATTCCTGACCCCTTGCCTAAAAGGAAAGCAAATCCCCCTTTAAAGACAAGTGGCATTCTCTCGAGTCAAAATGGTTAAATTTCCAGACCAGTATTCTTACACCCTGCTACATTCCACACTCATGTAGGATGATAGATAGGAGTCTTTAGTGAATGCAGAACCCACCATACCAGAGAAGCCAACAGAAATATCAATAGCATTTCCCTCCTTTCACTCACTTTGCCAGTTTCACCAGAGCCATTTTCTCCACATCTCCCACGGCGTAAGCTCTCCAATAACACTGTCAAAAAAATAAACTAGTCACTTTGACCATTGCTCCATATGCCATGACTAATCACATAAAGGTTCAGGTCCTATTAGCCTCCTAGAACTTCAGATTTGTAGGATGGAAGGCAGTTTTACTAAATCTGATAGGTCCAGGTTATATACTGACATTCCCATGTTATCACACTCACTTTGCTTTTTCGCCTATGTACCTCTAAATATTCAGATTTCCCTATGTAGATATATCAAAATGAAGGAAACTTAGAGTGCAGATAGCCCAACTTTTCATCCAAAAAGCAGATTTCCATCTAAATTCTCCAGGATCCAATTTCAGATACCTTTTTGGCTTCCACTAGTTGATTGAGTTTTTCATAACATTCTCCTAAAGCAACCAGCATACGAGAATCATTGGGCCTAAAAGAATGGAAATAGGCAGTCTGAGCAAAGACTTAAGTCCTCCCCTGATGAACCACCACCACCACTGCTACAGTATGACCCCACTTATCCATGGTTTCACTTTCCACTGTTTCAGTTATCACAGTCAAGTGTGGTCCATAAATATTAAATGAAAAATTGCAGAAATAAACAATTTCTAAGTTTTAAATTGCTTGCCACTGTGAATAGCTCACAAAATGTCACAGTCCTGCTCCTCCATCCAGGATATGAATAATCCTTTTGTTCAGTGTACTCACACTGTATATATTACCCACCAATAAGCAACTTAGTGGCCATCAAAAGAGAAATAAAAGTATTAGCCCGTCCCATAACAAACATCATCAAGTGGCCAGACTTACCGAAGCTGATGGGCCCGTCTGTAATAATAAAGGCAATAAAATGGCATCTTAAGAATTTCATAAGTCTGCCCAAGGCCATACCAAGCTCTGTAGTCTCGCTTATTGACCTCAATGGCGTGTCTAAGAAATGGAAGAGAGACTGGTAAGAGGGCAGAATCGAGGTTAGCAACGTATAGGCTCAATAGAGGCTCCTAACATCACAGTAACCTACTCCACCTCACCAACCCCCACCCCGCAGCTAGATACTCACCTATAAGCCTGAATAGCAGCAGATGTGTTCTTCATTTCCATGTACTCATGTCCCATCAGTGTCCAGGCCCCAAGATACCGAGGATTCAATTTCAAGGCTCTCTGGAAATATAAGGCTGCTTTCTCATGCTGAGAACGCAAACTATAATAATTGCCTAATTGAAAAATAAAACATATACATATAGATAGATAGATAGATAGATAGATAGATATAGATAGATAGATAAAAACTAGAAAGGTAAAAATAAAAGTCCACTAAAATAGCATTCCAGAGTGAGCATGAAACCATAATCCATTCCCCCAAAGTCCTTGCAGAAAAGCCAAATTATACATAAGGAGAATATCGTCATTCCTTTGGGAAATATATATCATCTATCTACCACACATTCTGGTTAAAAAAAAAGTGTTCCCTAACATTGCAAGTTTTTTCTCATTTTATTTCATCTGGATGTGGTATTTATGCATATATTTTCTTAATAAAGGGTAGAAAATTTTAGAGTAAGCTTTAGATTGGTGGTTTTCCAACTACATTCCGAGGGCTCTAAGGGGGTACCCCACAGGAATTAATACAGTTCTATTATCATTGGTCTTGAAAAGAGGAAGCAAAAGATTTTAGGATTCTGTGAAAGATTTGAAGAAAGGATATAAAAGCCATCTATCTTATGTCAATTGGTAAATGGATAAACAAAATGTGGTATATATCAAAACAATGGAATACTCGTCAGCAATGAGAAGGAAAAAATTATTGATACATGCTACATGGATGAACCTTAAAAACCACTAAGTGAATGAAGCCAGATAATAAGCCTAACTACTGCAAGATTCCATTTATATGAAATTTCTAGAAAAGGCAAAACTACAGAGATAGAAGGCAGATCTGTGGCTGCTAGAGGATGGGAATGGGACTGACTGCAAATAGACCCAAGAAAACTTTTTGTGGTGATGTAGTGTTCTAAACTGGATTATGGGTATGGTTATACAACTGTCTAAATTTATAAAAATTCATTGAACTATAAACTTAAAGTGGGTAAATTTTATGGTAAAGCTATTTTTTTAAAATAAAGCTATTTTTTGAAAAAGAATTAAAGCTCTATCAAGACTTAGAAAAATTTTTTACAAAATATTGTTGAATAAAAAAAGTAAAATGCAGAAAAATGTATATAATACAATCCTATTTTTGTAAGCAAAAGCTCATTAAACCCCACATATGAGTATATACATTTTTATGTGGCATGGAACATGTTAACACAAGTTTCTTAAAGAGGGAACAAAGCACCAAACAAAAAAGGGGGGGGGGAACCCTGTATTTCAAAAAAAATCTCCTTTATGTATAAACTGTATGTGCATAAATAAATAAAAAGGTATGTTTAGACGTACATATACTAACTTGCAGAGGTCATGATATACCGCCAAGTGGAAAAAGCAAATTACAGAGAAACTATATGATTCCATTTTGGTAAAAACCATATAACAAAATCTCCATGTTTTTTTTTTTTTAACTCTGTCTAGATTTAGTTGTAAGCTTGATTCGGGAGAAATAATTTCTAACAACTGTCTGCACCCTACACCTGATGATTTAAGTTCAAATTCAAGTTCATGTTCATCTGAAAATAAACAAGATGGAGAGCTTTATGTCTTACACAAGAATATCTTTGCTTCTTTGCTTCTGCCACTGACTCAGACTCAGAGACAGAAGAGTAAGCAGACTCTAGGTAGCGTTCAAAGGTTAACTTTTGTAATAGAATAGGAGAAATGGGGTAGTGGTAGCAAGGGTATAAACCATAGCTGCTAAAGGATTCAAGATGGCAAAGGAGGTGTTAGGGAAATCAGAACAGACACATTCTGGACAGATCAAGTAAATGAGATTTCTGATCAGTTGTAAAAGCTAAAATGTACTCAATGATCACAATGCGCTAGGCAACTTACATTGTTATAAGGGCTTTGTATATATTAATTTATTTAATCCTTACAATAAAAGAAAGTTTCATTTTTATTATCCCTTTATAAATGAGAAACTACAGGATAGGTCCAAGGTCACACAGCTGGTTAGCAGCAGAACCAAAATTTAGTATTCATACACAAAAATATTCTGAAGTCATGTTCACCAAACAATCTTGGGGGTGGAATTACAGTGAGCTTTCATATTCTACTGTATATAATTTTTTTACCTTTGACACTTTCATATTGTTGTTATTCTTATATTTATATTACTTACAATAAAGACAAATTTTAAAAGGAAAAAAAAATGACTCTTACCAATTACACAGCATGTTTCTACACGATATTTATCAATCTCACAGAGGTTGTGAGCCAGATAACTCAACTCAGATTTCATGCTCTAAAAGAAAAGAAAAAGACAATCTAAGCATGATAAAGGAACTCCCTAAATTATTTTTATTGTAGCTAATGTAACTGGATGACAATCCAACCCAGATGAAAGCACAAAAGAGCTTAATCAAGTCCAAGTAAAGGAAGCAGCTCACCCTGACATAAAGAAGGTTGGAGAATGTGTCCATATTTTCAATCCGGTAAGGGTCTTGTTTCCTTAGCTCATTAAAAATAGAGAGGGCTTTGTCGATATCTGCAGAAATAAGATAGTTCAGAAAACAACACAGTGCTGCTTACAGGAATCGATGGTATTTCATACTGTCCTTATTCACTCACCTCTGATATTGTGATAGGCAACTGCAATTTGGGAAACAATATATGAACTCTTAGAGAAGCCCACATCAATGAGATTCTGATACTTTTGCAGGGCCTCCTCTATCAACTGCAACTCTGTGTATATATGAGCCAGAAAAAACTCTTTCATCCAGGTGTCTGGCAAAGACAGGAACTTCAGCTGGCAGCAGGAGAGAGAGGGACATACTTAATATACTTTGACCTCTCTCCCAAATGAGCATCAAAGAAATATTTTTATGGTCTAAAGGATATATTTTATTAGAGCACCAAAATTTTATTAGAGCACCTAATAATGAACATAGGGCAGTTCAGTTATAATAGGACTTACAAACACAATAGGGAGAAATGGCCTGGTTGGGGAAAGCTTCAAAGACAAGATGTGAGGTAAGTCTTTGAAAATGGGTAGACTTGAATAGAAAAAAAAGGGAGAGGAAGAGAAAAGAGACTACATTCCAGGTAAGAGCAATGACATAAAAGAAAAATGGTCATGATGAGAGTGGGTGAAGACAGTGAGAACAGGAGCCTTTGTGTTAGTAAATAAGGCTGAACTGGTAGAGTAGGTTCTATGTGCAACAGGAAATGGGATGCAATAGGAAACCACTGCAATTTTTTGCAAGAGAATGACATGATGACATGAGTGTTTTAAGAATGGAAATGAGAGTGTAAAAATGGGAAAGCTATTTAGAAAGTATCTATTACTTTTAAGAAATCCAAATTGGACATTATAACCAATATGGAAAAAGAAAACCAAGAGAAGAGATGCAAGAAGGAAACCATGGCAATGTCTGGAGATTGACTAGTTAAAGGGAGATAAGAGAAAGAAAAGAAACAAATATGACTCTGAGGCTTTAAGACTGGGTGTCTTAAGAAATACTAACACCAATGAGAGTCTATCAAATTGAGAGGAAGAATTTGGTAAGTAAGATAAGAAATTTGGTTTTGTGTATTTTCAGTTCAGAGATAAAACAATGAAAATCTAGGAGGCAATTACAGATAGATGAATACAAGTAAACCAAGATAAGATTTCAGACACAGATTTAGTAGCATATATTATTATTTAGGGAAATCAATCAGCCTTTGGCTCTTTAAAGCAAACAAAATGTGTTATCACTACCATTAACTACTGAAGAACAGCAAAGTAAACTCTATAGACAATGTTCTCTAATAATGACTAATGAAATGATTGCAGTTTATAAATTATTTCATTAATTGACAAATCTTCAAATCTTTATAGAGTCCTATGAGAGGTGAGGAGACTTTAAAAATATTTTAATACAATCCTTGATATCAGACAACCCTTTACTATAGCATCTTTGGAATTAGGAGAGAAACTAACAGCATTTAGTCTATATAACAAGTTATAGTAAAATTTAAACATGAAAACATAAACATAAAAAGATATTCTAGTACAAGTGGATGCAAATCCAATAGCAACTACCCAACAGGAGCTAGACATCTGTCTTTCAAATTAAGACCTAAATCCCAACAGTGAAAGAGACCGGCTATAATAAAAAGCTTAGCAAACCTCTCTCCCCTCACCCCATTATTACAGAACTACAAAAGGCTTGGAACACAGGATTTTTCACATAGCTCATCTCAATTTACCATCTCTTTGTCTGTAATCAAGTTACAGAGTTCTAGCCAGGCTCCCCAATGCAAAGGCAAAACATGAGTAGCCTCCACAAATACATCAATGGCCTCTTTCACCAAGTCCAGTTTTCGAAGCACAACACCATACCTAGGAAAGAAGGAAGCAATCAGAGAAGTTAATGGTCTACAACGTGTCTCTTCTACTCAGAAGAATATGTTATAGAAAGTTCCAAATTACTCTAACACTTACAAATAAAGACCAAATCCATCAAGTTCCCGAGCCTGGTGTTTTTTGCTGAGTTCCACTCTCAATTCTCTAAGAGCCTCATTTTTCACTTGTCCTTTTTCCAGAGGTCCTGGAAAAGAAACAAAGTCTCTGATCTAAGACTCCTGGTCTTCATTTCAGAGACCTAGATATTTCCTTTGGCATCAACCAATTACACCTGAAACTTTCAAGAAACAATATCTAATTTTGTTTACTTTATTCCAAAAATCACAACTTATAACTGGCCTACAATCATATTTTGTTAGGCTTACACAGTTTTTTAAAAAAATTTGACTTAGTTATCAATGTTTAAAATCAGAAGCCTCAACTAAAAATCTGAATTTCCAGCTCTAGGTTGCAAGAAATGGGGTAGGGCCAAGGAAATAAGGCCCTGACAATACCAGACCACAAGGTAGCCCTCAGCTGGAGTTGGGTGACAACCAGCCAGTTGTGCTCTCCAATTTGCAACAGTCCTCCTCAGACCACTTCATACATGTATATTAACTGCCTGGCTCCTGTACACATTTGTGTGTGCAACCTCTGCTTTAATCCAAAAGGTAAGAAAAAAATTCATACCTAGGCTATCAACTGTTTCATCATCCTTCTTCTTTTCTCCAGACTGTAAGAGAATATTAGCAAATAGGTATTTTTGCAGATTATTCTGAATGTATTCTAAAACTAGCAGCCTAATTGTACCTAAAGGGCCAAGTCCAACCAAAATGGCACAAACTATTGGTCACTAATTTTAAACAACTATTTAGGGGCTCCAATTGGTCAAATGTGAAATAATTTGAGCACCAAAATAATTAAGTATAATAATGAGTTACAAACAATTAAAAATATAGAAATCTCTGAGTCCATGCTAACACCAGATAAATAGAAAAATAAACAGAGAAAGGGAAGGCTCTTGCTTAGAGTAGAATGCAAAGTGAATAGTAAATGTGGAGACTGCTGAAGCAGAAAAGCATCATTTGTAACATCATAGAAAGAATACTTAAGGCAAGAATTAACAATGGATTTCTTGACTGATGGATCTTTAGTTTATTATTTTTTTTTTACTATTACAAAAAATATCTCAGTGAACATCCCCATACATATATGTTTGAGTACATATTAAAGTATTTCTATTGGACAGGTTTAAATAGAATTGTTTGGTCATAGTATTTCAAGTTGACATAATCTGCCACAACTGACTTTCAAAATGGCTATATGAACTTTTACCTCTAAAATATGGGTCTACTGTCCCACACCTTTGTCAATAATATTATCAATATGTTTAATACCATTCTTTCATACCATCATTCTTTTTACTTTATTTCTAATATCCTCTTTTTTTTTAAGTATTTATAAAATACATTCACCAAGTAGACTATTGCTCAGCTATCTTTTTTTTTTATGCCTACAGTACCTGGTCTTCCTAGGTGGTCTCCCATCCAAGTACTAACCAGGCCTGACCCTACTTAGCTTCCGAGATCAGACATCGGGCTTGTTCAGGGTGGCATGGCAATAGACCATGGACCGTGGCTCCACTAGGACAGGAACCCAGGACCTTCTGTTTGTGAAGATGTGCTAACAGCTGCACTATAGAATCACATCCTATTGCTAAGCTATTTAAAAGATTTAACTTTTTCCACTTGGTTCTAAATATGGATGTTTCACTGCCCTCACCAGATATCTAGAATACATGTACAGGAAATAAGCTTTCTTGCTATTGCAGCCATGCAGGAAATGCGCTGCCCGATCATACTCTTTAACATCAAAGTAGGCTTTGGCAAGGGTGTAAGCATCCATGTCCTGGGCATCCTCCTAGAAAAGAGACAAATTTATGAAAGTGGTTGGGAATATGACAACAAAAGTTCAAATCAAAGATACATATTCATTAATTTCAAGATGTAAGAAAAGATAATTATTTTTCTCCTCTTAAAAAACTAATAATTTTTTAAGTATGTATGTATGTATGTATGTATGTATGTATTTATGAAGGTCATAGAACTTTTCTCCAAAATAAAAAGTTGGGGGGAATGCAGTTATCATTAATATGATGGCTAAGTAGAAGGCTAGGAGGAGTGAGCAATTAGGGGGATCATTTTATGAATATTATAGATGTCTAACCAATGTACTGTATATTTGGAACTAATTTAAATAAATTTATTTTTTTTTAAGTTGGGGGGAAAATAAAATTTTAAAAAATAAACCAACACACTCAGACACTTGTATTGTTTCTTAAATGTAGTGTGAAGCTGCCTAGGCTTCAGTGTTAGAGATCTGGATTCAAATTCTAACTCCCTGATTTCCTGTTTCATGACACTAGTAGAGAATTTAACTTAGTTTCCATGAGTATTCTCTTCTTCCCTGTAAAATGGAGCCAGTAACAGATATGATATGAAAAAAGAATGAAAAAGTCATGAAAAATGTCTGGCATTAATATTTGATATTCTCTTTGTTCTCCAGGCTTTTAGATTCCTACATAAATGCAACATACCGTGCAATTATTTATACTTTTTGTACGTCAAGAAAATTTTGACAAATTAATATTGCAAAAAGCATAAAAAACAGCTATCATTCTCTACATTTAAAAAAATAAAATAAGGTTTAAGTTAAAAATATACAATCCCTGCAAATTCTAAGGATAAGTTGATTAAAACTTTAATAATTTCATTCTCCTCATCCTTCTTGCCTCAAATATTACAAGCACAAAACTAAAAAACAAAACATATTCACTTTCTTCATTCTTGGATAAACATTTCTTAAATGTGACCATTCAGCTTAAGATTTTGGTGGGCCTTTTCACCTCCATTCAGCATTTGCTTATTTCTTTCCCTGCCCCCTCTCACTTGCATTATATCTTTTGGAGTAGGAAATAGTCATTGTTTTTAAGTGTGTGTGGAGGGGGTGGGGTGAGAATCAAGAAATGGCATCTTCAGGAAAAACAAAATGGGTTAGAATGAAAAGCATTCACACCGCACATACTATATAAACATATGTACTACAGACCATACATAAAGTATAGTTGTATCTCATTTAATTCTCTCAATAGCCCCATAAAGTAAATACTATTACCCGCACTTCACAGATGAGGAAACTATGGTTCAGGTTAAGTTGCCAAAAGTCACTAGTGTGGATGAGATTTGAATCCAAAGCCTGTTTCGCACTGTTGTAAAAATCTTCGATTCTCCTTTTCGTTAAGAATATTGTCTGCGTTGGGCTACAAATCCTAAAAGGCTGAAATCTTAAGAACTGTTTACTAATTCTCTCAAGCTTAAGAGCACCACCTAATCTTTCAAAGCTCAACAGAAGCACACAGATAAAATCGCATAAAACACCAAGCTCCAAAACACACACACACACACACACACAGCTCTTTAAATGCTTTAATTCCCTCTACAAACATTCCTGCTAAGCAGTCTGCTCTGCTCCCCTCCAGTGACAGGTCACTCAGTACCTTTTGAGTTGATGGAAAGCGCTCCCTGTGAAGAAGTCCTTACCTCTGTAATAGGCGGAGGAGGCTGCAGCTCCGCCAGAGGCAACGCCGGGAGGGAGAAGGCCAACTCCGCGGACCTGGAACACACCAGCAAAACTGAATCAGCTCCACAAGCCCCCCAAGGCCAAAGGATCCAAGCCTGGTCCCTTCCGACCCCGACATCTCACCATTTGCTACTGTGTAGTAGGCCCCGCTCCCGGGTAAGGCCGGCGATAAGTAGCAGTTGCTTTTTAATTTCCCGCAAATTTGAGAAATCGCCGCTCGCTGACAAGACAGATACAACCGGAGTCGTCAGAGCCACGGGGACTACAGAGGGGCTCGCAGCCATTTTTGCATCTCGGCCGCGTCAGCCAATTACCAGCAATAATACTAGCTGTGCGTCCGCACCAAAAACGTCTGCCTGTTATTGGTGGGTTTCTCTCCAGAAAAACCAATCAAATATCTCACTTCTCTCAACGTCACTAAAAGGTCGGGAAAGATGAGACAATTACATTCCCGATTGGCCAAGAGCTACTGGGGCGGGAAAGTTAGAAGCGGGGGAAAGGGAGGGGAAAAAAGCCACGATCTGTGGGCGGGACAGAAAGGAATAGAAAACTGAGAAAGGTGGACTGGGAAGCTGGAGGTGGGAGTGGGGGCTAGAGGGAGTGCGGGAAAGGAAGACCTTGCACCTTAGGGATCATGTGATTGGACGAAAGACAGTGTGCCACTGGATAAGCAAGAGATGCACGTGTCTCGCAGGGATTCCCTGGATCCTATGGATTTTCCTATCAATATTAAAATGTTTGGCCACAGGTGGAGAATCTTTCCTCTTTATCCACCCTTTTTACCCCAGAGTGGGAAAGATAGCTAACATTTATTGAAGGTTTATCCTGTGACAGGTTCTGTGTTTTTACAAGTATAATCTAGTTTAACCCTTAAAACAGCTATATTCATATCCCAATTTTACAGATTAAAAAAATGGAAGCTCAAAGAGATTCTATCACTCTTGAAAAGAGAGTGTAGATTATAACCCAGCCCTAACTCCAAAACCCAGCGTTCTTAAATATTTTATGAACATTTTTAACCTTTTTTAGTTTTAACCCTTATGTAGTAATATTGTTGTAGCCGCCAGCCCATGATAGACACACAGACCACCAGAAATCAGTGAGTTATAGGAAAAACACTCTTTATTCAACCAGCTGGGTCTACCAGGGGTACGCAGACCCCAAATCAAGCAGTCCCGAAATGTAGAGGTACAGGGTTTTTAAGCCTTAAACCCCTATTCTTCATTCGGTTTGAATACACAAGTCTATTTTTCTTCTTTTTACTGTCAACCCACCGGTCAGTTGTGCAAGAGGGGGTACAGAAGCAGAAAGCTTATCATTAGAGCATTATGTTCCCATGGACGATAGCCAAGCAGTAATTTTTCAGCCAGCACAATATATGATTTTACCAACTCATTTGGGAATTTTTTTGAACCATTTTGTTATATAGAAGTGATTTGAGGTAAGGCATATTGTTTTAGATTAATATATTATTGAAGATTATATTATAAAGTCAACTTTATTGCACCACAAGCTATAGTAGGTTAAGGCAAAATTCTACTTTTTTATTTCACAAGTGATCCACACTTTGTATTTGTTTTAAATTTATAATTTAAGAAAAAAGCATGATTAGCACATACAAAAATTATACTATACATATACTCACGTACGTTTATATTAAATATAAACTGCATATATATACTGACATATAAAATGAAATGTAACTGCTTATGTTGACAAGGAGAAAATTCTGAAATGTCCTAAATTACAGCAGGCCAGAGGGTGAAAAAAAGACAAAAAAGAGGTTAATCAGTTTGTTAACAACTGCAGAACAAAACCAACAGAAGGCTGCTCACACTCCTTACTGTATGTTGGAATTATTAAATTAACTTCCAGGTAAATAGCCAGGCGATGTTAACCCAGGACACACCACTTTTTGTTTAACCATGAGCTTTTGGGACTTTGCTGTGGACTCTGCTATGTGTGCCAATCCCAGAACTAGCCCCATTTCACCTTTATCCCATCCCCTGTCTATAGCTAATGTAAATCTTTTCAGAACAGCATACATCTTTCTCTCCCTACTTAATGAATAAGAACACTTGTAAAACTCCGATATGACATGTCTTTACTACTTAGCCATACTGCTGGTGGTTTAGACTCTATGCCCCAAGACTGGTCTTCTTTTTTTTGCTAGCCATGGCCTTATAAACACTTTCTTTTAAAGACTTTCAACCAACTTAAATTTTTTTGTTTAACAATGGCATTACAGATAGTCAAATAATGCTTTTATGACTTGTTTAGAATTCTTACATTTTTCCAAATTGTTTATTTTAAATTATAATTAAATTATAATTGCATATAATTTTATTGTTTTTATTTTTTGTTTTTAAAGAACAAGAAAATAAAGATTATTTCTAAATGGTTTTGGCAAGCACTACTCTACAAACAATGCATTTTGGATGTAGCCCCCAAGGAATTAAAAGCTAAATTGGAATAACTGTCCCAATTTTTAATAATTTTAAAAATTATAATTGTTCTGATATCATTACATTATATTGTTTTTCTTTATGTGACATTATATAATATTTATTCCTTCACCATCCCTCCCCCACCACTCCCTGCTATTACATGGGCTCTGTAGCTTCCTATTTTATAACACATTTTTTATTACAAAATAATGTATGATCAATACAGAAAACTTGAATACAGTAATCATAAAGAAAAATAAGTATAACATTACACACCTATTAGAATGACCAAAATCTAGAACACTGACGGTACTAAATGCTGGCAAAGATGTGAGGCAACAAGAATTCTCATTCATTGCTAGTGAAAATGCAAAATGTACAAACACTTTGGAAGACAGGCAGTTTCTTATAAAACTAAACATCTTCTTACCATATGATCCAGAAACTACACTCCTTGGTATTCACCTAAGGGAGTTGAATCCTAATATTCACACAAAAAACTTGCACACATGTATTTATATCAGCTTTATTCATAATTGCCAAAAATGGAAACAAGATGAATTGATAAATAAACTGGTATATCCAGACAATAGACTATTATTCAGGACCAAAAAAAAGAGCTATCAAGTCATGAAGATATGGAGGAAACTTCAATGCATTTTACTAAGTGAAAGAGGCCAATATGAAAAGGCTACATATTGTATGATTCCAACTATCAGACATTCCGGGAAAGGCAAAACTATGAAGACAGTAAAAAGATTAGTGGTTGCCAGAGGTAAAGGAGAAAAGTAGAATGAACAAGCAGAGCACAGAGGATTTTTAGGACAGTGAAACAACTCTGTATGATATTATAATGACAGATACATGTTATTATACATTTGTCCAAACCCATGTACAACACTAAGAGTGAATCCTAATGTAAACTACAGACTTTGACACATAGGTTTACTAGTTATAACCAATGTACCACTCAAGTAGGGAATATTGATAATGGAAAGGTATGCATATGGGAGGAAGGGAATATAGGGAAATCTTCTGCTCAATTTTGCTGTGAACCTGAAATGTGCTAAAAAGATAAAGCCTACTTAATAAATAAATGAATAAATACAACATTACTATATAACTTACCCAAAGGAAGTCACTGGTTTCTGTGTTTTTCATCCATCTGTGTACATAGCTTCATACTGTCTTGTTGCCCACATTTCACTGGGAGTATTTTCTGATGAAAATATTCTTCTACATCATATCCTTATGGTTTCAATGATAACCCATTATGTGAGTGTACCATAAATATACATAACCAGGGCAGAGCTTGGGTTCTAAGCTATACTATGAAGATTCAAACCCTAGCTCAACCATTATTAGCTCCTGATTGTGGAAATATCATTTGTTCTATGTCCTTTAGGACTAGGTCATTCATTGATAAAGTGATAATCATAATAATTCCTGCCAGTCAGTTGAGGTGAGAACTCAATAAGATAATTCATATAATATATTAATAACAATTTTTACCATATAATAAGCATTGGATTGTGAAAGCTATTCTTGAACACTTATTCTGCTGGGATCTTCACATATCTGATCACTAGTCCTTGTGATAACCCTGTAAGACAGGTATTATGCCTACCTTACAGAATAGAAAATAGAGACTCAAATAGGCAGTTTATCTGAGGTGACCTCAGATAAATTCTAACTAAAATCCATATTCTTCCACTATGTTTTCAATAATGATAAAAAATTCATCTTATTTGTATGTTTTGCCATTATAATTTTCAAATGTTATCTTACTGAATCCTGTGAAGACACCATCTTCATTTTTAGATGATAATAAGACCTATTTTATAGAGTTGTTATGTTGATTAGAGATATGCGCACTCAGCCAGCACTACTATTTTTATCAGGGGCTAGACAGCATGGTTTAGGGTTCACCCAGCCATTCAATGGTAAAGAAACCAGGACTCTGTTTCTCTCTAGTAAAATGACACAGCTGGACAAGATGACATCCAAGATTCCTTCTGCCTCCAATAATCTCTAATTGGAGATTGGAGCTCAGAATGCCTCTGAGAAGGTTAGATGAGAGGGAATGACCTCCTTGGTTTTGGTTTATTAACAGTAAATAAAAGGGAGAGATGTAATGAAGAATTAAGAAGTCACAGTTATCAGATGCACAGCTCTTTTCTCAGGAGAAGCCTGTGAATTCCTTCCAGAAATCAGGCTCCATCTAAAGTCAAAGACATCTTGCTCACTTCGGCAGCACATATACTAAAATCAGAGACATCAGTCTCTCATTACCTCACCTACTTTACAACCAGGACCCCCTCTCCTCCACACAGTATCAGACAGGTCCCTTAAAGGGGAGGAGAGGGGAGAAGAGACCAGAGTTGTAACCCCTTGCCCTTCAGTCATAGATTATATTTATGTCTAGTCACTGGTCAGGATGCTCTCTCTTGTCTGCATGGCTGAGCTAGCCCAGCAAACTGCCTCCAAGCTTAGTGGATGAGGCTCTGAGAGTGGGCCTGCACCCATACCCTGATGCACTGTGGCCCCACCCAGCAGCCCAGACCCAGGAAGGGAGATGACCATAGAACTTCATTTCCTTCAAGAGGGTTAGTGTACTTGGTTTAACAGCACACCAGCCAGGGAGGTACTTGTTAAACTCTTGCTGTGTGTGTGATAAACACTTGCTTAACTGAATCCAGAGTCCAGGAGAAAGTGCACAAGTATACAACTGCTATTAATGTCCCTGCTTGGAACTATCAGAGAAAGAGGAAGAGGGAGGAAAAAATTTAACACTTACTTTAACTGATTAGTGGGTACCTGATGTATCATTTCTTCTGATCCTCACAACAGCTCTGTGTAGTCAATTACTGACCATCAGTATCATCACTCTGTTTTATAGGAGAGCTTTAGTGACTTGCATAAAGCCACTGCTGGTAAATAATGAAACCACAATTTGAACTCAGGTCTCTCTGATTCCTAAGTTCATGCCTATTTCCATTATACCACAGAGTTCTTCTATCAGAAAAAAAATGGTTTTAAAATAATAATAAAAATATAAGCAGCTCCTATTTATTGATTTCCAAGTTTTATTATATGCCAAGATTTGTGCTAAAGTTTTACATAGGTAATTTCATTTTAACCCTTATACAAACATTATCTCATTAAATCTCACAACATGCCAGTAGGTAGATATTGTTCTTACTATTTTTCTTCTTTTATAGATAAGAACACTGAAGTTCATAAGAATCAAGTATCTTGTTCTAGGTTTCATAGCAATAAAATGGCAGAGTGCAGAAAGAAAAAAAAAAGAAGGAATTCTTTAAAAGGAACAGAATGGGAAAAAGAATGTAAAAAAAAAAAGACAGGAGAAGAGAAAAAGAGAAAAGAAACAGATCGACAGTGTAACTGTGTCACTGGGGGCTTCTAAAGAACTAATGTTCTATTTATTAATTTGAGTAGTGGGCCATGTTTCTTTTAATATTTTTCTTTAAAATGTATTTATATACTGTATGCTATGTATAAGCACGCTAATATATATATGATATAATGTATCATATGTTTTCACAATTAAAAAAAAAAAAGAAAACAAGAAGAAAAGCATTCCAAGAAGAATTAGAGGTTGCTAAATACAACTGCAGGCCCTAACCCCAAGCTTGTATACAACTTTATCCAATCACAGACTGTCCCACCTCACATTCTCCAGCTGCCCTTGAGATATAGCGACAGTTGACACACCTGAGGCCTTTCTTGGGAAAAATTCCATTGCCTTCTCCTGCTGTGATCCCTGCTCTGGCCAACAGATGGAGCCATTCCTTCCCTGTCTACTCTTCAAACTGCTTAAACAGAAAAGCTATGGCTTAAAAGCTATGCCGCCCAGGGATGGGAGGACTGGGGCCATCACCAGACACTGGAGGCCAAAGGGAGCAAGGGCTGACTACTATCAGGAAGAATTTATTACATATAAACCTGGTGAGGACTGAAAGAACAGTCAGTTCCCAGCAGGGTTTCGGCATTAGTAACATTTGGTTAATTCTTTGTTGAGATTGGGGAAGGGTTGTTCTTATACATTATAAGATGTTTAGCATCCCTGGCCTCTACCCACTAGATGCCAGTAGCAAGCCCTTCCTATAAGCTGTGACAACAACAAAAAAAGTCTCAAGCATTTCCTAATGTCCCCTGGGGTGGACAGAATCACCCCTAGAACCACTGGTTCTCAGACATTAATGGTATTGGAGCAATGATCTATTTTGAATGAGGGATGTACTCTGAGGGCCATCTGCTCTGCAAGCCCAATTTTCAATGCTTGGGAGTTGGGGGAAGGCCCTTAAAACAAGGAAACTAGCAGCCCTCACCTGATGAATAAGAAAAGTTAAAAGGGTCACAAAGAAAAGGGGAGAGAACAAATGTGGAGTTGGAACCCTCAGAGTCAGGATTGTTCTGTAAGGCAGGGGTTATTTTCAACCCCACTTTAAAGTCAAACAGCTAGGAAGTAATAGAATTGGGATTCTAACACAGGGCTATCTCCAAAGCCTTATATTGCAATGTTGGGTCTCCTAGAACCTTATCTTTCATTTATTTATCCATCCATCCATCCATCCATCTGTTTAACAACTACTTACTTAGCTTCCACTATGTGCCAAGATCTGGAAACAGAGTGATGAATGAGACAGTCAATCCCTACACTTATGGACTTTGTTGTTTGTCTAGTGAGGAATAAAAACAAAAAACAAATAATCATTCAAGGAATTATTCAATGAGTTATAAGAGCACTGAAAAAAAAAAAAAGCTTAGGGACCTATGTGTGCTAGGATGTGGGCAGAATTAAAAATTTGAAAATAGAGATGGCCATTAATCTGCCTTCCCGAAGCTTGGGAAAGGTTGACTCTCAGTCTTCTGGGGATGAATAATATGAAGATGATAAGGCAGCCTGAGCACAGGAAAAAAATGTATTTTTAATAGCTGTGATGACCATCTAAGTTATTATGGCCCCATCTTCACTGATCTAAGCTCATACTTAAATGGAAATTTACTTGAAAAGCACTTTCTTTGCATAATGGAAAGGCAGGCTTGTCCAATTCCATCTCCCCAAGGTAAGAGCCCCAGAATGTAATAGGAGGCCTCCTACTATCCCTGCCCATCAGGGCCTCACAGCCTGGGGACGCCCCTCCTCAGTGTCCTTTATCTCTATTATTCAATAAGGTCCCCCTAAGGATGCATCACCTCCAAGGTCACTGCTGAGTGAGAACTGTTAGGAAGAGCAAGAATTGATCGTGCTGACATCACTGTGTTGCTCAGCCTCTTTATCTCAGGAAGATGATCCAAAGGGATTCCCTCTGCCAGGGCAACAGGCTGAGCCTGATCGCAGCAGGCTTCCCATCGGGTCCCCCAGGACAACCAAAGGACCCCACACCCAGGCTGCCCGAGGTGTCAAGGTGGGAACACTTGCTTTCTCTCCTGCAGGGCTAGGCCCTACCAAAGAGGGGGGCATTTATATTTTTTAACTACTAAAGTGAATATTAAAACAATAAAAGTAGTCATAACAACACACATAAGAAAACTAGCAAATACCACAAGTATTACAAAATGCAGGGGTGGGGAACATATATTTTTATTAAATAATGGCCTGATATACCTCTATAATACATTTTCCCCCTATGTTTTAGTCTGCAAACTTTTTTTTTTAATTTCAACACTTTTTTACCAACCTTGACTTGCAAGATCTCCTTTTTGTTTTTCTTGTTCTTGTTTTATAGTTAAGGTACAAGATGCATATAATAAAATGAAAAACTACACTGATCTTAAGTGTATAGTTCAATGATTTTATTACATATGCACATACTCATATAATCACCACCCAGTTCAAGATATACATATTTTCAAGCCCCACTTGGGAATCTGTGTTTGCAGACAGCTGACCTAAGTTATAGGTAGATTTTTTACTTCATAGTGGGTCGGCGCCTCTTATCCCCGTGTTGTTCAAGGGTCAATTGTAGAACATTTCTCATAGGTGTTTATTCCTAATCCAATTTTATTACTAATAATACCATGATTAACATCATTGAGGTCCAGGTATCAAGCTAAGTACTTTATGTGCATGCTGTCATTTGACCTTTATAACAAAGTAACACTATCATCTCCATTTTACAGAGAAAGAAACTGAAGCTCTGAAAATTTTCATGCCTTGTAAAAGGTCACACAAAAAAGCAGGTGCCAACATGGCACTCAAACCCAGGTCTACCAGACTCAAAGGCCCAATGTCACAGCAGGAGGTACCTACTGGAACCACTTCAAAGTAACCTACTGCCTCCTCCCTTTTTGTTTTATTTTGCTTATGTTCTCCAGGAACCTCTGGACTTCCCTCCACTCTCAGCAAACCCCCTCCTGCAAGTGCACAGCCCTCACACTTCCCCAGGGTCCATGAGTACAAGTACAGAAAGCACAGCTAGAAGTTGAAAATGCTCTTTATCTGGAGTCAGAGTGGAAAAGTCATGGGCTTTGGAGTCAGACAGTCTTTGGTTCAAGTCCTGTTCTGATCGTTTCCTAGCCAGGTGATTGTGAGCAATTTCTCTCTTAGAATGGGTTATTTCAACTGGAATAAGAGGATATTAAGAAAATCTTGCTCATAGGGTTGTTCCAAGAATGATATGAGATTGTGCTATGCATACAGTAGGTACACAAAAAATGTTGCATTTCCAACAGGCACAGAAGCCGATGTCATTCCACACTTGCGAGATTACCAACTGGGTCTAGGTCAGAAAAAAAATCAACCACAATATATTTAGGAGTAGTGGCAAATAAAAACAAAGGTAAGGGAGAAGAAGGTAGTGAGGAAAATGAAAAAACTGAGCAGAGAAAGACTTAAGTACAAGCTGAGAGTCCTTAGCTGGCACCTTAGAGTCAGGATTGAGTCTACTGGGGCATCAGCAAAGACTCTTGAGCATTTAGGCCTCCCAGACAGCTCACAGCTTGCTCCTGCCTACTCAGAGATGCTCCTGGTTGTTGGAGGCCAATAAAATCCTCCTTTCTCCCTTTCCCCTGCTCTGTCCTCTAAGCTGAGGCTGGTACCAAGCTGACTCAAGTCCAGTAAACACATCTTCACATTGGTGACCTCATGCTGAGGTGGCATCTGGCTCAGTCCAGGCTCCCACTGCCAGGGCACATGCAAACCCACCCTGGGGAGAAAGAGTGCATCTTCTCTCCTGCCTCTTTAACTTGGGGAGGCTACCAAGAAGGCTAAACCCACTCCCATCCATACTAAGAAGAAAAATGAATGAGGCATCCTGGGAGTGGGGGTGCATGAGGTTGCCAGAGTACCTGCTAATTACTACAGCTAGTTTTCTAAACCTCACGACAACTCTAGGAGGGCAGTGTTATTTCCTTCTTTTCATATGAGGCTCTGAGAAGTTAACAGGTATAGCACAAAGCCAGTGCATGGCCAAGGCTGGATCTAAACCCGTTTTTCCTAAAAATTTTGTTGCTTTGACTAGTTCATTTCCATTTAAATTAACCCTTTGTAGTAAATGCTAACGTTCCAAACTCAGAGATGAAAAAATCATGGATCAGAGAAATTTGGCAATTTACCTGCAATCACACAATTATTCTTTTGCTTCATTAATTCTGCTAATTTCCCACATCCCTGTCTATTGCCTTCATGGAGACTGTCATTTGTTGCCTCAGGTCAGAGCTGGTTGGGTAAGTCTTCTATCTCCCTACTTACTCCCTCATAGTGCCTAGTATGTGCCTGGCTGCTGGCCTCCATGCTTAGTCATACTAATTGAAACTAACCCCAAATGGCTGCCAGAGTCTCTCCTCAGCCCCTGCCTCTGAGGATCCCTTGGGCTCAAAGAAGTGTGATGACCTCAGATTGGGCTAAAGGCAATAATAACTAGGATCTGCCAGCATCTAGCCTGGGGGAGCAGCCAGAAGGCCCCAGAGCAAGTCTGATTTAATCCTATAATGGAATGTGACTCTGATAAGGCTTTTATCAATCTTTCCTGAGATGTGGGGGAAGAAAAGGACCATCCCAGAGTCATTGAAGAATGCTTTTCACTGTCTTGAGGCTACACAAGGTTCCTGAAGGCCTAGGGAAAAGCAGAGGTAGCAAGGGACATTCAAGAGTATTTGACTCAAATATTCATGACTGGGGGAACAGGAGGGAGAGGAGGAAGATGGGGAATCCATATGTTCAGGCACAGAGCACATCAATTCCTAGTAACACTTAAAATTACAGCAATAATAAGAGCTATTATTTATTAGGCACTGTACTAAGGATTTAAATGCATTCTCATTAAGCCCTCACAAAATGCCTATACAGAAGGCACTATTACCATCCTTGTTACAGAAGAGGAAATCAGATACTCAAGCAGGTTAAGTTGTGTTTGCAAGGTCCCATGGCCGCTAAAGAGGGAGAGCAGGGTTTTACACCTAAATCAGCCCAATTTCAATGCCCTCTGGCTTCACATGGTGCTGACTGTCCATATATAATCACTCAGTCACACACTCCTTCATACCCAGAATCTTTGTTTGCCAGCACCTCATTTGCTTCCCTTTTTCCTGGAAGAATTCCAGGAAGCTTTATGTAACCACAAGCTACAACCTCCCCATCACTCCAAAAGGGAAGAAATAAAGGATAAAGAAAGGTGAGCCAACCAATCAGGAGCAGAGGGGCTACACACCACCACCTCCCAAGCCCCAGGGGCAGCCACACCAAAGGCAAAGTGAAGTCTGGCCTTCTGCCAACCACTTTCTCTGTCCCTCACCCACTCCCCTAGCCCCAGCCTTCACAACCTCACTTCTCATTTTCTCTAAATCAACTTTGCTTTCCATGCCTCTACCCCACAGGTTTTGATCACCCAAGAACACTTCTAAGTACCCACTCTTAGCAATAGACTAGGGATTCACCTCCCTTGCTACAGAGGAGTAAGTACAATGCAATATTGATAGTCGTAACAGCTAACACTGATCACTTACTATGTGCCAGTCACTTTTCTTTCATTTGAGCTTGAAAGTGCAGGCAGAAAAAGCAGTAGCTTTTACATCAATTACAAGACTAAGTTAGACAAAGGGAAAGATTCAGAATGAGCCACCCCAAGATGTGTCTCAGTGGTATGCAGATTATTTTGAGCTAAAGGCAACCAAGACCCTACAGGTTCTAGAGAAAACTTTTACTCCCCAGCTTTACTATCTAGAATTTAAATTAGGAGCCTGGGCCACGATAAGAATTAAAACCAGAAATGACTTTTTTACCTATCTCTATGGCAGGGCAAACTAATAATTACTGAATACTTGCTCTCCCTGCAGTTACCTTTTGAAGCCCCAAGGTGCATTATCTTTTCCTCAGCTCAGAATGTCTTATATATCCATGTTCTTTTTCTGTCTCTGAACTTTTCATGTATGTGAGGTCTCTGAGTCTCATGGATATGAGATTCCCATACATATGTATGTATCAAATTTGGTTATTTTCTCATTAAACTGCCTCATGCCTATTTAATTATTAGACCAATGGAAAGAACCTTGAGGGTAGAGAAAGTTTCTCTCTCACATATTTCACAGGTTTTCTCCACATACTAGGCCCAGTACACTCTCAGGAGACAGAGGAGTGTGGGAACAAAGAACATGGACGCAGGCCAACTCGATTCTGAGGTCAGCCCCGTTATTGACTAGCTGTACATTTATAGACAAACTATTCTGAGCCTTCATTTCTTCATCTATAAAATATATAATAACAGTTCTTATCTCCTAGATTTGTAGAGAGGATTAAAGAAATGATGTATGTAAAGTATCTAGCAAACTCCCTGGCCCTTAATAATCAATCAATATATAGAAATTATGATTACTTATTAATATAACACTAAAGTGAAATTGCTAAATAATGTCAAACTTTTTTTAAGCTTTTCAGAACTAAGGAGGAATTATTTTGTTTTTTTTAGTTACATGGTTGTGGTTGATTGGACTTACAACTACTGTGATTCTTGGGACTAATAGACTACTTGGCAGGTGCTTATACAACAGCAATGGTTGGAGGCAAGTACATATAGCTCTAAATACCCGATGTTGGGCATGACTTACCACTGAGAGAACCAGAGGTGCAGCATTTCTGGATTTCTTTGCCTCATGTATTAGTTTTCTAGGGCTGCTGTAACAAAGTACTACAAACCGGGTGGCTTGAACAACAGAAATTGTCTCCAGTTCTGGAGGCTGGAAGTTCGAAATCAAGGTGTCAGCAGGGTTGGTTATTTCAGAGGGCTAAGAGAGTATCTATTCCAGGCCTCTCTCTTCTAGCTGGTGGTTTGCTGGCAATCTTTGGCATTCCTTGGCTGGTGGAAGCACTACTTTGATCTCTGCCTTTATCTTCGTGTGACATTCTCCCTGTGTGCTCCTCTATATCAAATTATCCCCTTTATTTAAGGACACCAGATATATTGGATTAGAGATCCACCCTATTCCAATATGACCTCATCTTAACTAATTATATCTACAATGACCCCATTAACAAACACAGTTACATTCTAAGGTACTAGGGATTATGACATCAACATGTTGCGCTTCTAAGTCCATAAACCCCTACTTTCCATCTTTTTCATCTACTTCTTTTCAATACTTCTACACCATTAGAATCCTTTTTAAAATTACTATTTTACTTCCTAAAGCTTTCAAACTGCTTTTCAGTCCTGTGATGACCATACTGGGGCTAAATGTTTATTCAAAAAATTGAATAGGTATGAAGCACTGAGAAAACCACAGTGACCAAGCCCCAATCCCTACCCCTTGTAAAGCCACTAGGTCAAGTGGATACTAGAGCATTTACTTTAATTTTAGAGCATTTTCTTTTAAAATCTGGCTCCAGCAGCAAGCTAGATTTTAAGCATGTCATATCTTCACGATTATACTTGTTAATAAAACATTTATGGATTTTAACCTATATGCCCTCTAGGCACTGGGCAATGAATTTCACATGCACTATTTCATTTAATACTCAGATCTCTGATATGAAATGGGTATGTTATTATCCCCATTTTATTGATGAGAATAATAGATGTTTAGACTCATACACTCTCAGACAGCCTTTCTCCTCCTTTCACTGTTTCGTCAATAATCCATGTAAGTCCTCTAATTTCACCCATCCTTAGGTCCTCAATATCTGTTTAGAAACTACGTAATCATGTAATGCAATTTTTTGAGAACTTCCAGGTGCTATTGAAAATCAAACATTTTGGGACTTTCAGTATAATGACAAAATTTCCAAAAACACATGGAAAAAGGTTTGTGATTGACACTCTGCTAACAAATGATCTGTGCCAACTAGTTTACTGAGATAAAGGTGTGTTTTGAGTATATAAGCTCAATTCTAAGAAGAGGACTTGAGTTTTTTTAAGAAACATTTTTCCAAAACTTTAGCTAGAAAATAAAGGTGTGCACAGTTCAATAATGGCTACTATTTCTTAAGCTCTCACCCTAGCTTAATCTTCACAATAACACTTCCTGATAGGCATTATCATTCTTGTCTTACAGAGGAAGAACCTGGGGCTCAGAAAGAGTGAGAAGTAGTCAAGTCACTAGGATTGGAACCCAGGTCTTTTTGGCTCAAAATATTATTAACTTCTAGAGGCAGACGGCTTATGCTAGTATGGTTAAAAGCAGTTTTCAGCTATTGATCTAGCTTGAAACCATTATCTCAAATATATTTGTAAGGTTTACAAACTTCCTTGATTTGCGTTTACATTAATGACTTGTATGAGCCTCAAAAGAAGTGCCTCGTCCTAGGGCACAGGTGGGACTCACAGCTCCGGGCTCTAGGCTGTGGTGTCTGAAGACCTGATATGCTATCTGCAGTTGTTCAGTCATCAGCGGCAGTTTCTGGTCTCCTGGTTCTCCCAAATCACTGGAGATTATGTAGGTTAAGAAGCTCCTCTTCCCAAATCTCATCCCCACCTTTGAGCACTCTCTCTCAACAAACTTTGGCCTCTGTAGCCCCTTTGCAGGTACCCATTCCCCCCATCCCACCAAGTTCAGAAATAAAGCACAAGGATTTCTGATTCAGGGAGAAAAATACCTCCTTTACACTTGGCTTCTTTTCCATTAAGATTGAAAGTTGCAAATCAATCAGGAGAAAATTGCCCTCGGGACTGTTGAGCAGACATCTTCGCTCAAATCAGACCCTGGATGACTGTGTCAGAAGCACCTCACACTCTTATTCATTGCCAGCCAAGTCTCTGGGGCAGTGCAATTGATTTAGGAACATTCACTCAGCTCTAACATTCACTGCACACATCTTCTGTGTATTGCAGCTGCCAGGCCAACCATCTGATTACTAGTTCTCACTCAGTGGTCCAATGGGTAAGGTGAATCTACAACGTGATAAGGGGGATGCTAGGGAATGAAAAACAGAGCTGCTGTCTTCTACACTCCAGGATTATGGAGCTGAGAAAGCTGAAGGTACTAAAAATTCTCTAGATTTTAAGAGAGTGGGAGATTTTAAGGAGATATCGTTGAATACCTATCACATGCCAGATGTTTGGCATACATTAGTTTATTCAATCTTTACAACAATTCTAGTAAGTAGATATTATTAATACCTTCATTTACAGGTATAAACATTTTAACTATGTAAAGTAGAAATTCTTAAACATAATAGCAAATTATGAACAGGTTTTATGAACGGATCATTATCTTTAAAACTAATTTCTCTCACAGAAGAGACCTGATAAGAGCTTTCTGGGCAAGGTAGTTAAATGGTTATCATTCCCTTTCTGCTTCGTCCCACGCCCCACTATCATCTTCTATAAGAAACTTTAAGCACACATTTGTGGTCAGTCAGGTCTGGATTCCAATCACGGCTCTTATATAGTAATCTGGAAAATGGATTCACTCTAAGTATTTCAAACAGAGGAAATTTAATACAGAGAATTTAACACTGTGGCCAATCAGAAGATGGAATAACTTAGAAGCTAAACAGGGTAAAGTGAGGTAACCCAGAGATTAGCAAGAGCAGGAAACCACTACCATTCCTGGTCTGGAGGAGACAGAACCCAGAAGCTGTTGTAGGGGTTCAGAACAAGGCACCCCAAGATGTGCCTCTGGTATGCAAATTGTTTTAAGCTAAAGGAAACCAAGACCCTGCAAGCTCGAGAGAAATTACTCAAGCCTTAACTATCTAGAAGGATTTAAATTAGGGGCCTGGGACATGATATGAGTTATCACCAGGAATAACTTTTTATGACCTATCTACAGGCAGGGCAAACTACTAATTTCTGAACATGTGCTCTTCTTGCAATGACCTGCTGAAGCCCCATGGTGTGTTACCTCATCCCCAGCTCAGAAAGTCATACACACCCATGTTCATGTTCTGTCTCTGAACCTCTCATGTATGTGGGGTCTCTGATTCTTTTGTGTATGTGGGGTTCCATATACATATGAATGTAAATTTGTTCATTTTCTCTTTGTAATCTGTCTCACATCTATTTGATTATTAGACCAACAGAAAGAACCTTGAGGGTAGAGGAAAATTCTTCCTCCCCCACACTGCCTAGGCTGGGAGTATCCTGGCTCCTCCTTCTCCCAGACCTCCAATCTTGTGCCAGTGGCTCCCACTGGCCAAACCTAGCCAAAACACAAATGCAAGGAAGCCTGAGAAACGCAGCCGGTGGGAAAGTGGGATGTGGGTAGAGGAGTGGGGGTGGCCCAACTGTGACAGAGTATCAGAAGAAGAGCAATGGATCTGAGGCCAAAGAGGCAAATGTTGGGCTCAGCACTTGCTATTTTCAAATTCCTCTTTTATAAAATATTTCGATGTCACAGGGTTTTGTGAGAATTAAAGGGTAAATCTAAATCAATGTTAGCATAGTCCTTGGCATGTACTATGGAGGCAGTTGTCAGTAATTTTTCCCTAGGTGGGAAAACCAAGATTGAGATAGATTAGGTGATTTGCTCAAGGGAGGAGTTTGGGGGCTAGGAGACTAGGACGATCTTGGTTGGGCAGGTCACTTCACTTCTTTGAGCCTCAATTTCCTCACCCTACATAGTGCGCTGGGGAACAGCACAAGGAGCATTCCCAAACGGTTAAATTCTGACCCAGCCATCATGCCTCCAACATCCCTGCTGTCATGCCACGATGCTTGCCTGCCCCAGCCATCATGCCTCCAACATCCAATGCCCCAGATACCACCCTTTGCTGGGGCTGAGGCAGCCCAGGCAGGGACGACTCGGGTACTGGATCCAGGCACAGCTCCTGCACTCATCGGCCCCTCGTGTCCCGGGCAGCTGCTGATAGTCTGCTAATGTGTATCGAATTTTTGTTGAATTCTGCCCACGGCCCGCGCCTTTAAAGCGTGGCTGCGGCGCTGCCAGATCCTCTTAATTCCCTTTGCATCGATCCCGCCGTTAATGACATAACCTTCTCCCCTAATTAACTGACAACTGCATTAGGCGGCGCACCTCCTCAGCATGCCGCCTGCGGCTTCCCCACCGCGGTTAAGCCTGCGCCCAGGAGCCCTGCGCCTTTGCAGGGCATGGGACAATGCAGTTACCTCCCTAACTAAACCCACGGTGCTTCTATGGGGTTGGAAGGTGAGGGGGTTGTGCTTCAGGATTTGGACGCCTTTGCTATCCTTACCAGTCAAAAAACGTCTGCTGTTATATTGTTGCTCAATGTGTGTCAACACTGGGCAAAGCACTTAAATACTTAGCCTACTGGATCATTACCACTACTCCAGAGGCAGAGAGAAAAATTGAGGCTTACAGGTGGAGCACCATACCAATAACCAAGGATATGAAGCAAGCTTCTGAAGGACTCTCATCCATCCTACCCAAGTTTGTCCATTTAATCTACTACGCTCGCTACCTACCTCCGACATGTAATTTAAGACTATACTAAATATGAAATATTCTAAATGTGAAGTGCTTAGCAGAGAAACTGGCACATAATAAGCATTCAATAATTTTTAGCGTGGTAGGATAACTTACTGAAATACAAATTTGGGTTTATTCTCCTTTGCCTCCTCTCTCCTGGATGCCTATTTTACTCAAGTGGTCAGGTTTTGTAATTCCTCGAACAATAGAGAAAGTGGAGGCAAAGCAGAAGCAGCTGCCTATGCTCTCTTGCCAAACAAAAACACAGGGGTCCTAAACTTTGTACTATGTGTGCAATTTACAAAGGATTTCTCCTCCCTCTCAAATGCGCAAATGCACATTACATACTGGAACCAGGGCAGGACTTATTCTCAGTTTCATTTGTAAAATAGAAATGTTACCTTTAGTTCTGTTAAAGATACATCTAACCCCTACTACCTGCAAGCAAGACACTGGTGGTAATGGCATTAATATCAGCAGGACCCTTTTACATGCATTACAGATTTCTGAAATGATCCATCATTCATTGTTTTACTCCAATTCTCTCCTCACCCTGGTTCCCATATCTTTATTTTCATTTCGTTGTATTGTGTATTTTTATAAGCCACCTCAAGTGTCTTCTAGGATAAGGTAGAATATAAAAAAGTACCCTTAAAAACAAAACAGATGAAATAGCATTTCAGGTATCTGGCCAATACTCATTAAGTTGAACTGGTGTTTGGAGGTGAGGAAACTGAGCCTGGGAGAGGTTAATGGAATTGTTCCAGCACGGCAGTGAGACTTCAGGACTGCAGACTGTCTGTCCATGCTTTGTGTACCACCTGCTCTCTTTCCTTCCACTTGCTGGCAGTCACCTTCCCACCCAAGTTCCTGAGTCCTCATAATATCCACTTCCTATAGGAAAAACCCAGATTTGACAAGTTCCTAACACCCAACACTGACGTAAATGTAAGGTCAATAAATCCCCCAGTCAACCATTTCCTCTTCCTCTCAGACAAACCTATCAGGCATCACTTTTTAGCAAAAGGGCCCATCATTTTCTAGATCAAGAGACTGAAGTGTGGCAAGATTAAGCAATTTGCTTGATTTCAACCAGCTGGTAAGTATACAACTATACTTACTTCAGACCCTTGAACAACACAAGTTTGAACGGTGTGGGGTCACTTATGCATGATTTTTTTCATTAAATACCTGTTGGAATTGCAGATGTGGACGACCAACTGTACACATTGATCTATGCCATTTCATATAGGGGACTTGAGCATTTTCAGATTTCTGTATGGGGGGCATTCCTGAAACCAACCTCCCAGCAGATACCAAGGAACAACTTAAGATTATCGGGGTCAAAAGTTATACACCGAGGTGGTGGGTGTCAGCACTCCTAATCACCCTGCAACCCCAATCTCCACAGCCTGCAAGGGTTAAATGTAGTTTTGCTGAAATTCAAACCCAGATTAAGCTGGACCCACTTTCCATTGTGCTATTTTCACTACAACATGCTGTATTCCCTAAAATGTGACATGTAATTACTGAGGAATTTGATTTGGCCTAGGACGGGGTTCATTTGTGGGCTTCTTCATCATAGATCTTCCAATATGTAGAAGGGGGAATGGGATGGAAAGCCAGTTTGAATCAGATGGTCTCTTTTAAAAGACACAAGGAGGCTTTGTGATGGAGACTGTGAAAAGGGCACAGGCAGAATCTGCCTGAGGCAGTTGGAAAATGAGGCAAATCTAAATGCCAGGCCCACCACCATGGAGAAGGAGGAATGAGATGGCCTCCCTCCTGACATTCTATTATATGATATACTCATCTACCAGGCTTCCCGCCCTTCCTAAGAAACACTTCTATCTCTATCTGTTAAGCTTCTCTTTATCCTTTGAGAGCTTACTCAAATGTTGCCTCCTCCATGAAGCCCCCTAAGATTAATTAACTGCCCCTCTGTTGAGAGTATCACAGGCCCTGGATCACATGCACCTTTACAGCATACACAGAGCCTGCCTTCAAATCTACTTTCCAGTGCTTATCTGTGTGCACTTGGGCAAGATTTAACTTCTAGACATTTGTTTCTCCATCTATGAAATGGGAATAGTGGTGCCTGTGCTCAGAGGGAAGAAGTTTAAATTGAATTATGATATGAAATGAAAAGTATTATCTATGTATATTCTTAGCCTAAATCTCTCCTCTGAGAAGCATGGAGAGAGAAGAGAGTCTATAGGGGTGGCTGCTTGTGTATACAATACAGAGAGCAGATGGGGAAAGAAAATTTTAAGTTTTGCTGTGTATTTTTTTAAAGACTGTGCAAAAATTATTTCAACTTTTTCCCCCCAATATATTGTGGATGTTAGATTGATATCATGTGGAGACAAGGCCATGAGGCAGCTCAACTTTAAAAAGGATACACATGCAAAAAGTTCTTAGTGCAATGTTTGACAAGTGCTCAAATAATGATATCTCTTACTATTATTTGTCTGTCTCCACCACAAAACTTATCTTTGTTTCTGTGCCATCCTACGGCCTGGCCTATCCAGCCCACCATAAGCACTCAGCAGGAATCCTGAAGCCTCCATGGGAACCCAAAAGCCAAGCAAAGTCTGAGAAGACCAGACTCTCAGAACAAGTGCTCTGACACTTCAGCTAACCCCAGCAACTGGTAGCAGAGTCAGCACCTGAAAAGGGCTATTTGCTGGTATCTCTCTGTGGGGGATGGGATCTCCCTTTCTACTTATCACTGTTACTGGCTCAGACACAGGCTCATTTCATCCTCTCACTTATACACACTGACTGACCTCTGTGCCCTGGAATGTCACCGAGGGGTCAAAGGGCCATGGAGCTCCCCATGGCCAGGGATGCCGAGCATGCCAGGCCAGAATTCTGCTCATCAGTTCCCCAGGACTCCTGCCTGCTCCAAAGGGCCTGGATTTCATAGCTGTAGCTCTGCAGCTCAGTGTGTCCTCAGAGTCCCTCCTGCAGGACTGTGGGGTGGGAAGATGAGTGACAGGAAGACCTAGGAGCACCTTCCCTCACAGAACTCCAGTCACAGCAGACTATCTGTTGTTTCCTCCAACATGGTTGCCCTTTTCAGTCTTTGCATTTGTTTACTCTGGTCTCTGGGGTACCCCTCCCCCATTTCTGCCTAATAAACCCTACTTATTCTTCCAGACCGAGCCCCACTATCTTCTCTTCCAGGAAACCATCTCTGCAGCCTAATAGAGCTCCCTCCGACCCCATACCCCTCATCATGGCCTCTGTTGTAATTTAGGAAGTGGGGGGGTCTCACCCCAATACTGGATAAATATAATGTGGATCAAAGATTGTACCTGGGAGTCAGGAAGATTAAGATTTGAATTCTGGATCAGCCACTTGTTAGTCCTGCCACCTTGGACAAGTTGCTTGGCCTCTGTAAGCCCCCTTGTAAAATGGGAAAAATAAAATAGGATCATTCTGAAAAGTAAATGAGATAATGTTCATTAAGCCATTAGCACGGTGCTTTGCACACATTAAGCTATTATTATTGTCTTCATCTCACTTCCACCCTCACATTCACCCACAATGTGTCAGATAAGGCCATGACCAGCTCAATATCTGAAGGTGTAATTTTACTGCAATAAGTGTCATAGGTTCCAGATGTGAATAGACTTCCTCCTGAGAAAAGCAGAGATGCTAAAAAAAGAGACTGGAATTTCTGAGAACTAGAGATCCCAAGAGAGGAATAAAGGTGAAAGCCTATGACTATTGGTCAAATGAAATATAGCAAGGATACAGCAATGCTTTTCCTCTACCTTCTTAGAACTTATCTGCAGAAAAGTAATAGTTAAATAAGACTCAGGGTTAGATTTAGAGCCTTATGTACTCTTTAAACAAAGGAAGAGTGTTAGGGCTTCAAGGGACAACAAATTGTGGAGAAGTGACTAGGAAATATATGGAGAAACTAATGGAAGATAAGGCCTATTTAAGTAATTTCTCTTTATGCAAATTTATCTTGGAATTGACTTCTCATCTTCAGTTATACTCTGCTTTCAGGAAGATACAGGGTGGGCATAGAACTCTGCTTGTCCCCGTTGATTCTCAATTGCTTTTAAGTCAAAATAATTCTTATGTCCAAGTGGCATATTTTGGGGTGGCATATTCTGATCTTCTTCACTTTGCCTTACTCTTCAACTGCAAGGACCAGAAATCTAGCAAGCCCCACAGAAGCAAAGCCTCCTTCTGCAGCCATAAAGAACCTCTCCTCAGATCTAGCTCTGAAGGTGGTTCTCAGACCCAAAGGA
The DNA here is from genome assembly GCA_004027375.1 of Macroglossus sobrinus. Lineage (NCBI taxonomy): Eukaryota > Metazoa > Chordata > Mammalia > Chiroptera > Pteropodidae > Macroglossus > Macroglossus sobrinus. Next base: position 229,896 of record PVKZ01000989.1, on the reverse strand, counting down.
GCCATAGCACGTGGCATGTGTTCCCACATTCCCATCCTTTCAGGGCATCTAAAAAGAAAGTTCAGAGAAGATATTCTGAAGCTAAGGAGGAAGCCATAAAAGAAACAAAGCTGGACCTCAGATTATTAAGATCCACCCCAATTCCTTAATAAGAGTATATGCTTTTGAGGGGTTCTAGTGAGCCACACTGTCTTCTCTGAGAACTGACCACTACGAATAGGCCTGCGATTTTGAAATTACTTTAGTAGCATGTAGATTTGTTTCTTTTACACAGCTGATAGGCTTACAACCCTCAATCCAGGAAAGTCAATCTAGAACCTGTGCACAGACATTCAGGTTTTCTGTGAATTTAGAATTGGGATGGGAGGTTATTTAGTTGAAGTAACTAGACCTGGAAGGTCATACAGAGGAAGTAGGTTTGCAGAGAGAATGAGGTAGATGGTCCATGATGACTAGGCTGTCAACCAGTGGGGCCCGAAACAGGTTCCTGACTCGGCCAGTTTCAGCTCCCCCAAGGTCTGGCAGAATTCCTGGACTGGGTTGCATTATATTCCCCTAAGTAATTCCTATGTTTCTGCTACTTGCAGCCAAAAGATCTTTGGCTAAAGCACTGACTTTCTTTGACTCCATAACTTGTCCAAGATCCCTCAGGGCCTGCGCTACAGACTCAGAGCTCTGGCTTCATCCTGGAGTTCAGATCTTGAACAGCAAATCTCTGTAGGCAACCCCATCTACTATTCTGCCCACAATTGGAGAGAGAGCCAGCGCCATCACTCACAAATGTTCCAGGACAGGGAGCCGAACACATGGTACCCAAAGATCCCCTCCCAAAAGTAATAATGGTAATAGTTGCCATTTATTGATTGTTTATCCTGTATCAGACACTATGTGTGTTATAATTATTTCCAGTCCTCTATATAACTCTGGTTGGCTTTAAATATTTTTACTATTATCTAACCTAAATACACATGGAAGTCAAAACAAGCATAAGTTCCTCATACTTACAAGCTTTTACAGAAACAGGAAGCCAAACAATTGGCAACCAAAACCATTAAAATTTATATAAACATTAGTTGATATTACCAATTCATTTTTTAGTGGAAATTAAATTGCTGATATTACATTTATTAAAAACAAAGTAAACCAAAACCGTAACCCTTTAAGTTAGGTATCCTATTGGCATCTCCACTATGGATGAGGAAATGGTGGCTCAGAGTGATATTGAATATTTCCCAAGGTCAAACAGCTGAGCATTATAATCAACCAGGATAACTGAAGAGTCCCAGGTGCCAGAAATTAAAACCCAACTGCCAGAGTCCTGGGCTTCCCCTTCACTGAAATGGCAGTTCATGAGTGGACAGGGACAGATCTTGAAAAATACTCACGGCTTGGCACAGAGCTAGTGCTTGTTAAAGGTTCATTATCTGAATGAATGATTGAACGAGTGAAATTTGAAGAAAGTTGTTTAAAAGATAGTCTGTTCCACACCGACCATACAGAGGCCTATAATTCAGCACTCTTCACTTATCACTGCTGCCAGCAGCACTTCCCACCTTGTTACCCAGAAGCTAGTCAGCCAGGATGTCAGTTCAGCCACTGTGCCCCCACCCGGGGTCTTGGCTCTGAGCCCAAGGCTGGGAGAGTGGTCTGGATGCTTACCAGGAATTTGGACCTTCTTCAGAGAAAGGCACAGATGACCTATTAGTCTAATTCAAGCACTTAGCAAGGAATTACTGTACTATTCACACCCTAGCCTTAGGCTAATGTAGCCAAAGCAAATGGAGAGGTCTTGATGGCTCAGAGATCTTCCTGGGAGCGGAAGAGGAGGAAGGTCCTGCCAGTGCCCCACTGGAGTCTGCAGGGAGGCAGGTTGTCTGGGCACGTCCTGGGGCAGGGTGGGCTATGGGGACACAAGAATGTATAGAGAAAGGCTTCCCTATTACACCCACCACTTTGGCAGCTCCTCCGCACAACTCTAATTGCTTAACTGCCTTAAAACCTGGCTGAGAGAAAAATGGAAAGACAACCAAGTATTTATCAATATAGAACTGGTTAAATAAACTTTGTATGTAGAAATATGCATTCATGCAAGTCCATCTTAGGCAGTTGATAAAAAGGATGATGTAGCTCATACTCTACTCAAGGAAGCTGAAAGCTGTGCATGACTTACACTGTGTTATGCAGTGTCTGCCTCCACTTATGTAAAAATTATACATACCCAAGATTCTCATGTGTTCATGTGTACAGGGAGAAGTTTTAGAGTGAGATTTTAAAGATTTTTACATTCTTCTTGATAATTATCTATATTGTCCAAATTTTTTACAAAAACCTTATAATTGCTTTTTTGAGTCTTACTGTGTCAGTCATAACGCTTTTACATGGATTATCTCATTTCTTATGAGGTAAGTTCTATGTTTTTCGATGTTACAGATGTGGATAATAAGACCCAGAGAGATTAAACCCAAGATCATATAGCTAGTGACTGACAAAGTGTTGTTGGAGGATTAAAAAAATTAATACATGTACTTGCACACAGTAGGGGCAAAGTAATATTTGGCAATAACTGAAGGTTATCACTATGATTATTGTACAGCACTTATCCCAATGCATTTTTTAAATTGACTGTCTCATCTATTCCCCTGCTCTGGTGTGTGAAAGGCCTGAAAACAGAATCTGAATATTATTACCTTGGAACCTCCTGCACTTAGCAAAGCGCCGTGCAGAGCCAGCATTCATAGGGCGCTTATGGAAAGAGTGAGTGAATGAGTTAATAGACAAATGTCCCCAGCTCTGGAAATATATTGTTCCTACTACTTTGTATGGGCGGCTGTTTCTTTATCCCAACAGGATTGCAAATGAGATCAAGGACCAGCTTCCCCTTTCCTCTGGCCTCTATTATAGTATGGAGCACAAGAAGGTGCTCAATAAATTCTGTGGTTGACTAAAGACCCTCCATTCTCAGTTGCTCTGGCAGATCCCAAGCAGTACCCCAGAAATGGCTGAAGCTAGGACAGATACCAGATTCACAGTCTCACATAAACTATTTTTTTCCCCAACTCTATGTCAAATACTAAGAGAGGCTGAGAGACTTGCCTGAGGTCATACAGCAGTTGGTGGTAGAGTTCCTGTGTCTCCTAGGCACCTGGCCTATGCTCTTCTGTCTGTAAAATTTCTAGTTTTGTATAAATTCACAATGTGAGAAAATGGAAAAAGAACAAAGTTTTAAGTCAAAGTGTTTAATCGAGATCCAAGAGGCCAGGGGTACTTTGGGAGAGTAGCAGGAAGAAAGGAAGGCCCGAATGCTCTGGCTCCTGATGCTCAAGTGCTCTGTAGGATCACAGGGGAGGTTAGGGCAGGGCGGGCAGGCAGGCAGCTTGTCCCCCATCTAGCAGAGACAAAGGGGCAACAGTCCTGCTCCAGCCTTCCTAAGGATAGGGAATATCTTTCTAGGCTGCCTCAGAATACCCAGCCCTGCCTACCTGGAGAATGCAACAAACAGAGAATGAGGGATTTGTTAGAGCCTGGTAATCCTGACAGGCAGGGTGAAGGGATCAGGAGAGAGCTAAGTAGATAGAGCTGCTCAACACCAGAAGATATGGCTAAACTGTGGTGACCAATTCCTAAGGAGGGACGGCCTGAGTCAGAAGTGGAAAGAATGAGAACTTAGCCAGTCAGTTTCTATTGTGGCCTTATCTGGAGAAAACTGGTTGTACAGGGGTGGGGCGGTCAGGGTTGTCATGTTGTGTACTGCACCTCCTTCTTGATGTTGTCCTTTCCTCACCTCTCGCAGGTAGCAGGTCAGGCTGGGTGTAATAGAGGGGGAAAAGGGTCTCCAAGGAATCCAGCTACCAGTAACTTGGGAGCAGAATTAAGGTAAGTGTGCAGGAGAAAAGGGAGGGCACCCACAGCTGTGGCCTCAGAGCAGGGTTTTTGTTCTGTGGAAGAAATGCAAAAGTCAGCTCCACTCCTTTTACCACCTCAGTCTCAGTCACAGTATCCATTAGAGGTCTATAATATTTGTGACAACAAGGTCACTCCCCTTCATCCCCTTGTCTCCCTTGTCTGGATTGTCCTCAGATGGTTAGGTAAAGGTATGAGGAGTATAATAGAGGAGGCCCTACCTGGCGTTCCATCATGGCTAAGGTAGAGTCTGTCCAGTCCTGGGAGAAAAGTTGGCTGTGCAGGAGCATCTTACTTGCAATGGCTTCCGCTAAGGAGAAGAGAAAAGGTAGGTTGGAATGCGTATATGCTACAGATTTCTCAGGCTCCTAAGGAAGGAAAGGGAAGGTCTCAGGGACCCCAGGATATAAGGGGGTAGATGCGTGGCAGGTGGGAATAGATATTGTCTTATTCTGCTTGTTTAGTCCTTGAACTGAAGAGTATCCTTGGGGCCCAGACAGGTTGAACAGGCAGCTTGGGGGTCACTCAGAGAGTGGGAAAAGGAAGAAAGCACCAGGCTGGGGGGATGTAAACCTATGCTGAGGAGGGGGCTGCCCTGTCTGCAGGAGACAGATTGACCACAAAGTTGGCTCTTTCCCTCTCCCTGGATCCAGCTGACCTGGCCACAGAGGAGGGAGCAGGTGGAGCATACTCACTGAGGCAGGGGTTGTGGGAGAAGGACTCTTCCAACCGCTCACACTCCTCTTGCAGGTTGCCACTGCCTCTGCAGGTGCAGCTTAAGGCAACACTTGCATTGATGTTGCTGACAAAGTTGGGGGTCATGGTAGTCCCTGTGGGGTGAAAAGGGGATTGTCAGGGCCTAGGTCAACCCCATCTTCAGCTCCCACCCTCTCCCACCTCTCTCAGGAGCACTCCATCTGGGTTCAGTAGCCAGAGTATTCTCATCCCCAGTGCTGGACAATCTGTGGGCTCCCTACAAATAGCCCCAGCTCACCAATCAGCCCCATGTATGCTCGTAGACATCTGGACTTCTCTGTAGTACAGGTTCCTAGGATGTCCATGGGATGGCAGTGGGTCTGAAAATCTGCCAGGCGTGATCTAGAAGGGAAATTTCAAGAGTCTCCACTGAGGATCTGGCCTGCAGCCTTCACCCTTGCTGCCCCTTTAGTTGACATGCCCATCTTCTAGCCAAATCCTCCTTTGCCTTCAGAACCTGGCCCAGATCTTCCTTCTCAGTGAAGCCTGCTTCTGTCACAATTAAATGCACTACTATCCCAGTTCCCACAGCACATCACTCTGAATTTGGGCTCCACAAACCCTAGGAATGAGAGCTTAAGCAGGTTCTTTAACCTTAGTTTTCTTGGCTGTAAATAGAGATCATGGATTTTTGTGAGAATGAAATAAGAGAATATATGTACAGCATTTAACATAGTGCCTGGTATTTAAGTGTTTAAAAAATAAATGTTAAATATTGTTATTATTAACGTTCATCCTACAATAGGTAAAACTCGTTATCTTCAGATGATAGGAATTATGAGTATGTTTTTCTGTAAAAATTTCTGCAGTTTTCCTTATATTTTGATTGTTAGATTGGTGTTTTTCTTCTCTGTCACCCCCACTCATATACAAACTCTTTGAAGAAAGGAACAATATCTTAATCATCTAATCCAGCACGTATTACCTAATAGTAACAGCTATCAGCACAATGATAGGCAGTTTGGCAGAGAGATTAGGAGCACAGACTCTAGGCCAGATTTCCTTGATTCCAAACCTCATTAACAAACCTGACTTACTACCTGGGTGAACCTGAGAAAATTATTTAATGTGTTTTCTTTAATGTGTTGTCTTTATTTGTAAACTAAAATTATTTAATGTGTTTTCTTTAATGTGTTTTCTTTATTTGTAAACTAAAGATGATTAAAAACGGATAAAAACAGCATCTATCTTACTGGATTCTTGAAGGGTTTAGATGGTACATGCTTAAAACAGTAGCTAGCCCATAGTTAAGTATTTAGTAAGTATTAGTGTGATCATTGAGAGCTCTGACTATAATATTTCACAAAAGAGGAAAGTGGGACTCAGAGATTAAGTAACTTGTCCAAGATTACAGAGAAGTAAATGGTAGAACCAGGTTGCAAAATAAGGTTGGTAGGACTCCCAGTGTCAACAAATGTCACTTGAATGTATGATAACTTCAATTTAATGGGTGTTTTGTCCTGAAGAGGCAGAGAAAAGCCAGATCAGAATCTGGCTAGAGAATAATGGGCAACTACCTTTGATTTGGTAATAGCACTTTTAGCAGCAAATCCTAATAATTAGATTTGTGCACAAAGATTAAAGAATAGGAGTAATACTTATCACAGCATTATTTATATCATTTAAAACATCCAACAATAAAGGAATCATTAAATAGTATGAGGCATCCATAAGATGGAATAAGATGTAGGCACTTAAAAATCAAGTTGTCAAAGGGCAGTAAATGACAAAATAAGCACCACCATTTATTGAATACTTACTCTGCACCAGTAAGTTAAGCATCCGACATAAATTACTAATTTAACTCTCACAAAAATCCTATGAGGTCTGCATTATTATCTGTTTTCACAGAGGACTAATTAAAATTCTATGTTAAGGGATGGAATTTTACATAAAGTGATGGGTTCAAGGTCACACAGACCCAGGATTTAAATTCACATCTGTATGACTTCAGAGCCTGTCTTCACTACTATTCCATATTGCCCCATGGAAAAATTCTCATGAGACAGGTACCAGAAGTGGAAAAAGATACGATATAAGATGCAAATATATTCCCAGAATGTCAAATTTTGTTATCTGTGTACAAAAAAGACTGGAAGGAAATGCTCCCAAGGTATAGTAGATTATCTTCAGGTGATAGATGTTGAGTGATATTTTATATGTTTTTATATTTTCTTAAGTTTTCACATAAAGAAAAAACTATATACTCTTTTCGAGAAGAGTTTCAGAAAATATCAAAGGTAGCTGGGTGAAGTCAGTCCATGGTCCCTGAGGGGTCGGACCCAGCGCCAGTATGGGAAGGTGGCCTGGGAGGAATGGTGCACACCCTGCCCACTGCACCTGCACAGTGGGTTGGAGAGGCAGAGACGCCTCAGCTCCAGGCAGTTGGAGGTCCCAGCTGGCAGTGAGCAGCTGGGGGCGATGGTGTTGCGTCGGCGCTTCCCGCAGCCCAGGTCGCCAGGTGCGCATGGGCACAGCAGCAGGCCCTGTGCATGGGGCTCCGATGCCTTCTCAAAGAAGGCTCGGAGCTGCCGGAGGCAGGTGTGGTGCTGGCAGCGAGGCCCTGAGCACGCTTCCCCGTAGGCCTTGCGCAGCCGGTCACACTTGTCATTAAGAGTGCACAGCATGGCGAACTTGAGGCAGAGGTCTGAGTCTGTGGGGAGAGTGGTGGAACCAAGTCACTAGTACTCTCTGCAAACTCAGCTTCCCTAGGTATCCCCTCAACCCTCTGATTCAACAAGCGTAGTAGTAGAGAGTAGGAAGAAAGGGAGGACTGCCTTGAGTAAACCACTTCTAATCCAGGGCTTTCCCTCTACACACAAACAAATCTGGTATTCACCAACCATCACCATCCTACTCTTCAGCTTGACTAGGTAAAACAAAAAACAAAACAACCATGTACATCTAACACTATTTATCTAGAATTCAAGCAGTCAGAAAGCTCAAATAACCAAAACCCTTTCCTCAATCCTATGCATTGAGTGAGATCTCATGGTGGAAATCATAGTCTAGGGGCCCTACAACAATCTAAAGCATCTTCTGAACTGTACAAAACAGATGCAGCCAAATTCTATTTAGGATTTTTGTTTTGTTTTACATTTGTCCATTCCACTCAGTATTAATATCACTTGCCTGTCTTTTATTGACCAATGCATGCATGAAAAGTTCCCATACTCTTGAGTCTTGGGAAATTATGGGGATATTTCTATGAACAGAGTGTTCCAGCAGTCAGAACAATGGAGTAAGGTAATTCTGGATTCCTTGTAACTAGGATTTATTATGTATAAATCTCTATGCTTTTCTCTTAAAAATCTAATATATAAGATTGTGTAACAAAACTCATATCTTCCTAAAAAAAAAAGAGTGCATATTGTGCATTCCTTTCCAAATTAATACAAGAGCTTCCCTTTCATGAAAAACATGCATCATATCCCTTGCCAGACAGATGGCTCCCCACCCTGAGTCACCCCAGAGGAGTCACACTCTCTCTAACCATTTTCCCTGCCCAACACCTCGCCCATCCCTTTAGAATGGTTGAAAACAAGCAATTTCCTAGTCTTTTGGGACCGTGGCTGCCTCCAATGAGGGTAAATACTCCATTAAAGCACATTTTTCTGGGACTGCTGCCACTCCCACCAAACCCTTTATAGAGACACACCTTTTGAAACCAGGGAGTCCTAATAGGCTCTCTTTAAATACCTCCCTAATAACCAATGCTCTTTGATGATTCTTGCAAAACCATACCATGATCCACAGCTCAGACTCTCATCCTACACAGTGCTACTTTAGTTACCTGCAGGTGAGGACCCTTCCCCCACAAGACCTCCAGTTTGTATTCCCCTTGTCAGCCACCCTTCCCTCAGGGTCAAGGCCCAGCCCCCACACCTCAGCCTCTGTTTCCCTCCACACCTGGTTTGAGCATGTTCAGTTTGCTGAGATTCATTTTCCAGGGTTTTCTAGTCACCGTGTCCTCGTACGGGGAGACATCCAGCTCGTAGTCACCTAGAGATAAGGCAGGAAGCACCATAGTCCTGAGGACTGGGCTGGGGCCAAGAGCAGGAGGGGCTGAGGCTGCTGAGTCAGACCTCAAAGCCCTGTGGAAAAAAGGGAAAGACACCATCTCTACCTAACTACCTGCAAGCTATGCAGAGGTAAAAAAAAAAAAAAAAAAAAAAAACAGAGCCATAAAGGCATAGGCTGGGCTCAATGAATAAACTGGGTTTAATGATAAGAATAGTAAAGCTATCATGTTGAGCACACTGTGTGCTGGCCACTATGGTGTAAGTGAAAAGACACACACACACACACACACACACACACACACACACACACACACACATTCTATATATCCCTATAAATTCACCCTCATTTAATCCTCCTAAGAAGGCTTTGGGTAGGTAAGAAGAAACTGAGGATGAGTGAGGTTAAGTTACTTCCTCAGGCTGATATGAGCTATGAAGTGAAGCTGGGATTTGAAACCTAGACTATCTGACTGCAGAATCTCTGCTCCTAACCACAGGTATAGTGCCTGTGAGTCCATAAGCAGGCAATGAGACTCTGTCTTGTTTTCTCTTGCTATTGGAAAAGGGGCATTGGTGGACTCTATTCCAGGCCTGACCACTTGGTTATGCAGATGCATTGCATGCTGAGGAAATGCAAGTGTGGCCAGGTCCCTGAACCTGACTGAGGAAAACAGAGAAAGAAGAAGATACAGTGATCTCGAAGGAAACATATCTCTCTCAATCACTTCCAAGGGGCTGTGGGTTCCTTAAGGGGCTTGCTAGGTCTTATAGAATCACTGCATAGTTCATATACATGGTAGGTGCTCAATAAATGTTGGTTAATAAATTTTGTTGGAAGAGAGAGAAGTGAGTTTGCACAAATAAGCCTTTGTGAATGCATCTTTGGGAGGGAAGAAACATGGATGACGTCAGGCAAACAGGAGAGGATGGTTTGAATACTTGGGAAGACCTGATGTTCCTAAGGGAGAAGCAGGCAGCGAGAGGATCCAAGAAGTCTCAGGGGAAGCTCTGAAACAGAAATGATTAGGATGAAGAGTGGAAAGCAGGTAAGGAATGTGGTAAATTGTATTACTGTTTCCAATTATTTGCTACCCACCATGTGGGAAGATTATACATCCCCACCTGTTGCCATGTGACTTTCGGACCCCCTATCAGAGGAGTAAGCTTCCCCATCCCACTATAAGACTTGGCCATGTGACATGTTTTGGCCTGTGCATGGTGCGCTCAAGTGACATAAATCACATCTGAGGAAAAGCTTTAAGAACCATTGCATGGTTCTGCTGTTACTCTCCTCCACCAGCCTGGATCCCCAGATAAAGAAGACAGGTAGAAAAAAGACAAAGCCAACTGGTGGAAGCCTGCAGCAGATGTGTAACATGAGTAAGAAGTACATTTTTGTCATTGAAAGCTAGAGATTTGGGGGTTAGTTGGTTGTTACTACAGCATAACCTAGGAAATTCTTACTAAAAATGAAATTAGTATCTAGAAGTGGAGTACTGCTATAACAAAAAAAAATATTAAATATATAGTATTGGCTTTGGGACTGGGTAGTAGGTGGTAAACTTGGAAGAAGGATGATGTACTGAATAAGTTCATACTTTAAGGGGAAGAAGCTGAGAAGCAAGTCACTAGTTTGTCTTGATTGCTATTGGCTGCATTTGGCAAAGTACTATAAGAAAGATGCTCAGAGAGGAACTGGTCAGTTTGCAAATAGTGAGGAAACAGAGAAGGGAGAATCTAGAAATTCCAGTACTTGCAGTATTAAGAGAAACAACTGCTTCTCTTATTCAAATGTAAAAGATAACATTGAAAAATACTTTGAGTAATAAGGTCTATTACAACTCAGCACTGGAGCAAAGACCAAGTCAAGTATGTAGCTATCATGCCCTTTGGGAAGATCTCCCATTGATTAAGATGGTATCCAATAAATCTTGCCAGCTAAACAAATGTGCTTAGGGAAAAAAGACTAAGGTAGTGGCTCTCTCACAGAAGGCTGATAAGGGCAAGATACTTCTAATTCAGTCTAGAAAGAGATGTATGTCTTGAAAAGAATTCTAAGAAAGGCTACTACCAGCATAAGAGGTGACAGAAATCAAAGTATCAAAAGCAATTAAATTTTGAAAGAGTTATACTGCTAAGAGCCACCAGTTTGGATTAAAAGACTGTGACTTTGAGTTTTAAAATGCCGCAAGATTCCTTGGACAGGAGGCTGCCTACTCTCCAACAAGGTCAGAGTCTCCAATGCTCTCTTCAGATGTGGCCAAAGAAAATACAGCAGGTCCTTGAATAACGTCACTTGGTTCAAGGTCGTTTCATTATAGCGTTGAGGGGGAAAAAGACTGATTCCCAGTAGGGGCCACTGTCTGTGTGGAGTTTGTACATTCTTCCCAGATCTGCATGTTTTTTCCCCAGGTACTCCAGTTTCCTCCCACTTTCCAAATATGTGCATGTTAGGTGAACTGGTGTATCTAAATTGTCCCAGCATGAGTGAGTATGGGTGTACGTGTACACTCTGCTACAGATAGGCATCCTATCCAGGCCTGGTACCTGCCTTGCACACTGAGCTGCCAGGATAGGTTCTGGCCACCTGTGACCTGAACTGGAATAAACAGGTTGGAAAATAATTACCTTACTTGTTAATGTTAATCTTTCTTAAATGTACGTAGAGCTCATGTTTATTTCAATGTTTAATATTATTTAGAAGTTTGGTGATGTTTTTGAGACTAGAAATATGCTATAAGATCTTAACTCTTATTTATATCAATTAGCATATGGTAAAATTGGTTTTGTTATATGTCATTTCACTTAAAGTCAGTTTCTAAGAAACTATTGATGATGTTAAGCGAGGACTTACTGTAATAGAAAAGGAAGGATCTTCCAGAAAGCTGGGCCAAGAGCCCTGGAGAACAATATTAGAGCAACTCTCCCATGGAGAACCTTACTAAAGAACAACCCCTGCTCCCAGGGAAGACAGCCCTTGTGACATTTATGTAGCAGGACTTCAGAGTTGCTATGAATCAATGTCCACTATATGCCTCCCATTCCCCCACTTTCTGAGAGTGTTTGTTGTGGTTCTCCTGTCCCTGCTCCAATATTGTACATTGAGTATGTATGGGAGGTAGATGACTTGCCTATAAGTTTCTAGATCAAGAGGATCCAAACTTGATATAGAAATTATCAGAAGATCCTAGACTTGGAGCTTGATGTCATGTTTGGATAGAACTTAGCACATCATCCTTGGAAAGTGGCTAGGCATATTTTGCTTGTAGAAAGGAGGAAAAAGAATATTTTAACCAAGTGGACTATGGACATTGTAGTATTGTTTTTTGCTCTCCCTATAGGATTATATCTCCTCACTTATTGCTATGTAATTTTCATGTTTCCCTCTGATGTCAGGCTTGTGATTTGCTCTGTCAATGGAATGTGAACAGAAGTATTTTATGTAACATCTGAACAAAAGCTTTAAAAGCCATAACATGGTTTTGCCATTGCTCATTTTCCTCTGCCATGAGAAGGAACATCTCAGATAGAGGCTGCACCTTCAGCCTGGATCCCAGAATGAAGGGGACGCATGAAACAGCCAACACAGAACATGAGCCAGAACTAAACCTTTGTTTTGCAAGTTACCACTTTTTAAGTAAACCTTTGTTACTACAGCATTGTCCAGTAAAAGCTAACTAACACAGAGAGGGGTCTATGGAAAGAGTCAGAGAAAGCTCTTCTCTTTAGCTCTCTCAATGATGGCCTTCTACCATCTTCTGCCTGACTAATGAGTATCCTTTCTGTTAAAGGCGAGATCAGGACACTGCTTCCCAGTCTCTCTGAATTTATGGATTACACTGTATTTAAAGCTATTTATGGGTTAAGACCATTTTCTTCCCCCTCTTATCCATACCCTTCTGTTCCAGGAGCTCCCCAAGTTGGGCCTCAGCCTGGTTCAGAGGCTATATGTTGTCAGATAAGAAAGGAAGATGTAGGGAAAAGAGAGGGCAATGTTAGAGAGCCCAAATGACACTGCCAATTCCTCCCTCCACTTCTTACTGATGTCACGTGCAGAGCTTCATTATTATCCCTGTCAGAATGTATCATGTGGTTCATATGCTGAAGGATTAAACAACCCCGAAGAGCCAGCTTCCCTAGCTTAGTCCACTATAGGACAGAGGCCTCACCAAGGCTGCGGGCAGGATGAATGGTCCAGTAGATGTCCAGGCAGGCAGTTTGGTTCTTCATGCGCCGGTGGCATGTACAGCTCATCAGGGAGCTGTTCCTGAGGTGTTGTGCTGACTCCAAGCAGTCTGCAGAAACTGATGGCTCCTCTGCAGGTGATGGGGTGCTTACACTAGGGGTGCAGGAATTCAGGTGGTCGTAGGCAGCATTGCAAATGGGATCGGCCTGGCACTTCCTCCTGGCCTGGATACAGCTGTTTCCAAGCCTACTCTCTGTGGGGAGTGTATCTCCTGTGGAGGGAGGGAGACTAGGTGAGGTTCACATAAGGTCAGAGTAGCTGCCTAGAAGTACCAAGTCCTAAGATAAGGTAGGAGGAGTCCAGGTGAAGCCTTAGGTAGGAAAGTCTTGGGGTGGCACAAAAGGCCTTTAGGAATAAGTGTGGGGAGAAAGAAGCCCAGCAGAAGTGGAGAGTCTGTAGCTGTCACAACCTGGACAGAACAGATCAGGCTCAAGAAGAGGTAGGGGTTTGAGAGAGGCTGCTCAGACTCCAGGGAGGGGAAGGGGGACAATTGGTTGAAATAGAGCCTGATGACTCTGCCAGGCACAGGGAGGAGGGCTCTGGGCAGCTCCATGCCATGGGCAGGGCTAGCACCATAAGCCAAGAATTGAAGGTGTGCATGGGCATGCTAAAAGAGAGACAATTCTGAGTCACTTAAAATACCTTATAGTGGGAACTGGTTGAGGTTGAGGTGGGAGCTCTTGCTGATTCTGTCAGAAATACCAAGGTTGGTTATAGCTCAACCCTGGAGGAAGGGTCTTAGGGTCACTATCAAGGAGTAACAGAACACCATCACCCTGATCCCTCTCCCCCAGTTTTTCAAAGTAAAACATCCAGGAGTCATCCTTAATTCTTCTCTTTCCTTCATATTCCATGTTCAATCCAACAAATCCTGTCAACTCCACAACATATCTGGAATCTGCTCACTTCTCTCCACATCTATTACTACTTCTAGCCACTATTATCTCTTGTCTGAACTACTGCCAAGAATCCTTATTGGTCTCCCTGATTCCATCTTCTAAATTCATTCTCCCAAAACATTCGGCCATCCTTTCTTTCTGCTTGGAATGCTCTTTCCCCTGATCTTCACCTGGCTGTACCCTTCTAATAACTCAATTCATCGCTTAAATGTCATCTCAGAAAGGCTATCCCCAACCAACCAATGTAAAATAACTCTCTAGCTATTCTAATACATTCTTACTCTAATTGTCTGCAGAGCCCTTATAAACACTTGATTTTTTTTTACTTAATTTTTTTCTGATTATATCTTCCTTAGACTTCCATGTCTATTTTATCACTACTCTGTCAGCAATGCCTAGAACAGTGCTTGTTCTTTGTGAGCTTCTACTATTTAAGAGCCAGATAACAGAGACATTCTGTGAGACACCTTTATAACTTCTCCAGGTTTCTTCCTTTTATTTACAATCAGACTCTCAAATTAGGAGGGGTCTCAGAGTTGAGTTAGTCCAACCTCCTCTTCCAATCTCAAATATAAGATGAGGGGATTGGATTAAGCCAGAGTTTCTCAATGGAGGGGATAGAGAAAAGAGAGGTTGGGCCCCTTTTAGGGTATATCAGAATTTTCAAAGGAAATATGTGGTTCAAAAAAGCATATTTTATAATTTTATATGTGGAAGATGAAAAAACAGCTTGTGAAGTTTCAAAACATATTTAAGGAAAGCATGAGAATTTTATCTTTACCAAAAGAGGGACAGTAATTTAAACAGTTTGAGAAATACTAAATGTTTAAGATGTTACTTCTGGTAGGTACCCAACAAGTACATTGCAGTTAAAGCAATGAAACTTGGACCTTATACATTTTCTAGCATATTTTTTCTAAACATTGAGTTGTAACCATTTTCAAAAGTAAACCTAATTTCTTAGCTGATAGTTCATCAAATCTGAGCAGCAGTAGATTTAGTGGCATTGCAGCTCAAAAGAAGGTGGGAGCTATGTTAAATTTCATCATAATGGGGAAGTACTTGTTCCACTTAATTGGTTAATGATGACTGGTTGACATTTACCCCTGATCCTGACATGTAGCCATACGTTAGGGTTAGTGAAACTTCCTGTGCAGTCAAATCAGATTGGTGATGTCTCACTGCCCTGATTTACTGATGGAGGCAGTCTGGACAAATAGTTCTTCCTCTCCTTCCTTCCATATCTGCCATGCAGCCAAATTGCATTTCTCCAATACTTACCTTGTGGAGTGTGGTCTCTGCCTCAGGATTCCCTTCACTCAGGCTCTGGGCAGAAGCCCCACCTTAAGATTCAGCACACCCATCCTACTCCCAAAGGCAATGGGCACATTCCCTGGGAGCCATGAGGAAATAACATGGTTCTAAAACCAAGCCTTGAACTACATATTCCATAAAACACCTATTGTTTATCTATAATGTGGTAAGGCACTGTACTGGGCAGCTTTTGGGGAAAAGCCATCTTGCACAATAGTGAGTTTTCTCCTCTAAAACAGTAACAAAAAGTATATCCTGAAGGGGGTAGGTTGGTGGTGAGAAATGTTCCAGCAATACAAGCAAATAATAACGTTAGCATGTTCCAGCAGCAGTTTACAACCCTAATTTGTGACAAGTCAGTTCTAACAAAAACGTCTTTCTTCACCGGTACCTAAAGTCCACTTCCACAGTCCTTACAGGGGGCTGAAGAGATGAAGCCCACATAGATCAAATCGAGTCCTACTTCTAATTCTCCCTGCCTCTTAGAGATGCTGTCGTGGAAGTGGCTTGGCTCCGAGTTGTTGTGTACTGGTGCAGAGGCACCTCAAAAGAGAGAAGAAAGGGAACCTGGAGCAAGGAGACGCTTTGGTGCACTGGTCACTGCTGACGCTCCATCTACAACAGTTCATTCTATTAGGCATGGAACCTACCTCTTCCTGGCACCCTGGGCTTCCTCGTCCAGTTCCCCAGGCTCAGAGGGACAGAAGCCGGGAACCAGGTGGCAGTGCAGCGTCTCACCCCTCTGCGTAGCAGTGTCCAGGGCCCCGCCTACGCACTCCCCTCTTCTCCCTACAACACCCCGACGGGATCCGGCTCCGTATCCGCACGGACGACACTCACCGGCTCGGAGCAGTGTCGGCGGCAGCAGCAGCAGCAGCAGCAGCAGCAGCAGGAACACGGGCTGTGGTGGGAGTAGGTACCGAGGGCACGCCATGGTGGTGGTGGTGTGGGGTGCCTGCTGGTGTCCACTCGCGGGCGCTCGGCTCTGCCTGTGCCGAGTGCCGCGCTCCCCTCTCTCCTGGCGCTGGAGCTCAGAGTGCGGGGCCCCTCGGCTGGCTCCTCCCACCCCTCTTCGTGCAGTGCCCAAGATCCCCCACCAGGGTCGGGGGCGCCTCCCTCCTATTCTGAAGCAGACGGACCCTCCACACCGCTTCTTCTGGACGAAGAAAGCAGTGGGTCGGTGTGAGGGCAAGTGCCAGGGAGCAGACGGAAGACCGTGCTCTATCCAAGTTTGCCCACCTGCCGTCTGCTTTCGAGTCCGCTTAGAGGAGGTATTCTGTCCCAGACACTGGGGGAGCTGCCCCTGGAGACTCGCCACCTGAAGAGAGAGAGAGAGAGAGAGAGAGAGAGAGAGAGAGAGAGAGAGAGCGAGAGCGAGAGCGAGCGTGTGTGTGTGTGTGTGTGTGTGTGTGTGTCCGTCTCAGTATCTGTGTACCCTTTCTCACTCCCCTCCACCTCACTTACTGCCACCAAGGAATGGTGTTTGAAAAAAACAGCATAAGGGCATTTCTAGCATATTTTTTCTTAAAATTTGCACATCTATTATTTCATTTTCTCCACATAGTATCTTCAACCCCAATCTTTAACCCCAAGATTCAGCAAAGATGGGTCCCAGATAGGTGAAACATCTTTTCTGGGTTCTGTCCTGGAACCAGATCTCAGGGCCAACAAAATTCAGCCCTTTCAGGGTCATGTGGGAGGATGGAAGGATTAACACCCCCTCAGACTAAATAGCAGAGACTTCCCTGGAAAAAAGACAAGATCACTGAGAAAGGTGGCTGGAGAGACCATTTAGGAGCCTCATCATTTTAAATAGCTAGGCAGAAACATCGCTGTGCCCAGAGCCCAGTATTTCTATCCATAAGGCAAAGATATTTATTGGGCTGAGGGCTGGTTCTCTTTACCTGCTCTCAGGGTAAAAAGATAAAGGTAGAAGGACTTGAAGAATGAGAACTAAGCAGTGATTAGAAAGAAAAAGAAAGTGAGGAAAGGAAGTGGAAAGGAAGTAGAGGGTTTCGTCCCCTAACCCTCCAAACCAAGCTCTGCTCCTTACTTCCACAGCTGACCTGGCAGAGGGCCAGGAGGGAGGGTATTGAGACCATTCAATATAAACCTCTGAGATTTATTGGCTGCTGCTTCTGAATATGGCCATCCTGCTATGGCCTCTGGGGGGCATATGCCGATGTAATCAGCCCAGAAAGAGAATCATTCAAGCCAGGGGTGTAAATCACCCTTCACAAAGCTAGGAGAAAGACATGTGGCTCTAGATAAGGAAGGAGACTGATGTGGCCTCTTGTGCCCTTTCCTTCCTTCTCCTGCCCAGGGGGAGCTGGTTCCTGAGCTGTAATGCACTTTAAATGGAGTTTGTGCTTCATTTTAATCTATATCTGCCCTGCCAGTCTTATAGGAGAACTGTGAAAGTGAACATCTGGCTACTCAGCTTTTGTACTGGACCTGTTTTCTCCCAGCTCCACCCTACCTTTAAGGTACCTTTCCCAAGCCCTCCCTCCTGTAAGTTAGAAAACCTGTAGCTGGGAGCTGACAGCCCTCACTTTCCCACTCTGGCAACAGTTTCAGAACAAATTTGGGGAAAGGGCTAAGACTTACGAATCAACAAAGAGGTGGTCTTGTCAAGGACTATTTTACCTTTGCTTTCATCTCCTTCAGCAACAAAGCCAAATCAAGTTTGAAGTAGGAGGGTGAGTTAGGACAAGGCATTTGTTCAGGGTGCCTACTCAAAGTCTGCTCAATGCTATAGCCATAGAATGGACCAGGAAGGCAGGAACAAGGTCAAACTGATGGGCTGAGAGCATTGCCCAATTCCACCTCTAAGAGGCCAATCATTTTGTGAAATGCCTGGAGCATATTTTTGGGAACTGGGGTGGAGAGCCTGACATCACTGGGCCTGTAGTGAGGATTGGTAACCAAAGGTAGGGAAGGGTTAAGGAAGCCTCTGCAAATAAATGACTCTAAGACTAATATTGACAGCTCTTCCAGCACACCCTCTCTCCACCAACCATGTCCTCTGTGATTGCCAACACCTGCTAGATAAGCAGCATTGCCATTGGGAACCTTGTAGATAATGATGAATGAGCCAATCTTTTCTACAAAGATGATATTTCTCAGCCATCATTCAATTCAATGTCTTTTGAGACTGATTATGGGGCCAGCTTTGTGCCAGGTGCAAAAACGATTAAGACACAAACTCTGCCCTGGGAGGCATTGCAGTTCATTCACTGATTGGGACTCCAAAGTCCAAAGACCCTGTATCTTACACTTTTACTTGTAATCTTGGCTTTCTGCTTTCTATCCAGTCCTCTCTCACAGTTAAGCTTTTTACCTCCTGCTGCTACCCTAACCCAGGATATGAGTAATATAGTGAATAAGTTAAGAGCACAAGCTTTTCAGACTGCCTGGATTCAAATGCCATTTCCAACACAGGCTAGGTAACCTTGGGCACATCACTTGACTTTTCTGTGATTCAGTATCTTTAACTAAAGTTAATAACAGTATCTACTACATATTAGTGTGGATTAAACATGTATTGGGTAAAGGGTTTTGCATAGTGCCTGATACATAGCAAGCACTGAATAGAGTGATATTATCTCAAGTGGCATGCAGGAGTTATTATTTGGGGAATTTGGCTGGCCACACTACTCAACTTGCTGCTTTGGAGCTAGAGGCTACTACAGTTCACCTTCTTTTTGCTGAACATATTATTGGGCCAGAGATGGGAACAAAGAATTATTTTCCACCTTGTCAATTTTTGAGGGCAGGGACTGTGTCATATTAGGATATCTGTGGTACTTAGAATTGACAACCCCAGATATATATAAATTGGTGTTTCCTTAACACTTGCCTGGACTGAATGGGGAAAGAGAACTCTCCATACCTCACTCTTCATACTCCTGAGAAAAAAAGGGTAGTGCTCCTCCCTTCTTTATGGCAGGGGTCAGCCAGGTCCTAGGCTGAGATTTACAACCAGAAGCAGTTTTCAGGCAAAAAAGTTTCAGTGCTTTATTACTTGACTTCATGATGATGAATACTTGCCATGTAAGAACACCATTGCAGAGCTAACTCTCTAAATAACCTTGTGCTAAAGTCTATAGGTTGGAGTCTTAGTGTCTGCCCTTAGCCTCGTCTCTCAAGGTAAAGCAACCCTATGGCTCTAACTTCTCAAAAATCTACAATTAAGGCTTACATATTTAACACCCAATATAATACAAACTCTAGAAAGGCACATTGTCCTTTGATAAGGATTTGGTAATAGCAAAATCTGTTAAGGGTACAGACTCTGGAGCCATACTGCATGAGTACAAATTTCAACTCCACCATTCTCTAGCTATGTGATTTTAAAATAAATTAATCTTTATCTATAAGATGTGCATATAATCAGTACCTGCCTCACAGGACTGTTGTGAAAATTAAATTAGTTTATAAATATACACATTCATAAAAAGTCTTGCATGCGACAAATAACTGAAGAGTGTTACTTGCTATTATTATTGTTCCTGAAAATAACATGAATCAAATCACATGATATATATACAGTGGGAGGATATTGCAAGAAATCATGGGAAAATATTGCCTGTGGGGCAAACACAATTTTTCACAAAGTAGATAACTAATTAAGCCCTAGGCTTTGTTTTGCAAGTCAGAATTTTCACTTATTAAGATTACTGAAATGTGAACACACATTCCAGTCTCTTCTTAAGTGGGGGCTTGGTTCTACTTTTTGGGGGAGAATTATCAAGAAATGACTCACTAGGATAAGCAGTGAGTCAGAGATCCCTCCTTACACTTGGAAGTGAAGGTGCTTCAAGCAGTTTCCTTCTCAAGCTACTGCGAGTTCCTAGTTGGCGGGGATGGGACAGACGAGCAGTATCTTTCTCTCAGCCATCTCCGTCTAATGTAACAGCAGCTTTTCTCTTTGTTCCTCCAGCCCTTGTGAACCCTGAACTCAGGAGCTCAGGGAGAAGGCCAGAGGTATCTTCCTTCTAGCCTGCTTCCCTTTGGATAGGCACATGCACCAGACAGAAATGGAGGTTGCAGGCTTCAGTGGTTGACTTAGAGAATACAGCAGTGCCCTCTGCTGTGAGGCATGCACCTGGCACTCTAGAAGAGCACTTGGAAACCTTGCAAAAATTATTCCAGCTATTTCCCTCCTTCCCGCCCACTTGACTTTTAAAATCTCCTTGCTCCAGAACCAGGGAAGATATCGCTTTTTTCTCTATTCTATCTCAGCCTAAGTTTCAGAGCCCTTTGTTCTCTTCTAGTCCTTGGCTATCACTACTAGTAGGTTAATGCTGAAGAGTGACAATGTTTATAGTCAATTCCACTGCCACCCCAGGCCAAATAGGGCTGTTTCTCATTAAGCAGACAAAAGCCTCTTACTCCAAGATTTCAAAGAAAGGAAAGCCTGGGATACTGTTGAAGAATACAGTTTAAAAAGTTTTCCTTAATTCTAACTGATCTTGCTTGTTACTTTCTATTTTCCTTTATTCATATCTTCACATAACACAAATTTCTATTTCCAACCAGCCTAAAACATCAACTTGTCTTTGTGAGATGTAAAATGGAGTGGAGAAAAGTTTGGAAAATGGTAAAAGTCAAAACTCCATTGAGGCTGTAGCTAAGGAACCTTTTAAGCCAAACTCATACCTATCACCTGCCTTAGTGAATGCCATTCATCTGGTTTTCTGAGTCTAGATACCAGAGTGCTGAGTCTGGGGCACACTTTTACATAACTCAGATCATGGAATGGTCTAAGAAAGGAAAGCCTGGACTATTGAAGAATGCACTATAAAAGGTTTTTAATTCCAGAGCAGCAGATCTCAAGCCTTGGCATGTATCAGAATTACCTACAAGGAAGATTTTTAAAACCTAACTTACTGGATTTTGTTAATCAATGTCACCATAATAAAAATTTAAAAATAAAATAAAATCTAGATTTCTGGACCCTAGCCTCAGAGGTTCTGATTTTGTAAGTCTAGGGTAGGTTCTGAAATTTTGCATTTCAAACAAGTTCAGATGATACTGATGGTTCAGGGTCTAAACTTTGAGAACCTTCAGAAAATTACCTTGGTCTCAGCTCTGAATTAGAGGTGGTTATACGTTTATATCTAAAGTTGTCCAATTTGGTGATCACTTCCTTATATAAATCTTCTCGGAGCCACTAAGCTATTATTTTGCATTTCTCATTCTACAATATTTATTTTCCCATTTGAGAAAAAGAAAGAGAGGGAAACAGAGGGGAAAAAAAAGTAGGCAACTCTCTTTTATAGCCAGAAACCCAGAGAGAGAAATAGCTGGTTGGCTGTGGAAAGACATAAGTAGCTGAGAAGAGAAGGCAAATGCTCCCTCTCTCAGTGCAACTCAAGGCTACAGCCAGTTCCAGGACTTCACCATCAGCCAGCAGCTCTATTGAAACCTAATCAATCCCCAGGCCTAGGATTTCATCAGTTTGGCAGTCTGTTGGTTTGCAGACATCTTTTAACAATCTTCGGTTGAGCCACATAGAAGATGACCTCTTTCTGCCCAGGGTTTCTACAATGTCTTGGTGACTCCTAGGCAGCCAGCAGCTGATCTATTATCATGGGTTCACATCCTTCACCAGCAAGGCAATCTGCTCCTGCAGCTGCCGTTCCCCTTCCCATGCTTTGCTCTGGCTTCGACACCTCAGCAGCTCAGCCTTATGGTCTTGGTGATGCATAGGACAGTAGCTCTGTGGTTCACACAGCTCCTGAAAGGTCAAGGACAGAATAAGAGATTCTTTAGGCTCCTGATCTCTGCCTACGAAGTATAATACAGAGGCTACTGGTGGTGACTGAGGAGTAGTGGTTTCTTCTCAGAGGGCTCTGCAGGCCCTGGGAGTTGTGTGCTAAAGTTGGCTCCCCCAAGTATGGGCTCCCTCATTGCCTCACATGCTCCATCCTTTACCTTGTATTCTGGAAAGAAGTCTCTATAGCCCCCTTTGAGGATATACAGCTCAGGATAGTATAATGCAGGATACTGGTTCAGGACCCTGTCCTCTTCTCTCAGAGAGCGGCACCTTTAGAGAAAACCCAGAGATGGGTGGGGTAGAAAGAAGCAAGGTCAGGATTCCCTAGGCCATTCACTGAGGAGGGGAGGAAGAACAGACTATTGCTAACCCCAATAAAGGCCTCCAGCGCTCATTATTTTTGGAAAATTAGGTCTAAGTAGCACCACTCTTTCTCCTTTCCTCCACTGGTGTCTAATTCCCAATCCTTTTCCCTTTACTGCTCCAAACTTTTGAATTGTAGAAATCCCTTTCTCCCACCTCTTGCTTCAAACTGCATGGAGAGCATTCATTCATTTAGTCTCTGTCTGAACTGATCTGGGAAGGTTCCCTGATTGCAAATCCCAACTCAATCACCCTCCCTACTCCGTGTAGACACTCACATTCGGGGACCCCTCTCTGAGGAGAATTCACAGTGGAACACGATGATTATTCTTTTCTGGGTATCCAAAGGGACAATAGGCATCTTCAGAAAGAAGTTATACAGTTCTTCCTGACTGTACAAGTTTAAGGCTCCCTGTAGAAGAATTTTAATAAGTATTTCCTCAAGGGCCTGTGAACAGTGCCAACACTTAGAAATAACTAGAATACTGTCTTTGGATATTTGGGCCAGGAAGACTAGACTAGAAGCAAATTCAGAGCAGAGACCTAATTATATCTTTGTATCTAACTCCAGGGCCTGGCATAGAGCTTGGTAGGTAGGTAGTAGTTGCTCACTAAATGTTTGTAAAACCAAACTGCCTAAAGTGTAAGGATCCCTGTGAGGAATGCCTATCAGCAGTAAATGTTTGCAAAGTGCTCATCAGTTTTTGAGTTAATGTTTTTATTTCCATGTAAGAGTCTATGGCCCCTATAGAAAAGAGGGAGATTGATCTAGGAGGAAAGGGGAAGTAAATTGCTGAAGGTATACAGAATTAGAACAAGAATGCAGACTACAGCTTTGATGTGCTCCAAATGTACGTCTGCCCTAGTTCTAGAGTTCACAGGACCCTTTGTCCACTCTTTTCAATAAAGAGCTGTCTCCAGCCCTCCTCTTGCTAATGTCCCCAGTGTAACCTCACCTGAATATGTCCTCCCAGGTACTCATATGGATAGCGGCAATCGATGATATAAAACTTCTCAATCAGACCCTGGAATTTCCCCAACAGTAAGGCAGCCACCTGCACAGAAGCTATTATTGAATACTCTGCTCACTGTCACTCTGAGGGAGAAAAGAGCCAGTCACACAGCTTCCTAACTGCACTCCATTTAGTCACCTACGATTCCATTGTATGCCCAGCCTCCAATGGCCCCCATATTTGAAATGTGACAGTGGTTCAGTCCCCACCCCACATAAGAGGAGGAAATAGGAAGTGGCCTTTCAGAGAACCAAAATAGCTGGTATTGCCAGAATACCATAAAGAACCATAGTGAAGCTACTCATCTGGAGGCAGACATAGCTAAAATCAGTCTCAGACTTCTGCAGTGGCACAAGTAGTAGCTAAAGATCCCAATTTTGCAAGAAGAAATGGGAAATCGTTCCCCACCCTCCAATGTAAAGGAGGAAAGTAAGTCTTTTAGAAAAGAATATGGAAGAAGTTGTTTGATGCCCAGAGGAGGAAACTTAAGCTACTTGTAGGAGTATAAATTGGTTCAACCTTTCTGGAGGAAACTTTGTAAATACATATAAAAATAAATGTAATTACATTTTGACTCAGCAATTTTTCTTTCTTTTTTTTTTTAGGCAAGGCAACCCTTGGTTGATCTCACAGATTGCAAGGACGTTGTCAGCTTACAATCCCTTATTTTTTATCTTTTATGCCTACAGCGCCTGGTCTTCCTAGGTGGTCTCCCATCCAAGTACTAACCAGGCCCAACCCTGCTTAGCTTCCTAGATTAGACGGGTTCGGGCTTATTCAAGGTGGCATGGCTGTAGACAGCAATTTCTTTTTTAACTTCTTAAGTAAACAGAATAGTACACACAAATATGGCACAATAATATTCATCTCAAAATTGTTTTAGGTTATCAAAATATTACAAGTAACTTAAATATTCAATAATGGGGTTTGGTTAAATAAATGTACACATGGCAATAGAATATTGCCATTGATACAGAAAGATGTTTACAATGTCTTATTAAGCTAATTATAACACTAGATGTTCATCATGATACTATTTTTATAAAATATATGCCAGAATAAAATTAGGAAGGCCATGAGAAAAATATTATTAGTGGTTTATTTCTGGTGGTGAGATTATCAGTAGGGTGACCAAATAATTACTGTACAAACTGGGACAATTTTCAGTGTGAAAGAGAACACTTTAATAACATATAAACCAGGATGTAAATCACCCAAGTTGAGAGAGATTTACTTTCTTCCCTTTTGGGTTTTTTGCCTTTTCTTTTTTTCTTTATTTCTTTTCTTCCTTCCTTTTCTTTTTTCCCGTCTTTTTTTCCCTTACAATTATATATCATTTGTTTAATTAAAACTAAGGTGACAGAAGAATGGAATAAAAGGGAGTCCTTTAATACAGCATCAGTTGAATAAGGAGCCTATGTTAGTGAACACAGTGAAAGAAATACAAATGGAATGGGGATTTTAGGGACAGAACAGACCAGATGGTTGCTTATATAAACAGTTACCATCTCTAGAAATCTGCTTACTGTTTCTGGGTTGATGTACTTCAGATCTTGGTGTCTCCCTGACACAGTTGGTAGCGCACATACCTAGAAATACCCAAGAACTGAAATAATATCAAGTTTTTTATACCAAATTTGAGATCAAACACCCATATATTGTCCTTCTTTCCAAAGGACCTTTAAAGCCCCAGATGCCTTCAAAAATCAATGGTTTCTATAATGTGCATTCCATTTTTAAAAACTGCAGCATTCCTAAGAACTGATCCTAAGGAACTAATTAAGGATGTGCACAGTTTTAGATATAGCTACAACTACGTCCATCTTAGTATCTTTCAAATTATAAAAGTAAATATTCTACACAGGATTTATCAAGAAATTATAGGCAGCCAAAAAAATAAAATACTGTGCTATTAAAAATGACAAAATGATGAAGCAGAATTATTTACTGACATGTTCCGGCTATAGTAAATGAGAAAGAAGAACCCTAACAGATCACAGAACAGTATAAACTGTTTTGTAGAAAACCAAAAAATGTATTTGTGTGCGTATGTCTATTTGTGAAAACAGAAAAACATCTGGAGGGATATACACCAAGATGTTAAAGGCAATTATACTCTGGTTGATAAGATTTGGTGTGGATTTCATTTTCTACCTTTTCCATGTTACCGAGTATTATTTATATAATTTTAAAATATATTTTTTAAAAAAGAGTAAAAAGCCTCATAATTTCCCCACTGCTCTGAATATTCCCCAAATAAATAGGAACACTTTCTCACTGGACAGTGAGGCTTAGAACTGCCACTACAGCACCTTCAAATTATCAGAGAGTACTTGGTGAGAAGGCATAATTATACTTAGTATTTTCTGCAAGCAAAGAAGATTCAGACACAAAATGACTCACTGAAATATAGGAGAGGTTCAATCACACTCACCTTGGAGAAATCACCAGTCAGGTACCCTTGATTAGGATCTTCCTCTAGCATTTGAGTGATATTAATGTCACAGAAAGAAACTGTCTTCTTTAGACATAAACTCTGAAAATGACAAGATTCCCCCCAACCCCCAATTCTCATGTTAAAGGTTTAAAAACCAGGGGGTAGAAGGCACAGAGAATCATTAAAAATAATCATTAAAAAAATCATAAAAAAATAATTCCACTTGTTTTCCTAATGAAATAAAGATAAACACAAAGATTTGGCTATAAGGATGGATGTCCCAGCATGTTTATAATAGAGAAAAATTACCAATCAACTAAATGTTTAATAACAGGATCGTGGTTAAACAAACCATATATCATATGTTATAGATTACTATTATGCAAAAGTATGTTGTAGATTAATTTCATTGACATGAAAATAAGTTCATGATATCATTAAGCAAGTTAAAAAAATGCTTTGTAATACCACTTTAATAAAAATTTTAAAATTGCATAGAAAAATATACATTGTTTTTTTTGTTTATTTGTTTTTTAAATCAAGTGCTAACAGTAATTATCTCTGCCCTGTGGGGTTACGGGCATTTGTAATAGCTTATTTTTGCTTATTTGCATTTTCTATACTAACATATACTGATTTTATAAAATAGCCAAATATATTTAGTTTTAGTTGTTTTTTTTTTTTTTAAGGAAGTGTATTTTGTAAACTAAGAAGGCATCACCATTTCCTCATGGCCTATACACTCCTTCACACACTTCAGCCAGCTACTGTCCATACCACTCTACTGCTCTTGTCAAAGCTGTCAAATATCTTCATGTTGCTACAGCTAACAGTCATTTCTTTAGCTTATATCTTTCTCAACCTCACAGTGGCTTCCATTGAGTTGGTTAATCCCTTCTTCCTTGGCTTCAATGGCATCTCCTAGTTTTTCAGTTTAGTTCTAACATAGGCAACCCTTATACTAAAAGAACTGTAATGCTTCCACCTCTCTTTTGCTCCTTTGGGTCTTCTTTGCCGGGCCTTCTCACCTATCAAACCTCTAATAGATGTTGAAGTCTTCATCACAGGTAGGTCCTGGTCATTTTTTTAATCTCTTCACTCTTACCATAAGTGATTTTTTTTTCCGCTCATAAATTTAAATTTCTCCTCTATGCTGATGACTCTCAAATTTCTATCTATAGACAAGACCTCTGTTCTTCCAGACTTTCATATCCACATACCTGCTTAACAATTTTTGAGTACCTACTAGGTGACAGAGCAGTAAGAGAGTAGAAAAGACAAATAAATATACTCTATATGTAGAGATAAATGTTTTAAGTAAACAATAAAGAAGGAAAAAAAGACAGAAAAAATACTGGAGTTGGAAAGCTTGTCAGGAAAGGCCTTTCTGATAAGGTGACATATGTGGAGAAATGGGACTGAAATGAATGAGAAAATCATGTGTTGCCTATGAGAGTATTCCAGGCCAAAGGAACAACAAATGCAAAGACCCTGGTGAAAACAGCAAAACCAATAATGGCCACATTTAGTATGGTATCATTTTTAGAAAGCTCAAAAACTAATGAAAGCAACACTATAAACCTACTACACATAACAGACATAGACAAAATGCTGTATCCAACAATAGAATATACATTCTTCTCTAATATAAATTGTTCTCCAGGATAGACCATATACTAGGTCATAAAATAAGCCTCATTAAGTTTAAAATATTGAAATCATACAAAGTATATTCTCTAAACATGAAACAATTAGAAATTAATAACAGAAAAAAATCTGGGAAATTCACAAATATGTGAAAATTAAACAATACACTCCTAAATAATCAGTGGGTCCAGAGAGAATGACTGAGGTCCCCAGAGGAAGAGGAAATTCTGTAATATCAACTGTGTCCTGGGTCTCCAGCCTGTTGGCCTACCTTGCAGATTTCAGACTTGCCAGCCCTTGCAATCATGTGAGCCAATTCCTTAAAATCAATCTCATGATAGTCTGTCTCCTTTCCATGGTATAAGTCCTCTGGCAGTAAGAAAACTGACTCCCATGATGCTCAATGCACTGGCAATTTATTTGCTCAAGCCTCCCTTCATGTAACTGATCTTCTGACCAATATGTGCCACTGAGAGCTTGGCTTGGATGCAGGGGAAGAAGCAGAAGGCAGGAGTACATCTTTGGTCTTCTAATTCACAATGGCAAGAAAATTTATTTTGGACTTTAATTTCTTTGGTCTTACAAAAAGAATTAATATCTGTAGTATAATTTTTCCTTTGGCATTTGAAAGTGAGAAGGGGTTAATATTCAAATCTGGGGCAAAACTGAAAAAAAACCAGTGGGTCCACAAAGATGACAATGGAAATTAGAAAATACTTTGAGATGAGTGAAATGAAGACATAGCATACCAAAACTTATGGTATGCAGCTACAGCAGGGTTTAGATGAAAATTTTTAGCTGTAAATACCTATAATAAAAAAGATCCAGTCAATGACCTAAACTTTCATCAAAGAGGAAACTAAATCCTAAGCAGCAGAAGGAAGAAAATAAGATTAGAGCAAAATTTAATGAAATGGAGAATAGAAAGATAGAGGAAAAACAACAAAACCTAGTCCTTTAAAAAAATCAACAAAATTAATATACCTTTAGCTACTGACCAAGAAAAAGAGAGAAGACTCAAATTGCTAAAATCAGGAATAAAAGAGAGGACATTACTATCAACTTTACAGAAATAAAAGAAAAAATCATAAGGGGTTACTATAAACAACTATATGACAATGAATGAGAAAACTTATATGTAATGGGCAAATTCCTCCTAAAAAGACAAAAACTACTGAAGCTGACTCAAGAAAAAAAACAGAAAATCTGACTAGACCTACAAAAAGTAGAGATTCAATTAATAATTTAAAAACTTCCCACATATAAAGGCCCAGGACCAGATGGCTTCATGGGTAAATTATGCCTAAAATTTAAAAAATAAATAAAGACCAATTCTACATAAACTCTTCCAGAAAACTAAAAACGAGAGAATTATTTACAAATAATGACATCATTATACTGACACCAATACCAAAGACATTACCAGGAAAACAAAACACTAAAGATCAGTATCTCTCATGAACTTAGATACAAAAATTCTCAACAAAATTTAGCGAATCAGATCCAACTATATATAAAAAGGATAATATATCATGACTAAGTAAGGTTATCACAGAATGCAGTTATTTTAACATCTGGAAATCAATGTAATTTACCATATTAACATGTTAAAAAAAAAGAAAACTCATATGATCTTATGAGATACAAAGAAAGTATTTGACAAAGTCTAACATCTGTTCCTGCTAAATTCACTCAGCAAACTGGAAATAGAAGGGAATTTTCTCAACCTGAAAAGGAGCATCTCAAGAAGCCTAGAGCTAACATCATACTCAATGAAGAAAAACTGGATGCTTTCCTATAAGATCAGGTACCAGGCAAGGGGTTCTCAACAACTTTAAGATTGCACAGGAGTCCTGATACCAAAAAATTTGAGAACCACTTATCTTGGAGAAAGCAGAAAATTGGTAACATAGGAAAGAGAAAGAAAGAGAAGAAATACTAAAAGGAGCAGACAAGAGGAGATGCTACCATCTGATTCAGTTTTTGCAAAATGTTCACAATGGTCTATGAGGCCGACATGATCTGTCCTCCTGCTACCTACTCTCTGCCCTCATTTCCCACTCTACACTTGCTCACTTTGCTCCAGCCACACTGGCCTTCTTCCTGTTCCACAGACATGCCAAGCACATGCCCAACTCAGGGACGTTGTACTTGCTTTTCTTTCTGCTTGGAATAACTCAGTCCTCCTGATAACTGTTTGGCTCCCCACTGCTTCAGATGGCTGCCTCAAACATCACTCACAGAGGTGTCTTCTTTAATCTGTGCAATCTATCAAAAAAGATCAACTATTCTTAACGCCACCCAACCTGGGTACTCCCTGTTCTCCTTACCTTGCTTTTTTTACCATAGTATTTTTAACATCTACCATATTAAAAACATATTGGTTTATTAGTCTGTTTTCTCCTGCCTAAATATAAGCTCCAGGAGAGCAGGAACCTTCTTGTGTTATGTTCACTACTCTATCTCCAGCATCATTGAATGAACAAATTAATAGGGTACAGTGTGAAAAAGGGTTGAAGGCTTTAGATAAGTGCAGGGCCACTCCACGCAGTATAATAATAGGGAAGGCAGATGATATAGGTATTAGAGGAGATAGTTTGCTATGTTTGGTGAGCAAAGGTAGTTTTCATCTGATTACTTCTGTTTTCTCTTTGAAACAAAACCCTTCAAACTTCACAGGTCTAAAGTGATCCTTGATCCCATCCTTCCTTCAGTCTATACCCAACTCATCAAATCCTATTGCTTCTATATCCAAGATACATTTTGAATTCATTTATTTCTGTCTCTATAGCCACTGCCTTAGTCCAGGCTACCACCAACTCTCACAGGGACTAGTGCTATAGCTTCCTACTCTTCCCTGCTTCCAAATCCTTTTTGCCCCACTCCTTCCAACTCTTAAATCTGTCTAACCCATTCCTCATCTAGCAATAAGTGTAGTCTTCATAAAACAAATCAGGTCATATTATTCCCCTGATTAAAACTCTCCAATAGCTTCCCACTGCTCTTAGAATAAAATTCAAATACTCACCATAGCCTAAAGATCCTGAATGATCTGTCTCCTGCTTACCTCTTCTTTCCCACCTCAGGTAACTCTCCCTGTCATTCACATGGGCTTCTCAGTTCTTTAAACCAAAGATCTTTTCAACCTTGGCACCTTTGCACTTAACATACTCCCTCTTCAAGGAATGCTTTTGCCTCTACTGTTTTCATGTATGGTTCCTTCACAACTAGAGTGACCAACTCATCCCAATTCCCAGTTTTAGCCCTGCAAGTCCCAAGTCTTAGGAACCTCAGTCACAGACAAACTGGGACAGCTCATCAAGTTCTTCTCAACTAAATATCTCCTGCTCGAGGAGGCCCTTCCTAATTAGCCCATTTAAAGGTTCCCTTCTATTAGTCTCTGTCTCAGTCCCCAATTCGCAATAGTTAAATTACTTTGGACATTATGGCTGTCATTTGCAATTTGGCTATCAAGCATCCTATTTTAGTAAAATCTCAAATTAGATGGGAAGCAGCCCTGACTCCTGATAAGGAGGCTAAGGGGGACAGATATTTCCTTTTTCATTCTCTTATAGCCAACTAGACATTCCTGCCTGGATTTTGAATCTTGAAGAGTAACACAAAAGCACAGGGTTGGTTGAGACTTTTATGGTTGCTGCATCACTGTGAAGAATATAGTGGGTGGCAGCAAATGTCCCTGAGCAGCAGAGTCCAACAGCAGGTTGGATTATGTTCTATAGCAGAGGGCCAGTGATAGTGGCACTGAGAGTACAGCCAACAAGTGGTGGAATCCCAAGCACAATGTTCTCATAGTAGCACTCTGGCCAGGTCTTACCTTGTTTTCTAGCCTTCTTGATAATTCTGAGTTCCTCAATACCCTTCAAAAAAATTTATTTTCTGCTTGAGATAACTAGGATCCATTTATGTTATTTTCAATCAAGAACTCTAACTAGAACATCTATTAGCTTGATAAATATTTTTCTTGTTTATTGATGTCTCTTTAATAAGACTACAAACTCTAGGAGGACATCAGCCTAGCCTGTATAGTTCTCCATTGCTGCACCAGTGCCTAGCACAGTGCCTGACACTTGACAGGTATTCAATGAATATTTTTTAAGTGAATGAGTCAGAAATCACTATAATGTTACACCATTCTCCAAGGAGTTCATGCCTTATAAGGTATCTATTTCCATTTAGCATTAAAGAAGTAAACCAATAACAAAAAATCCCTACTCTTTTCTAATCTAATTAGAGACCAAAATGTACTGTTATGCACAGTCTTAATCAGTTGGCTCTTAATTGAAAATGACCTTTTTAAGAATCAGAGTCCAAGAAAATTAGCCTAAAAAGAGACTTAATATTTTTTTAAAGACCTGAAAAATAAAGAAACGTATGAAATGAAAAAGTATATAAAATTGACCCCTATTAGTGTCCTAGATCTTTTCTGATTTTTTAAAAAGATTTAATTGGCTTTATTCAATGATTCATGAATCAAGCAGGATCCTATCTGGTAAAGAGAAAGATGCTCTCTTTTCTGATTCTTGAATGATGTTATTCCTGTATGTATCTATTCCATTATCAGTCTAGTGAGTGGCTATCACTCCTTCTTCACAAGCTCTTTCTCTCTACCTTTAAATTTGGGAGTCATTAGCTTTCACTTTCTCTTCTATGCAGATGGTCCTGAAATGTACATATCCATTTCTGATGGCTCCAACTCCTCATTTACTATTTCCATTTAAATTTCCTGTTTACCACCTCTAACTCAAATGTCCAAAACAAAACACCTCTTATTCTCTTTGAATTCACCCTTCTTTGTAATTCATTATAGTGTCACCATTTCTCCAGTTACTCAGGTTAAAATTAAAAAAAAATGTATTCTCCAAACTCATTGGTCTTTTTTTTTGTCACTTATTTATAGCACTTTAGATGATCTGTCATCTTGCTTATTGATTTACTTACTTACATTGTCTATTTTCTTAACTAAAAAAATATATTTCCATGAAAATTAGAAATTTTGTCTATCTTAATTATGACTCTCCTCAGTTCTAATATAGCACCTGATGTATGTTAGTTTCTTAATAAATATTTACTATTATTATAGCTTACATTAGTTTTTATTAAAAATAATTAAGTATGTGGAGTATTACAAACTGTTTTTAATACTTTATCACAGTCACAACAATCCCTAGGGAGATATTTTTTATTATTATGTTCTCTATTTCATAAATGAGAAACTGAGGCCTAGACTGCTTAAGTGTCTTGCTCATGCTCATAACACTAAATAAGAGAATGAGGACTAGAATCCAAGCACTCTAACTCCACTAAATCATATTTGCCTTGTATAATGAATGAATTTAAAAAATATACCCCGACACATATTTGTCCCAAAGAAATGAAGTTGATTCAGAAATGCTTAATGCCTCAGAAACCATCTTTAATGTATTAATACATTGTTAATAAGCCACAGGCTTCAGATACTCCTTTCAGTGATATGGAGAGGAAACAAGAAAACAAAAGGATATATTGTAAAATAGCTGAAAAATCATGCTAGTTATTTTCTGTCCTTTGCCATTTTTCTGGAGGTATCACTTACACCAGATTACACTGATGGTGACCTACTCAAACTATTAACTACAACCCTCTCACCCAGCAGTAAGAAGCTTCCCAAAGTGACCTGATACTCTATCTGTCAGGTAGCATAGAGTATAAAGACCATATCTTCTTGACCTCTGCAGACCTACCACTTCATAGTGACTACAACATATTAGATTTATAACACTGTTCATTTAAAAATGAAGGAATGTGAAAAATGCAAAGATACCATCAGAGAGCACTTTACCTTGGCCTCTTCTTGATCTTCCAGAGAAAACTCCATCGATTCACCTAAAATCTCCTCTGTCTGGTCTTCCCCTTGTTCTGGGTTTTTATCTAATTTTGGAACTGTAGTGATAGGACTGCCCAGATATTTCATTTCACTTTTCACCCAGTTTCCATTGTCCTGCCAAGTATATTGACAATGTTAAAAACTCTCTAGGACCCTTACCTTATGTGATATACAAAAATTAACTCAAAATGAATCAAAGACCTAAATATAAGAGCTAAAACTATAAGAAAACAGGGGAGAAGGTTCATGACATTAAATTTGGCAATGATTTCTTGGATATAACACAAAAGCACAGGCAACAAAAGAAAAGATGGATAATGAACTTCTTTTCAAAAATGAACTCCATCAAAATTAAAAACTTTCATGCATCAAAAAACACTATCAAGAAAGTGAAAAAGCAACCCACAAAATGGGAGAAAATATCTGAAAATCATGTATCTGACAAGGGATTAATATCCAAAATATATTTTTAAAAATGCCAACAATTCAACAATAGAAACAAACAGAATCTGAATAAGGATTTCTCCAAAAAAGATACACAAAAGGCCTATTAACACATGAAAAGATGCACAACACAATTAGTGATTAGGGAAATGCAAATCAAAACAACATTGAACTACCACTTCATCTCCATTAGGATAGCTATCATAAAAATCAAAACAAACAAACCCAGACAATAACAAATGTTGGTAATGATATGGAGAAATTGGAACCCTTGTGTAATGCTCTGTGAAATGTCAAATGATGCAGCTGCTATGGATAACAGTAAGGCATTTCCCCCCCAAATTAAACACTGATATGATCCAGCAATTTCATTTGTAGGTATATATCCCCAAAAATTAAAAGTAGAAATTTGAACAGAGATTTGTATACAAATGTTCATAGCAGCATTAGTCATAACAGCCAAAAGATAGAAATAACCCAATTGTCCTTCAACAGATTAATGGATAAAGAAAATGTGGTATATACATACAATAGAATATTATTCAGCCATAAAAAGGAATGAAATTTGGATACATGCTACAACATGAATAAACATTGAAGACATTATGCTAAGTGAAATAAGCCAGACACAAAGGACAAATGATATATGATTCCATTTACAAAAAAAACCTTGAGTAGTCAAATTCACCCAGACAGAAAGTAGACTAGAGATTATCAGAGGTTGGGGGAAGGGAGGAATAGGGAGTTATTATTTAATTGGTAAAGAGCTTCTGTTTTGAATGATGAAAAAAATCTGGAAATGGATAGTGATGATGATTGTAAAACATTGTGAATGTACTTAATGCCACTGGAATGCATACTTAAAAATGTTTAAAATGGTAAATTTCATGTTATGTATATTTTACCACTTAAAAAAAATCATACACACATACAAAAAAGACTATCCACTAATTTATCATGCTCCAAGCCTTTCCTTCCTCCATGAAACAAAAATTTAACAAATGATTAACTTTATCTACCTAAGATGGAATATGTTAAAATGGCTTTCCCTAAGGTTAAGATTAGAATGTGATCTCTGGAGTATCTTGAGTTCATGGTCTACTAAAAGCGAGTCCCTGGGTAACAAAAGACACCAGTAGCTAAATGGACAAGGGACACAATCATTTGCTAAAGGAAATATACATGGCTAATATTCACACGAAATCACTAGTTTTAACTTAAAATAAAACATTTTACCTAATTAGTAATTTAAAAAACAATTTATCTAAATGGCTACAAATTACTCATAAAAATATAACTTCTTATTAACTTTTTTGAAAGAAATTTGGCATTATGTACCACTAAGTGGTCCATTTATTAGAATAAAATCCATTTAAGAAATGTTTTTATTCCCAATATCCAAGACATGGAAACAATCTAAATGTCCTTTGATTTACAGTTAGATAAAGAATATGTGGTACATACATACAGGGGAATACTACTCATCCATAAAAAAGATGAAATACTGCCATTTGCAACAACATGAATGGATCTTGAGAGTATTCTGCTAAGTGAAACAAGTCAAACAGAAAAGGATAAGAATAGTATGAATACATTCATATGCGGGATATAAAGCAAAAAGCAACAAACAAACAAAAAACAAATTCATAGATACAGACAATAGAATGGTTACCAAAGGGAAAAGAGAGTGGAGGAAGGACAAAGAGGATAAAGAGAGTCAAATACATGCTGACAAAAGGAACCTAGACTTCGGCTAGTGAGTAAACAATATACACAGATGTATTATAAAGTTCTACACCTGAAATTTATGTAATGTTATTAACCACCGTTACCCCAATAAGTTTAATTTTAAAAAGTTTACTAAGAGTTTTAACTTAAAAAAAATAAGATATTAAGTTATAAATATGACATGACCTCAAATTTGTAAAACTATACATATAGTTAAAAGATTGAAAAGAATTGAGGTAAAACATTAATAGTGGTTTTTATCTAAGAGATAGTAATTTTCTTTTTTATACTTTTCTATATTTTTAAATCATTTTCACAATGGCACACAGTACTCTTAAAATCAGGGGAAAAACAAAAAATAAAGTAGAAAAGTTTTTAAAGGCCTAAGAATATTTTCTACTCCTTAAATTTAAACAAATAAAAAGATCAGAGGACATATAACTCCTCCCTTTCTCTGCTCAAACATTAATTCTCTAACCACTTTCACTCAAGCCAGCTTAGAAAAATTCAAAGGGTCAAAATCTAGATCTGCCATCTTATACCAGAAAGAATAAGCAAATACAGTAAAGTTTTTGAATACAAAAATCAATGTTCAAATATCCATAGCATTCCTATACTCTAGTAATGAAGCATCAGAAAAAGAAGTGGAAAAAATAATTCCTTTTGCAATTGCAACAAAAAGAATAAAATATCTAGGAATAAATCTAATGAAACATGTGAAGGACCTATATCATGAAAACTATAAGACCCTAGTAAAAGAAATTGAAGAAGATACAAAGAAATGGAAATGTATTCCATGTTCTTGGATTGGAAGAATCAACATAGTTAAAATGATCATATTACCTAAAGCATTATACAGATTTAATGCAATCCCCATCAAAAGCTCATCAGCATTTTTTAAAGAAATAGAACAAAAAAATCATAAGATTTGTATGGAAGCATAAAAGATCCCAGATTGCCAAACCCATCCTGAGAAAAAAGAACAAGATTGGAGGGTCACTCAGCCCGACTTGAAATTATACTACAAAGCGACAGTAATCAAATCGGCATGGTATTGGCAGAAAAACAGACCAGTGGAACAAAATCAAGAGAGTCCAGAGGAAACCCATATTTATATGGGCAAATAATTTTTGACAAAAAAGTCAAAAACATACAGTGGAGAAAGGAAAGCCTCTTCAATCAGTGGTGCTGGGAAAACTGGAAAACCACCTGCAAAAGAATGAAACGAGACTATTGTCTATCACCACACACCAAAATTCACTCAAAATGGATTAAGGACCTGAATATAAGACCTGAAACAATAAAATGCATGGAAGAAAAAATATCAACAAATCTCAAGGACCTTGGACTTAAAGAGGATTTTATTAATTTAACCTCAAAGGCAAGGGAAGTAAAAGCTAAAATAAATAAATGGAACTGCATCATACTAAAAGGCTTCTGATCAGCAAAAGAAATTGTCAACAAGGTAAAGAGACAACCATCCGAGTGGGTATACACCTCCAATAAGGGCCTAATATCCAAAACATACAAAGAACTCATACGACTCAATAACAACAAAAAACCCAAATGATCCAATCAAAAAATAGGCAGAGAACCTGAACACACTTCTCCCTAAAGGACATATAAATGGCCAATGAATATTTGAAAAGATGCTTAACATTGCTAGCTAGCAGGAAAACGCAAATCAAAACCACAATAAGATACCATCTCACATCTGTTAGAATAGCTATAATCAACAGGACAAGTAATAAATGCTGGAGAGGATGAGGAGAAATAGGAACCCTCATACACTGCTGGTGGGACTGAAAATTGGAAAACAGTATGGAGGTTCCTCAAAAAACTAAGAATTGATCTACCATATGAAAAGACTTGAAAACCCATATCTGAAAAGATATTTTCACACTGATGTTTACAGCAGTATTATTCATGATGGCCAGGACATGGAAGCAACCAAATGTCCTATGATAGATGACTGGATAAAGAAGCTGTAGTATGTATATACAATGGAATATTAGCCACAAGAAGAGATGAAATACTGCCATTAGTGACAACATGGATGGACCTCAAGATAATCATGCTAAGCGAAATAAGCCAGACAGAAAAAGTTGAAAATCACATGATATCACTTATATGTGGGATATAAACCTACAAGCACAAATGAACAGGACAAACAGAGATTCATGGATATGGACTATAGACTAGTGGTTAACAGAGGGTAGGGAAGATGGGAAGGGGGAAGGTAGATGGGGTTAAAGAAGTCAAATATGTGGTGACAGAAAGAAATCTAACTATGGGAGGTGAACACATAGTGTACATATATATATGCCTTACTATTAAAGTGTACAGCTGAAACATTGGATTTCGTTAATCAATGTCACCATAAAATAAAAAATAAAAATGAAAAAAAAAGTCATCAAGGTTCAAGGTTGACTCTATATCCTGAAGATACAAATTATGGTTTGGATTTGATGTACAATGTGTATATTTGCTTTGGAAGATACTAATTTTATGATCACAAACCAAAGGAGGGGAGAGGCTGGTGAGATTTTTAAAAAATGAGTAAAGGAAGATTAGAATGACAATATTAAGAAAAAGCTAATTAGAAGAGCCAAAAACACTGGCATAACTTAGTTAATGTGAGAAAAGAATAACAGCAGCTATCTTATGCATACTGACCTAGAGGAAAAGTTGGGAGGCAGGGAACAGAAAAAGATGGCTGGAAAGAGAGATTAGTTGAAGAGGTTTGTTAGAGAATTATCTTAGTGATTAGGTGGCTAGGGAGACATCAGTTTAAATGTGGAACTGAAAGATAGCCTGAAGCTCTGATAAAAAAGAACCATAGCTTTCTCAAAATAGGGGCTAAAAAGCTAGACTAAGGAAAAAAATAAGAAATTAAGAACTCTAGATTTGTATGTGAAGCCATGCAGTCTGTGAACAAGTTATGTACTTTATTCCTATCTGGTTTTTTTTTTTTTAAGTCCTAGATTTCTTAGACTTTATTAGCAGAGATTTTTGTCCTTAAACCAACCAACTGAACATGAGTATAATGATGACCTGTGGAAGACTTGGAGTTACATTTCTGTTCTAGGATCAAACCTTAAAGAAAAACAAAACAAAACAAAACAAACCATAAAGAATTTTTTCCTATACTAATGTTGTTTGCTTATCTAGTATACGGAGGCATAAACAGCTCTAGGACTCATGATACTGATGAGTTGCTCCACTCAAAGGAAAAAAATTGGTAATGTACCTAGGTTTCCATTAAACACTTACATTTTCTTTATTCGTAGATGAGCTACATATTGCATCTTTCTTCCTGCTGCCATGGTCCAAAGCATTTGGAGTGCTACAAAGCAATTGTGCCTACAAAAGATCGTTTTTGAGAACATCCAGCATCCTTCAGCCACAGGTGAGCTGGAAACCCTCTGCCTCCCACCTGAGAAAAAAACCCAAACCCAAGAAAGAGGAGCTACTCACTGGGCTGCATTTTACAAGGTGCTGGTGATGATTTCTGCAGATCAAAAAACAAAACAAAACAAAATTGCCAGTCAGTTCAGCCCCAAATACTGTTTGGTTATTGGTCAGTGGCTTGGGACATCCCAACTTTTCCTTTCCTCCATTCTAGGAGCCCTATACTTAGTTGATATGTCTCTTCCAATAATAGTATTTAGGGTGCTTTCTGTGATAAATATTAAGATATTGAGTGAAATCCTGGGGATAAGGCTCCATTTCACTTGTATAATCATATATATATAAATATACATCAAAGATGATGAGTTTGTCCTGTCTTATATAGACACAATTTATAATTTACTAATCTTCCAGCAATGACTATTGGGAACTAATATTTATTTTGTAATAAATTTCTATCATCCCTCCCATGAGTTTACCTAGTCTACATGGGTTAGGACATTTAAGCAATTTAAAGAAAATACAAGCAATAAAATGTGAAATTTTCATGTGTACTGATAAAAATAGCCATGGAAAGCCTTCCGTACTGCACTAAAGTGGTACATAATTCACCTAAACATTGAAGGACAAAGTTCTAAAAAAATCTAAACAGTCAAATAGAAGAATTACAGTAAGTTTAAGATGTTGAATTAAAATTACCTTTCAGTCCTTGAGCATTCCCTGATGGAACATTTTAAGATCTCCAACAAAGAATCCTCATGAGTAATAATAAACATTATAAAATGCTTGGCAGGTGCTAAGGATTAAATGTTCATTTAATCCTTACAATAGCTATTTATAAGAAGTGCTATTATTATCTCCATTATTATTGTTTCTTTATTATAAATAAAGAAATTGAGGTGCAGTGAGGAAACTTGTCAAAAATCACAGTTGGTGAAGTAGTAAGCCACTGGAATCCAGACACTCTAATTCCAGAGCCTACACTCAGTACTTTTACCCACTAAAATACATACAGCACTATTTATATGCAGGTAAGAGCCTATGCCTAAGTGCAGTATGCCATTTCCTCCATTTTAAAGGTAATACTGATTGTGTGTGATAGTTAAAGTGAATAGCATTAATTTTCACAATCCTATTTAGCTCTGGGAAACTTAAAAATCTTTCAAGGGAAAGATCTAGGCCTCCAAGCCCATTATTCTCAAAGTGAAAAGCTCTACACTCTGCAGAGTTTGCATAGGATAAAATTCTCATGCCAATGCTGAGAAGGCTTTAGCATGAAGTTCACTGAGCAAAAGAACTTACATTCGAGCTAACTGTATTTCCTGAGGTCCTGAAGAATCCAAATGACCTGCAATCAGACATGAAGTTATTCTTGTCCACGCATCCTGTCTTCTGATTTTCTTACTAGTAAGCAATATTAATTTCAAAAGCTGACCTTGTGAACACAGAGGCTCTTAATAGGTACCAATTTCATGGTAAAAGTTATAAGCTAATAGTATCTTAAGAATTTACATGTGTCACTGAAAGAAAAAATGTTGGGAAAATGCACTAACCTAGAGACTTTTTTTTTTATGAATAGAAAGGAATGCTTACCAATCATGAAATCTGAAATTAGAACAAATACTAAAATGGCTGACTAGTAAAACATTCCTTTAGGGCTCAGACCCTGTAAAAACTCATGAATTGGCTAACAAAGTTTTTTTTTTTTTTTTGGTTTCTTTGCTTCTCTTGAGATTAGACTAGGCATAAAACTTCTACTACTTTCATTCCCATCAATCAATGAATTTCAATTCATACCATCAATTAGTCAACAATATACTCCTTCCTATTTAAAATTTTCAAATGCAAAGTGACTCCTATTAATGTTATCTTTCTCTTCCCATTGGGCTTGATAATTCTCCTCAAAAATCCTACAGTTCCACACAGAATTCCAACTTCAAAGCTCTTTAACCTCCTTCCATCTCTATCCAACTACCGTGTTCTCTCCCCTAAAAGATATTTTTTTCCCTTGAAGGCTTTACTTCCCTTCTCCCTACCAGTTTCGTCAAGGTTTTCAGGAATGGTAAGGTGGGTGGCAGAAAACTCCCCACTGCTAAGATTCGAAAGATCGAGGCAACGCTTTGGGGTTTCTCTGTTGAGACATAATAATACATCAAGATTCCCATTAGGATGTAATATCCTTAATAAGGCAAAGATCACATTATCCTCTTCATTTGAAACACCCCTCAATGACTATCATATAATATGAACAATGTCCAAATAATTCTAATTACTTTTGGAAATAATTCAGACATGAGTGAGAAATATCTCCCACCTTTTCTCGACTCCAGCAATATGTACCAGATTTTCTCCTCACCGACATATTGAGACAGAGTAACTTCTTTTGATTGAGGACCAAAGCTTATTGACTGAGGTGGATCTTGACCCCATATTTTCTGCCCTGTGCGCCATAAACATACAGATTTGATTTCTCCCTGGAGACTCAGATACTTTCCAGGTCTATAACTCCAATTTTGTTTGCTAGCTGACGATCAGGGCATGGCATGATCAGAATTTAAAGTACAATAACAATAACGCTAATATTAATCCTAATAAAGTGACCAACTCATATAATGCAACACAGTTTTCAAATACTTTTCCCAGACATCACATTCAATTCTCACAAGATCCTAGTAAAATAAGAAGAAATTATTATTTCTATGTCACAGAAAAGAAGACTGAGTCATAAGAATCACATGGTTAGTCAAGGGCAAAGCTAATATGTAAACCCTGATCTATAAGCCAGGACAAATTTTTAAACTAAAAAACTGTTTAGAAAAGCAAAGGTGTGGAAAGAAAAGTGGACTCACCCAAACAAAATGCTTAGGTTTGCAGAATCACCAAACAGTTTGTCCACTGGAGTTCTAGGAAGATCTGGGCAGATAGTAAAGGAAGTGTCTCTCTCCAGAAGAAGATTTAATATCTTTCTCTGATGGGACCTAAAACTGGGTCCTAATCCAGGACTTCCCTCCTCTCTTGATGAAAAGAATTCTGCAGACATTGCCTCCGAGTACTCACTAAGAAAAAAAAAAAATCTAGCTAAGAAAGAACGTCACCTATTTAGAGATACATCGCAGATCTTCCAGCTTTCACAACCTCCTCCACCCGTCCCAGCA
Source organism: Macroglossus sobrinus (assembly GCA_004027375.1). Taxonomy (NCBI): domain Eukaryota; kingdom Metazoa; phylum Chordata; class Mammalia; order Chiroptera; family Pteropodidae; genus Macroglossus; species Macroglossus sobrinus. The sequence goes on along the minus strand of PVKZ01000989.1, from coordinate 187,896 downwards.
GCGACCTAGCGGATCAATATTGGAGGAAGGGCATTCCCCAAACGGCTAATCACAACTTGGCTTGAAGGTTAACTGGTCCGAAGCGCCTTGGCCTTTTCGTTGGAACCTGAACTTACCGATAGGTAACCCCGGGACTTAAAGGAGGAAATTAAAAGAGGGCTTGACTTATTTGAGGCCACATAGTTCGTGACTCCTAACCAGAAAGAATTCAAGTCTTCTAACTCGCGACAATGTCAATTAGGTCCCCTAAACTTCCGTTTGTGGGGCCCCGACTGGACTATGAGGGAACAATGGGGTCTCAGTATTCTGGTGGAGACCGCTCTGTGCTTACCTCAGGTTTGAGTCTGAAAGTTACCTTCAGGAGAAAGAGAAGTGTGTGTGCGGGGCGGGTCAGTCGCAATTCTGTTTCTCCACTGGATAGGACGGCGTCGGGCTTTACCACTTCTCTCCTCAACGGATCGAAGTTACAGCCTCGAAAGAAGAATATCAACAGCCACAGGCCTTGATCATTCAAACCTTCCGCTCTCTCAATAACCTATCACGCTTGCATCCAAACTGCGTGAGCCAATCTTCGCGCGCCCGCCCAGAACTCCCTCGACCAATCGTGAGGCGTGAGCTTGTGAGGCAGGAGCACAATTTGCCCCGCCTCGCAACCAGAGCAGGATGCCGATTGGTCCGCCATTGCTCGGCGAATTAGTAAGCCCGCCCCACAAGGGGCCTAGCGCTCCATTGGCTTTCCCTCTGGCCAATTGCCACACCCATTTTGAGCTCTCCCTGCGTTCAGCTCCTTCGACCCCGGGAGATTTAAATTGCACTTCGCTACCACGTCTACTCATTAGGTTAATACCTGGAGAGATTAGTTTCGTTAGGAGAGTGTATTAAACTTTTCTTTTTCCTTGTTTCTTTCTCGTGCTGTTAAATGGACCTTGGCTCATAGTTTGCTAGACTTCCACTGGAGATGGAGCATTTGCCGCCGGTGTTGCTGATGTGCCGAAACAGGTGTGTGAATTTATACTAAGCGACATTGGCTCCTTACTAGAGCTTTTCTTGTTCGGTGTCCCTTTAGCGCGCAGCATCTTTGAGTTGCTAGATTATATGAGTAAAGGAAAATACATTTATGGAAAGCAGGGAAGTTGAATCATCTCTTGGCATAATCCTTGTCACAGTCCAAAGTATCTCAAACTTTGGTTGGTTGTAAAAATCTGAACATTGGCTAGGTGATATTAAGAATTTACTCTTAATTTGGAGGATTTGCTTTTAAATAATATGTGGGACTGGTGGTGACTATAGATGAAACAAGGGTGATTATTGGGTGATGAGTAACCATGGATCAGAGCTCTCAAGATTTAGTCTGCATACTGATCACCTGGAGATCTTGTTAAAATGCAGATTCTGATTCCGTAGATCTGGAGTGGGGCCCAAGACTCTTTACTCTAACTAGCTCCCAGCCGATGCTGATGCAGCTGGTACAGGGACTATACTAAGAGTAGTAAAGTATTATGCTATTCTCTTCTCTGTATATTTGAAATTTTCCATTAAAAAAACCTGTTTAAAATAGCCTTGGAAGCTCTTTAAAATACAGCCCCTGCCCCAAGTGGCAATTCAATAGGTCTAGAGTAGGGCCCAGAAATTATCAATGTCCCCAGGTGCTATCCATGCATATGTCTTGTGGACCACAAAACAAATCAGAAATGCAATCTTTATCTGGTGTCAGGATCTTGGTGGTGGCAGTGGCTGAGAGGTGCAACACAGTCAGCTAGATTTTGTCCTAATATCCTTTTCATCTGTAGATTCTGTTTCCCCAGAAAGGAGGTGTGTGAAGAGTTTTTGTCCTCTAGAATAGAAATGGTGAGTGTGGGAGTCAGTACAGAGCCCTGCTATGCCAGGTAAGATTGAAAATCAGGCTGGGGATTAAGGGAGTGTGGGATGAGTTGGTTCCCGCTTTGATAACTCTAATCATATTTCATGGAGTCACTATATACTCCCTACAGGTGGGAGGTAGAGACAGATGAAACTGTCCTTCAGCGGCGGCAAAAGCAAATAGATTATGGCAAGCGCACACCTGGTTACCAGTGCTTTCTGCAGCAGGTCCCCAAGTGAGTGGCCTTGTGCACAGTCACAACAAGAGTGTCAATCAAGTGTCTTTAGTTCAATGTCAAGTGATGGAAAGATATTTGAATCTGAGTACTCTCATAAAGTTGTAGCATTACTAAAACGAATTCCCCTACAATTTAGTCCCAAAACTGTTTTTTTTTTCAAATGAAACAAATCATAGTTGGCCATAAGATTTTTCTCTTGTCGATCTTTTTAAAAAATCTCCATGATTGCTAATGAAGGTTTTTTTCTTTTTAACCATTTTTACCTCTGCCTTGAGCAGATTTGGCTAATTACAACATACTTGCCCCATTACATATAAACTTACATGCATATATACTAAATGTATGAAAAGGTAGAATGTATTTGAAAGGGATGTCAAATACTGTATTTGATATCTATCTTGACTTTTGAGGAAATTGGAATATCTAATTTACCCGTCCCAGAAAAAAGAATATTAGGATGTTTTAGAAAGTTTGATGTTTAATCTGATTTGAAGAGTTATTTCTTCTGTTGGATCAAGGGCATCAATCATACCTTATTCTCAGAGAATCCCTATTGAGTCTCCTGAAAAGCAGTGAGCTGTGCTCCTTCACCTTGACCTCAGTTTGACACACATTTGTCATTGCCAGGGCACAGCGGCAGCCAGGACTTCACCCTCAAACACCAAACAAAAACAGGAGGTACAGCCGCCGCTCCTGGGATGCCCAGATCAGGCAGTGGAGAAGAGCCCTACATTCTTGGGACCCACCCAGCCAGCCTCTGCAAGGCATGGGGTTTAAGGGGTGTGTGCACTATTCTTGGTTCCTTTCTTGAATGGTGGACTGAGCTCTATCTCTCCCCACTTTGCACAAATTTAGCTTTCACTGGCTGAAAAGGGAAAGTCTGAATGAGGTACATGTTCTTCTGACTCTGCTGCCTTCCCAGGCAAGGGATGGAAAATCTCTTAGAGCCAATGGATTCCACCTCTTTGGATAACCTCCTGGATGACTGGCTCCAGCCCTTGCAACTCTCAGAGAACTTGGATGAAGACCAGAGGGAACCCAGGCAACATCCTCTGCTAAAACCCATTGGAACAAGATCAGAGAGGGGGTCTGGTCCATGAGGTCACAATCAATATGGGGTTCAAGGTAGTAGTCCAAGAAAAGAAGGAAGATGGGGCTGCAGGAAAAAATGGCATGACACGAATAAAAAAAAACTTGAGAACTAAAACTGGCATAAGGAGATTTAATTATAGTTTTAATGGGGGGAGTTGGGCTGCACTGGGAGCTATTTTATATTTGATGAAAGGGGTGTAATCTTTTGAAGTGAGGCCTGAAACCTGACTCGCAGGGTTTGTTATTTTCTAACTGTCCCAATGTTTTGAAAATAAGCCAATGCTAACTTAAGTTCTTATATTCAGTCACTGAATTTTAGTTAAGCATGGTTAATAATAAAAAGGAGGATCACCTAATAGTGAAAAACAAGGGCTTTAGAGCCTCAGACTGCTTTTTTATCCACCACATGGGCAGTCACTTAACCTCTCCAGCGTTTCATCTGTCATGGAGATTTTGTCTCATTTGATGATTGTAAGCAAAAATGAGAATATATATTTAATGTATGTAGCAAAGTGCCTGGCATGTGAGTGCTCTACAACAGCAATTACTGGAAAACACATCTCCTGTAACATCACGGCCCCTCCCCCTGCTCCTTTTGCCAAGGGGAAATGTGCAGGGCAAAGAGATGTGAAGTACATCTTCCCTTCATCCATATTTTCTTGTTAAGTACCTCACTTTCCCTCTATTTTTTCTTTTTCAGTTTGAGACTTGGTAGCTCCTTCCTCTTCCCTTCCCTGGCTGTGAAGAAGATCCCTATCATTGGTTCTACTTTCTAGCTGATCACAATTTACTAATCTATCCCAACCTTGAGTGGGGCACAAAATATTTAGGGAAAACAGGGGACTTGTTGCTAAATGTAATAGTGAGGATTTACTTGCATCAATCACTTCTATTTTTCAATCAAAAAAGAAATCTAAAATACTGCCCTATGAAGGCATTGTTTAAAAACTCTCCTTTTTCATCTTTTTGACTGTCTCTCTTAACTTTCTTTGATACTGAGACTCAAATTTACATAAGGCCCAGAAAACAACTAGCTGTTCCCCAACCTCTTCATCTACTAACATCTACATTCAGTCTTTTCAAAAAGAACTTAAACTTTGGCTGAGGTAGTAGGTGGTGGCAATGGTAGAGATTTAATAAAAGGTGGCTTTTTCTTCCTGAAGAGGAAATATAGCACTATCAACATCTCTTCCTCATCTGCCTGTTTCCTCCCTCCCTGTCTTAAGGAAAGTGGTCCAGCTGTAACCACCGTACTCCCCCCACCCCCACGCGAGCTACTGAACCGACTATGATGTCATAATCACAATCCCATTACCTCATCCTCTTGGGGGGGGGGCGCGTAGAAGGAGGAGAAGGAGTGAACAGCTCTGGGCCCTACTCAGCTTTACAAAGTGTTTTGAGTGACAGCTAGTTAGAAAACCAGGTGGGAACGGCCCCGCAACTCTTATAAGTCCTGAATTTATAAGGTTCGAGCCGATCCGGCCGCTGGAAGAGGGGCTCCTGGGACTCGGAGCAGGCCTTAATAGGCGCTTGGACTACACTTCCCAAAAGCCTTCACGTCGAGGACGGGTCCTCTGCTAGGGGAAGGGGGATTCCTTCAGAGAGAAGGCGGTAGAAGACGGGACCTGAGAGCAGGTGAGAGAAACCTTGGTTAATTCTGTTACGCGACCGGAACGGATTAGGGGGCTCTACTTGCGTCCACGTAGGAATGGAAAGTGGGAGCACTGGCTTTGTTTACCTTTGTCTGATATGGCCTCCCCCGCGGGTTTCAAGATATGCCTCCAACTGGGCCCGTCCACCTTCTGTAATATTATGGAGGGGGCAACTAGATAGTGAAGAAAGCGCCCTCATCCGTAAATCAAAGAGCTGGGCTCGTTCCTGACAGTGCTATCCAAGAAAGACTTTGAAAACGAAATGACGCAGGACTTGAGCCTGCGCGGGTTGTTCAGGGGTACTCTGTGAACCGGAGCGATCCCTCACTCTCCTCAGAGGCCCGTTGGTTCGCGCCGGCGCCTTTTAAGGGCTCCGTGGGGCGAACGGAGCGCTCAGAGCTTCTCTGGCCGCGGCCCTGGGAACAGGAGGAGCCGTGGTAGGTGGCGGAGGACAGGTGGCGCTGGGGCCTCGGGGCGGGCACCTCGACCGTTCGTCCCTTTTTCCCTCTTTCCCCTCCCCCAACCCGGCCTCACTCACCGCACGGCCTCTCTGGCCGCCTCTGCGGGGATAGCACGGGACCCGGTGGGGGAGGGGGTGGCGGAGTGCTAAGTCCCAGATCCTCTCCATCCCCCATGTCCTGAGTTCGCTTCTCGTGGCCAGAGGATGGAAGCTGATTGGGAACAGGCAAGCAACACCCCCTTGAGTGAGCCCTGGTGCCCCCCTCCCAGGGGCCAGAGGACGCCCATGCCCCACCCCGCGGGGACAGGCAGGACAACCGAGGGAGAGGTTGAAGATTGGAGGGGGGCCTAGCCCTTTGCTCCTTCATCGAGGTGGGGGAGGGGTGCCCCCACTTGTTATCCCCATCTCGACCAAAGCCATATGGGAGAAGAGCAATCAGGTCCCCACTTACCTGTCCATGTACCTCCCTCTTCCCTACTGTTTTCCTTCAGTTTCCCCCAGAGGTGTGGGACTGGGACCTGGGGGCAGGTCCCCAGGGGATTTGTGACTCTCCTGCCCCTTGGCCTGATATGATCCTAGGTTCTCCAGATTTCAGCACAACCTTGGCATCCCTGATACCCTAGTGTCAGGGGTTACTACCATCCAATAGGAGATGGAGTGAGGGTCCAACCTTTATTTTAGGGGGCCGATAGTGGAGGGAAAGCTGGATTGAGAGTTGGGCCTGGTGGGGTTGTGGGGAGGGCCTAGCGGCCTGCTGCTGGTTAAGAGGCTGAGTTCCCCCTTGCAGTTGTTAAGCTAAGAAGTTTTAACTTGTTTAGTGAACGTTCTGGGCCGTCTCTGTCCCTCATATATACAAAATGGAAGGGGAAAGAAGGCTGCAAGAGAGGGCTTCTTACACTTTTTTCTATGCCTGCCTAAGAAAGAGGAGGCCCCTCGCGGAGCTGGTTTGCCTTCTTTTGTGTCCTGGTTTGATTCCTTATGGCTTCCGTTCTGTTCCCCCTCTCAGCCTGGCCTGTTTTACAAAACTCAGGCTGAGAGTATCAGTTGCATGGTGGTAGTTGCATTGTTCCAATTACCGCCGTGTGTGGCCACATCTTAACAATTAAAATGCAGAAAAACACGAAATCACTCTCTTCATTTGATCCCAGAGAGGGCTGGGAGTTTGCTATTTAGCCAAATGCCTCATGAAAAGCTTGAACGAGTTTTGCTTCACTCTCTGCTCTTCATGGCTGGTCAGCCTGAGGCTTGGGGTCTCTGGGGTAAAAGCCTGCAGTTAGGTTCCCTCTCTTGATCTTTGAGGACAGAGTTAAGAAACCAAGAGAAGTGTTATAAGCTTTAGCTTCTCCCACAAGAACATAGGGGAAGCAGCTAAAGGAAGCTCTCAGGAAGCTGGAACTTGGTTCAGGGTTGTAATAATTTTGCATGAAAATGATAGTTATAATGATGATTGACTTCTCCCACACGTTTCTTCTCCAGAGTACATCCTTATGTATTTCTTGGCTTTTTCCTATGTCCTACCTCCCTCTAAGGTAGGATGGAGTAGAAATGATTACCTGTTTTTTGCAAAAGTTGAAAGTGATCTGCCCCTAAAGTCACAGTAGAGCCCTTTTGGGCTTCTCTTGGTATGCAGGTGACCGAGGTTGGCATACAACCAGATAGATAAACCCGATCACTTTCTTTGTCTTAATGATATCTCTTGTGGCCTTCTGAGGCTTTGTAGAGCAACAAATGGGAGGGGTGAGAAACAGCAGCCTATATGAACTCCTGGTTTGTACAGTCCAAATGGTATGCTTTTCACATTTTGATATTCTGTGTTATATTGTTCCTGTGACAAGATTATACTGCCTGTTTTACATATGGGTAAACTGATACTGAGAAATGTTGAATGATTTGCCAAAACTGCCATACCAGATTGGACCAAGATTTAGATTTCTTGATAGTTCTCTCTACTACTGAATACTACACATACCCTTTGGTGAGCTGTCTGCCTGCTGGTCATTTCTGGGAATAGGAAGAATAGGATGGTGACACTAGGTTAACATCCTCTCCTCCATGAGCAAGGCCCCTCAGGCAATTGTGTGGGGGCTTGAAGCCTGTTCCCTAGAATTATTTGCTTCTACCAAAATTGACCTGAGAAAGAATCTTGATTAGTTGTATTCATGGTCTTTGAGTCAGATCAGGCTAAAAACTTAGTTGAATAAAGTCATAGAGTCGTTATATTTAACACCTGTGAAATTGAAATGTAATTGGAATTCCCCAGTACTGTTTCCTTATACTCTTCTTATTTTGTAAGAGAATATATATAATATCTGTTGGAAAACTAATACATCATCTGGTCAGGCTTAGGTAGAACATAAAACATTGTTTACTCTGATTGGTGTGAAGCAGAAAGTCATTCCTACAACCACTGCTCCTCCCTGTTTCTGTAGTTTAGAAATGCTTCTGACTGGTAAATAAAAATATTGGGCTAATCAGGATGGAAATAATCATTGGGCATCCCTTTCTCTCATAAGCTGTTTTCTGAGTGGTGTTGGTATTCTGGATAGACAGAGCATGAACCAGGTTAGGAGTGGCAAATAGATTTCAATTTGTTTGCCATCTCTAATTCATTTACTGGATATCTGAAGTGCCAGGTTTAGAATGTTTCTGAGGCTATGTTTAGCTTACTAAGAAAGAGCTGTGATCAATTAATGATGTCTGCCAGAGGCCTGGCATAGGGATGTTGTGGTATGTGTGCCATATATTTTCCACCTCGGGACCAGGTACATCTCTAATATCACTTGGGGCTGGTCCCTCTGTAATTGGCAGACTCAGCAGGCATGACTGGAGAGGGAAGTCCCAATGGTGCTAGAATGGTGCTGCAGTGGCAGAAGACGGCTCACGAGTGAGGTCTGGAAGAACGACAGGGAAGACATCCATCATTTGCTCCAAAGTGTGCAAGTCAAATCCTGGGGAGAATCATGATAACCTTGATCACTGAGCAGCTACAGAAGCAGACTCTGGATGAGCTGAAATGCACACGCTTCAGCATCAGTCTGGTAAAAGACCAGTCTTCCTGCTTCTCCACGACCCCCTCTCCCTTTTTTCTGAGGCTGTTTTTGTTACTACTTCACCCTTGTCCTGTGCTATGTGAGTTATGGTACTTGTACTGGAAGAGCCCACCAAAAGCTCAAATCCCAGCCCAAAAGGAAGGGGCAGGGATTTTTCCACTGATAGAGAAGGGACACCAGAACTTGGGTGGAGAAGGGTTTGAGATGTTGGAAGATGTGGATTATTTTACTAACTTTGGGAAGACAAGGAGAGAACACTTAAGAGTCCCTAACATCCCAATAGCCCAGAAATTGCAGGGGCGAGCTGAACAGGGCTTCCTGTAAATCTGTGTCCCAAGCCTGAATCATGATGGATATTCTCTCTTTCTTAGCCTTTGCCTGATCATGCAGACATCTCCAACTGTGGGAACCCTTTTCAGCTTGTGCCTGGTAAGATACTATGTGTGTATGTTTGTGCATATGTGTGTATGCTCATACCTCCATCTACATATTTCTTTCATTGGTTTCCAGTGTCCAGCACTAGGTAGCCTACCTCCACGTTTTTGCCAGGGTCACCTAATATGGGCCCTTGTCTTCGTTTTACATATTAGTATGTTATGTTGAACATTTCCTTGTTTTATATAGCTGCATATTATTGTACTGTAGGGATGTACCATAGTTTATTTAACCAATTTTCTATGAATGTGCATTAAGTTATTTCTAATCTTTTGTTATGACAAACAAAACTATGGTGAATAACCTTATACTATTGTCATTTTGCATGTGTGAAAATATATCTGAGGTATAAATTCCTAGGTTATGAGTTACTTAATCAAAGAGTCTGTGATCGTGAGGGGTATTTGGATGGAGGCTTCACTAGTGTACAGCCAGAACTCTAACCCATGCTGCTAGGCTGTTGGCAGCTCATTTTCTTTTCTGGGGTACCTGGCAAGAGAAATGTGTTGGCAAAAAAGCATCTTCATTCAGTCTCTTCCTCTGATTTATTAAATACTTGTTGAAAGCCAGGTATTGTGCTTTAAGTACAAAAGGGACACATGGTCCCTGTCCTCAGTGGGGCAGAAGTGTTGACCAAAAATGTCAGGTGTGGTTTTTCTCCATCATCAAGTCTGACTTTATATACTTATAGGTTGCTCCAAATGTCTAGCCCCTGCAGAATTCTAGCCAACTAACCAGAGAAGCTTGGAGTGGGCTCCTTGTCCCTTAACAAGCTGTCATCAAAAAGTTAGAGTTTTGGTTAGAATGCAGTAAGGACAGTTCTTTTTAGTTCATTTCCCCTTCCATTTATCAGTCCCTCCAGGCTGTTTGAGATGTAGGCCTAGGGAAATGGAATCAATGAACGTGGGTGGCCAGACACAGGAACATGGGTGACATAAAGTCTTAAGGTTTCCCAGGCATGGTTCCACTGTCAAAAGGCCTTCCACACTCTGTTTGCCCTCCTTAGGAATAAAAGTAATCTCTTACCTGTGTGTTTATCCCTTAACTCCTTGGCAGCCCTTACCTCCTGTTTTTGTGTTACCCATGGGAGAGGGAAAGGCTAAGGAAGGAGAGCATAGGCTTTCTTTTCACAGCCCGGGGCTGGGCGAGTTGGGACGTAAAGTAGGGCTAGGTTCAGTGGAGTTCAGGATGAGCAAGACGTACACACACACCTGGTTTGTTTTCTCTCCTTTTACCTTTGAGAGGGAGTGGCAGGCAGTATATATGAGTTTATATTTTTCATTTCACACGGTTCCTCATAATGGATGCAAAATAGCATAGTGGTTAAAATGCTGACCCTTGGCATCAGATGGACCTGGGTTTGAATCCTGCTTTGGTCATGTGATTGCTACATGATTTTGGGCAAGTTACTGGACTTCTCTCATCTGTGAAGTGGGAAAATAATAGTACCTACCTTGTAAGGTTTTGGGGAAACCTCACATAAAGTGCTCATTGCATTGTGGGGCACATAGTAAGCTCTTAAAAATATATTAGCTATCATTAATATTATGTTTATTATGAATGACTTCCAGAAGGTGCTTCCTGGAGGGGCCTGCCACGCTGTTCCTGTGCCGAGTTCCAGGACAGCCTCAACCTCAGCTATCATCCCTCAGGCTTGAGCCTGCACCTCAGACCACCCAGCCGGGGAAGTTCCCCACCAGAGCAGCCCCTCTCCCAAATCCTAAGCCCTGAGCCCCCAGACCCAGAGAAGCTTCCTGTGCTCCCTGCCCCTCCATCCAAGAGGCACTGCCGCTCACTTTCAGTGCCCGTGGACCTGTCTCGCTGGCAGCCGGTGTGGCGGCCTGCCCCCTCCAAGCTGTGGACTCCCATCAAGCACCGGGGCAGTGGTGGAGGGGGTGGGCCGCAGGTGCCTCACCAGAGCCCCCCGAAGCGGGTCTCCAGCCTCAGGTTCCTCCAAGCTCCCAGTGCCTCTTCTCAATGTGCCCCAGCCCACAGACCCTACAGCCCCCCTTTCTTCAGCCTGGCCCTGGCCCAAGATTCCCCTCGACCCTGTGCTGCCTCCCCACAAAGTGGCTCCTGGGAGAGTGATGCTGAGTCCCTATCACCTTGTCCACCCCAGCGCCGCTTTTCCTTGTCACCCAGCCTGGGCCCACAGGCAAGCCGCTTCTTGCCCTCTGCCCGGAGCTCCCCTGCATCTTCCCCTGAGCTGCCCTGGCGACCTCGAGGCCTCCGCAACCTCCCCCGAAGCCGCTCACAGCCTTGCGATCTGGATGCCCGCAAAGCTGGGGTCAAGAGGCGCCATGAGGAGGACCCCCGGCGGCTGCGGCCTTCCTTGGACTTTGACAAGATGAATCAGGTGGGATCAGCAGGACTAGGGAAGCTTGGTTGGGAGTAGAGGGTCTCCATCCCACCTTTCACTTTCGAGCAGTCCTACTTCCATGCCTTTCTAGCAGGATCTTCCCTGGAGTTCCTTTCTGCCTGAGCTTTCACTAGGGTAATCTACCATCCCAGTTTGCCCAGGACTGCCCAGTTTTAGCACTGAAAATCTTGCGTCCTATGAAACTCGTCAGTTCTCTAGGGGTTCCAGAGAAACTGGGGTGAAACTTGTTAAACCTTCCAATAGGGATCCCAGATTGTCCTACTAGAGATATTTTCCTTCCTTTATGAGATTGCATAAGCCACAAAAGGGCCATTATCAGTGCCCTGTCCCCCTGCCCCGCCGTTTGCTTAAGGCTGGTTTTGCCTCTTGCCCTTCATCACTGCTCTAAGTGCATCTGTGAGAGCTTGAAATAGGCTGCTGCAATATTCATCTGTTCAGCAAACCTTTTTTGACTTCCTAGTGTGAGTGCAGTTGTCATATCCACTTGTCCACTTTTTTAGATTCTTCCTTCTAAGCCACTGGATCATAAACCTCTTTGAGAACTTTTGCACTTTATTCATAGAGTCATTCATCAAACCAGTCAGCCAAAATTTATTGAGTACCTGCTAGGCAGATAATATTCCTGCCCATATATGAAGCTTAAACATGAGCTTCTAATCTTGAATCTGATAGAAACTATGAGCTCTTTCCTCAAGGAAATGTACACTAAATTTTCCAAAATTTCTCAGGAGTTTGTGAAACCTTACCCTAAAGCCTAAGACTGCTGTCTTCAAGGGTAACTAAGAAAGATACTGAAATACAGCTTGGGCCAGGGTGCCCTGGGATTTAGTATTTTCCTTTGCCCTCTTAACTTTTGTTGTTTGTTTGACAGAAACCATACTCAGGAGGTGTCTGTCTCCAAGAAACAGCCCGGGAAGGCAGCAGCATCTCTCCACCGTGGTTCATGGCCTGTAGCCCTCCACCCCTCTCTGCTTCCTGCAGCCCCATTGGGGGTTCCTCCCAGGTGCTGAGTGAAAGCGAAGAGGAGGAGGAGGGGGCCGTACGGTGGGGGCGGCAGGCACTGAGCAAGCGGACACTGTGCCAGCAGGACTTTGGGGACCTGGACTTGAACCTGATTGAGGAGAACTAAAACTGAGAGGCTACTTCCTGGGGCCACACAAACTGACTCTCTTATGGCTACTAACAAGTGTTGAGGCCCCAAGACCAGGGGCCCAACCTGGGAATGGGGTTGAGTGGAGGGCTCCGACTCAGGGCAGCCGGAAATCTTCTCGCTCCAGGAAGCTCGACCATGCCGAGAGACTGGCCGGGACAAGATAAACGGAGCTGGTGGCGGGAGGGACATCCCCAGAGCAGACCCTTCCCATGGCGGCCCTGAGTGTGAGTATCCCTGCCACTGAGAAAACAATGGGCAGGGAAGGAAGGGGTCTGCTGACCCCAGCTCGGGGAATTTCACTAGCCCCTTTGCTTCAAAGGGCACTTGTGTCTTAGAATTTGGCCAGGGTGGGGGGTTCATTCAGCCTCCTCAGAGAAATTGTGTGAGAGTGTGTGTGTGCATGGGAGTATACTCGAGGAAAGATAAGTTTGCGAAGCCTTAGGGAAGGAAAGCAATTGCTCCTTAATAGCAGAGCATCATGATACCCCCAGGATCTTAAGTTTTCACAAGACAGTGGGCTTATTCAAGGATTCAGAAGGAGGGTACCAAGTTTTCCTTTTTTCTAAGTAGCTCTGGAACCAGGCTTGTAATCCATAAGCACCACTGGCTCTGCAAAGGATTCCATTTGGGGATCTCGCAGGGTCTTTTAAGTGCTGTGACCTCAGCTAATGGTCTTTTCCTCAGGCCCACCCCCCTCCCCTAGATAGACTTTAGTATTGGGGCTAGAGACAGCTCTCCACATTGATTCTGAACTGGCCTTTTTTTCTTATTAGATTGCCTAGGCTGTGTACAACCTGCCTCTCTAAATACATGCAAACACAGGTGGGTAACTGAGGCAGGGTTGAAGAGCTCCATCTCTTTCCCTCTTGACTGATGGGACCTTTCCCCACTCATACTCTGACCTTTGAGAGTCAAGAACAAGAAAGGAAGGCCCCTTATTGGTCCCCAGCATCTATTGAGGCAGCAGGAGCAGTGACATTTAGTACCCAGCAGGCAAGGGTGAGCTCACCCCAGCACTGCTCTTTGGAAGTGGACTGTAGAGAAACTTGTCGTTTTAAGATCTGGGCCCAGTCTCTTTTCTGACCTGCTTGAGAAAAGAAGGGGATGTCAACATTTACTAGTTTGCTTGTCTTCCACTCCTGCCAGGAAATGTTTATTTGCCTCTAATTGGCCCTCAGAGACCTCAGGGAGGTCGGGGCTCACTGAGGGATTGGCTGAGGATGTGTAAAGCAAAGGCTGTGAGAAGCAGCTGGGAGTTTGTTATTGTTGGATTGAATTTCCTTTTTTGTTTCTTACCCACAACTTGAGTCAGGGCAGCAGGTCTCAGTGGCCACAGTGATAGGTTTAAGGACTGCGGGAGTCTTAGTAGGGCTGGCACCAGTGGAGATGCATACTGAAGCTGCCACAATAGCTTGTGAAGCTTTGCCAGCTTTGGTTAGACCCTGCATAAACAGATTGGGCCTGCCCTTCCTATTTATTGGAAGAAGGGCATTTTCTCTTTAATTTCAGGGTGTATTGGGACCCAGTTTCTCATGTTAGAGGAGACCAAGTCTGTTTTCTTCCTTGTGGAATTGAACCTATCATTTTCTGGGTCTCCCACCTGTCGAATAGAAGGATCAACCAGGTTCCAGCCTCCTTGCCTCCAGGCCATAGGAGGTGGCCATTTCTTCTCAAGCCTCTGGCCCTCAGAGGTTCTACCCTTCCAGGGCTCCTCTCCTTCTGCTAGTTACCATGTATTACCAGTGAGCTACCAGGTCTGTAGAGGCCTGAGAGAGGCTCTCAGGGAAACTGTGAGCCCAGGAGGTACCCATTCTTGATTTCATCCCTCCCCTGGCTCTTCTCCTTCTTTAGGCCATAAGTTCCCTGGTGCCAGCTTCTTTTCCTTCTGGGGCATTCTCATCCCTGGGCACTTTGTTTCAGATGAACTGTGCTAGCTTCCAATAGGCCACTGGCAATACCAGTGGGGTCTCTGCAGGCCCTAAGCTGAAGAAGTGAGGGCAGTAGTTCCGCTTCCACCCTGGCTTCCCCAAAGCCCTAGGGCACTATCCTTAGGGGAGAAGGTCTAAAGATACCATATTTGAATTCCATTACTTTTAAGATCTGGAAAATTAAACTAGCTGGAACTATCATCTTGCTTCTCAATCTAAGCACCCATGGCCCTGGGACAAGCCTTTTCAAGAGAAGTGGTTCATTTTGCTTTACACAATAGATCTGTTCCAACAGTTCTGTGTAAACCAAATGCTATTTTTCAATGCATTTGGACTGCTAACCATTTAAAAGCAGCCTGTGATTGCTTCTTTTGTAAAGCAAGCAACCTCCCTCTACTTTAGCTGTTTGACTATTTGGATTTTCACATATTGGGCTTACCCAGAGTGGAGTGCACCTCTACAGGGCTGTGGTTGACGCTGGGTAGACATCTGCATCTGTGTTGTGTGTGTGGTGTGGCTGACTAGTAGGTGAGTATTCCTGTGTGTGTGAGTGAAGCCACTCCCAGGCTGGTGCTCTCCTCTTGTGCCCGGTGACTGCCCGCCCAGTGGCAGCTCCAGCTGCCCTTCACTCCCACCTGCTGCCAAAGTCCCTGTGTTAATGGGATTACAAATACAAAAAGTGGAAAAAAATTTTTCGTAAACTTTGTTTTATATTAAAAAAAATCCATAAGTCTGTGTGTGTGTTAAACATGAGGTCCTGCCTCTGTGGCTGTGTTTGAAAAAATAAAGTTTTATTAGAATAATCCATTTTCCCAAGCAACCTTGTGTTCTACAGTGTCTTCCCTTCTCTACAAAGAAATGCAAGGAGTAAACAGGGAGAAGGCCACTTAACTCTTCTAGTTCCTCTAGGGCATGGCTGGGCCTTTTATCTTCTAGGACAGTATCTGGGCCCTAGGCCTTTTGTGGCCACAGCAGTCATACCTATGGCCCAGGTTTCTGCTAAAACCTTGGTTATTTCTGGCAGTCTGACTTGGTCTGTGTTTCCTTGATTCTTATACCAGTCTCTTCTTCCCTACTGTCATTCTCACTTCTAGCAGGTTGAAGTCAAGTATTAATACATTCTAGCTCACTAGAATGCTTATTGGTGCAGGCAAGGACTTGTCTAGATTGGTTTGTAGGCTTTAAGAAGTAGGGAGAAGGCAGGATGGGAGACTTGACCAGGAATCTTTTAAAAAAGTTTTCACATGTAATGTCCTGGGGAGATGGAGAATTAGTCATCAGAATTCATATTCCAAAGATCTAGGCAATTTCTCCATTCTAAAAATACTGCTTTTATAAAATTATCCTACCAGTAGCGCTCTTTTGCTCTAAAAGGTGGTATTTTCTCTAATGCTTCAATTTGAAATGTTCATTTGCTGAAAGAAGCTGTTGTGATTCACTCTCTTTAGATCTTTCTATTCCACCCTTTCTTCTCCCTATGTTGTTAGCATTCTTCCAATGTGTGTGGGTGATGTGTAGTTGCTTAGAGATCCAGGCAGGAGCCTCTGTCCCTAAGGCATAGCCTTTCTTAACCAGTTTGGTGCTGACTTGCCAGACTGCAGGAAGAGTCAAGTTGCTTAGCCTCTGTCCAGTTGCCTGCTTCAGATTGATGGCACTCATCATTGAATACCAATGAAGTGTGCAAGAGGACAGGATTGGCTTGACTACCTGGAGCAGCAACCTTTGAGAGGATAAAAATACACTCTAAAATGAGTGGGAGTTGTCACCTGCACTGGAAACAAAGGGGATGGGCTTAGAGGAGGTGGGGCAATGGCATATGGTTAAAGAACCTCAGCATTACAGGTTTTTTCTTCAAAACTGCTGTTTCATCTCACTTGTTTGCGCAGGGGTAAAGTTTAAACATCTAAAATAACTTTCATCCTCTTTTCCTTTCTTTTCAATTTTTAAAGTTAGGTTTTTCTGTTTATTGTCTGTGAGGCCGAGCATGAGTTCCTTTACCATTCCTGAAGTCCTGCTACTATAGGAAAGAAGGTAAACTCCCTGAGGGCAAGGGTTTTGTTTTATTCAGTGTTGTGTCCCCAACACTTTGAAAAGTTACTGGCACATAAAAAATGCCTGCCATATTTATTGAATGAATTTCTCATCTTTGTCTTACTATTCCTGAGCTTAGGCATATTTTTGTCTCTGGTACTGAGAAGCCAGCTTTGGACACTAGGGCAGTAATTAGAGCTCCATATGGGAGAAAATCCCAGTGGTGAATTTTGATAGAAAAAGCTGCAAAGCAGCTAGCTAGGTCCTGTATGGATTCATCCTTGTTTCCCCTCCTACCAATTACAACTTGTGGGCCATGGATTTAAGAGCTGTCTCTTGGCCCAGGAAAACATTCCAAGTCAGGCCTCAAGTTAGCAATGAGAAATGTTAAGTTCCAAGGAATAAGGAGAGAGTCCAAGGGAATGTTTCCTTGATGCTCCGCAAGATTAGTTCGGGAATGACTTCCCTAGATATTTTATACTTTTGCTAAAGTTAATAGTTTGTACCTACCACCCACCTCTGCCCCCCAACTTTTGCTACAAGAAAAGTAGGTCAAGGGTTAAAAAAGGGTTATGGACATTACTGGGTAGGCATGTTAAGTCTTGGAGAAAAAAACAGCTACTGCTCTTTCATGTCTGTAGGGCATATCAGTGAAAGAAATAGCCACTTTTAGGGTAACAATTATGGATTATTACTAGACCCTTTATCTTTCCACTTTGTATACTCAGTCTCTGCATCTACCAACCATGGAACCTTTGCTAGTCTCTGACTTTAACATTAATGATTGAGGTTTCCTGTTATCTGGTGTGAAAACTAGGCAGAAAACTTCAGTCTCCTCCTGTACAACTCCTTTTCTAACAGGAGCTATTAATCTCTCACACCTGTAATTAATGAATTCAGGTAGACATGGTGGAGTTTTCCTTGTCCCCAGCCTCACTACTTCCATGGTAAGATGAGGTGCTATTATATCAGAGAAAAGAATCTCTTTACTGTTGGTCTTGTTCCAATTTCCCTAAAAATTGAGTTGAGAAACACCTGGATCTAATAACTGGCAGATTTGGAAGGAGAAGCAGCTCTATAAATTTAAGTCAAAATACCAAGATGTTGGAAGTACGTTGGCTTTCAGCCAATAAAAAGAGTGCCATCACATCCAATGGATGTAACACATTGGTCAATTGGAAAGGAACCCATGAAGTACTGGTAGTACAAAAGGGGGTTGTATCAAGTTATGAGCCAGTGAGAAGAAAGATAATGTGCCCCATGGACCAATGGGGAGAAAGTTTCTTAAATGACAATGACAGAAAGGGTAGTGCATATTTTCAGTATAGGAAACCAATAGGGCATTGGGGCGCTAACTTCTTATCTCAAAACATCCACACTCTAGGTACCTTGCCCCTCAGCCCCCCACCCCAGTAAAAGTCTTTAGTGTTCCAGGAGCGTAAGCTAAAACCTTCTAGATATGGCACCCCCTGAAGGGAGGTTGGGACCTGGATGGTGCCCTAGGGGGATGAAGTACCCGGCCGAAACTGCAATTCCCCACCCCGGCCGAAATTGCAATTCCCCTCCCTGTCGCAGGGGGCACTGCAGGCCCCGGGGAGGTTGGGGCGGAGCACTGCGAGGGGCCCGGAGCTGCTGCCCCGCTCCGGAGCGCGGGGGGCGCTGTGCGGGGCCAGGGCTGCGGCTCCGCTCCCGGCCACCGGGGGCGCTGCGCGACGCCGGTGGTTGGTGGTGGCTGTTGGGGGGGTGGGGGGGAGCCGCGGCCGCGGGTGGTGCGGAGGGAGGCCTTGCGGGCGGATCGGGCGCTTGGCGGCGAAGGTGGTGGGAGGCGGCGGGCAGGAGCGCGGGTCTGGCTGGCCCTGGCGATGGCGGACGCAGCGGCCTCCCCGGTGGGCAAGCGGCTGCTGCTTCTGTTCGCGGACACCGCGGCCTCGGCCTCGGCCTCGGTCCCCGCGGCGGCGGCGGCGGCGGCGGCGGGCGGAGATCCGGGGCCTGCGCTGCGCACTCGGGCCTGGCGGGCCGGCACGGTGCGGGCCAT
Source organism: Macroglossus sobrinus (assembly GCA_004027375.1). Lineage (NCBI taxonomy): Eukaryota > Metazoa > Chordata > Mammalia > Chiroptera > Pteropodidae > Macroglossus > Macroglossus sobrinus. The sequence continues at coordinate 169,581 of PVKZ01000989.1, read as the reverse complement.
GAGCGGGGCGGTGCCCCAGGACTTAGCGGTGAGTGGCGGCCCAGGCGGGCACTCGAGGCCGGGGCTGCGGGGCCTGCGGGCGGCCTCCCCGGGGGCCTTTGTGAGGGGGCGGTAAGGTGGGGGTGACCCAGTTCCGCGCCCCCAGATCTCCTCAGCGCCCCCCACTGGCCCTGAGCACCCCCAGCTCTGGCAGGCATGGCTTCCGCGTCGGGGTGCGCGTCCCGGTTCCCCCCGGGGGGCGGTCAGGGTGCTAGAAGCTGCTGCCTCCACCCGGCAGGCACCGCCTCCTGAGCGACCCTTTTTCAGCTGCACCCTCCCCCCACTCCTTTGGAGCAGTCTCCTGAACCCTGGGCTCCAGAGCCCCTAAGAGTTCGGCCGGCGCAGCCGCTGCCCACTAGAAGACGCGGACCTGTCGCCCCCAGCCTCTCCCGGGAGACCTGCGCCCTGTTCCCTTCCTCTCGGAGCTCCGAGTGGGGCGGGAATGTGAGCAGTTGTAGGAAACACAGAGGCTGCAGTTGGAGCTGCTCGGAGCTTTTTTTTATCTGGCAGTTACTTCCTCCTCGTCTGAGCCGGGCTCGGCCTGGCGGTCTCCAGTAAGGCCAGCTCTCGGGACTCTGTCGGGCTCCCTCTCTCTTTGCGCTTCTGGGTGACAGGAGCTGCAGTTGTGGCTGTTTTTGATAAGTTTGAGATCCGTCTTAGAAGTCGAATGGGGTTGCTGGGGTGGTGGTACTTTTTTGCTCTCAGCTCGGTTACTCCCCCAACCTTGGGAGAGATTTTGTTCTGAAACTTTGTATTGGGGCTTGGCCGTTTTTGAATGCGTACCCCCGTGTATTTTGTGATTAAAGTTGTTAAGTAATAGGACTTAACTAGCGTTCAGAACTATGATGTGTGTTAATGTGGCGGCGAAATATTGTTTTTGGGTTTTGGCAAGCCTCTTTAGTTCCTCATTCTGATAGCGGCCCTAGCTTCTCTGTTGAGATAAGGCTATGAAAAATAGGGGGATTCTTTTGGAATGTCATAGACCAGGCAGATGGTGATTTTCTTGATGAACTTTTGCAGAGATTTTTTAATTCTCTATAAATAACGCATTTTGTAAGATTAAATAGTAATATTGTAGGTTTCTGTTATTTTTCCACCTATTGATTAGCGGTGTTAGGCCCCCCTTCCCCCATATGCAAGCTTTATGGGTTGTTTGACTTGTGCCAGGCTGGCTTAGGCTTTGCTTCTGCTGCTTGAGTTCACTTACTTTGATCTTTCTCCATATCCATAAGAAAAGGCTGCTTGGCCATTTATGAGGATTTCAATGGGGCAAATTTGTTAAAGTATACCAGGAATATAAGGGTGTGAGGATGGTGATTAAGATTTGCATTTTAATTCCTTTGTGCTTTCTTTAGAAGATTGATTTCCAGGTTGAGATAGGGAAGAGGTGTCCTTCTCTGATCCAGAAATTTACCCCCTTGATGCAGAACATACTTAAGATCAACCATTGTATGCAAACTTTGACCTAAGGCCTAGTCTCCTCTAGCTTTTCATTCTGAATTTTATATTCTAGTATCCTCCATTAGATGAATTGCTAATGAGCTCTGCACCTGAAATGGCTACCCATTCACTTTGTTTTTCAGTTGGGCTCCCTAACGGCAGAGGGTTTTGAAGCTCACTGAATTGCTGGACATCTAAGCTAAATGTAGAATAATTTTACTACTGGGCCCAAGGAATTGGTTTCTCAAACTAAGTAAAAAATTGCAGTGGTTCTTGGAAATTAAAGCAAAGTGTACAACTGTGTTGATGTCTTGCATGGAGCTGTATGTATATAGAAGCAAAGGCACATTTGGGTTTTGAGAATACACTGTGCTTGTCTTGTATGTATATCAAGGGACATGGATGAGAAAAACAGCCACAACAAAACTTAGAGCCTTCAGAAGTTTCACCAGCTTGTAAAATTGTTCAAGAATTGCTGTTGCTATGATGAGGTTCTGTTAATGAAAATGACTAGTATAGATTAAGAACTGGCCGTTTATTTTCCTTTTTCATTGAAGAGATTTCCTTTGGACCCTAGACATGTGGGCCTTTCCAATTTGTACCACACACCGTAGTAAACACAACCATCTTCCAATCAAAAGTGTTCTTCCTGTTCTCAAGGGTGGAGTTTGCAAGCTGCTGGCCTGTGATTGGGCAGGTTTTCATTCAGTTATGTTTAAGATGTTTTCAGGCACGCTTGGTTTTGAGTAATGCATAGCAGGGCGCCCCCTGTTAAGGATGAGTAATTGAGGGTTGGATGAATGAGTTTTTGAAGTGATTGAAAACACTTCTCAATTTTAGGCTCCATTAATATCTTCTTTATAAATACTTTTTGATTCAGAAATCTTTCAAAACATAGTCCTGATCCATTTAATGAACCCTTTTTTTGGAAAACAATACTAAAGCCAAGTGCTACCTTAAAATGAAATATGAAAATAGGAAAGTTGGGATCCTGTTGTTGGGAGTTTTGTTGATAGATGAACATCTGCATCTTCATCAAAGCTATGCTGACAAATAACTAGTAAGAGTTTTACATTACGTAGAAAAACAATCCCCTTTCCCCCCGGAAGAATAGCTTTATTTGTATTTCACTATATGCTGCTGTGTTTTTTAAGTCTAGTTGCAAAATTAGTTTAATGGATTTTTATGCATTTATCTCTAATTCTTTTCTAACTCTGTGTCCTCTTTGTATTCCTGAATTATTATTGGTTCGTATAAGTTGGAGAGACTTTGAGACCTTCACAAGTGTTGGTATGGTAGATGAAAAAACACAGACCAAAAAAGAGGTGGATTTCTTTTTATTATAAAAGCAAAACTTATATTTTGCAGTATGTCAGACACCCAAAAGTGTACACAGGAAAAGCCAACAATATCCATCCTCAACCAGCTCCCACTTACCAAAAAAGGCTTTGCTCATTTTTTGTAATACTTGTACAAAAAAATATTAAAAATTCATTCACTTGTAAAGGTTTGCCTTTTTTAAAAAAAACAATATTTGTAGCCTGCTTTCCCCCCCCATTTAACATTATACCCTGGTCATTAGTACATGTAGATCTTACTCATCCTTTTAGATAACTACAGATATTCCATAAAATGGTTGTACCATAATTTATTTCATCGTTCCCCTCTTATGATTGACATCCAAGTTATTTAAAAACTTTTGGCACTACAAAACAGTGATACTTCTACATATATCTTTATGGTTTTGTTCTAAAGTTCAGCCATTCAGGAATGGGATTGTTGGGTTAAGGAATATGTGTTTTTATTTTATTAGATAATACCAGGTTATTTTCTAATAAGATTGTAACATTTCATACTCCCACACTGCATATGCATGCAGTGCTTATTTCACCTCATCCTTGACATCACTGGTGTCATCTATCTGTCATTTTTGGCAATCTGATGGGTGAAAAATTGTATCTAGTATTTTCATGGCCACTAGTATTTTTCTGTGTTTACTGACCTTTTTTACATTTCTTTTATGAGTTATTTATGTCTATCTTTTGCCTATTTGAAAAAGTGAAAAGTGGTTTTATCACTCTCTACAAGTTCTGTGCATAATAGTGATGTTAACCCCTTTTACCTGTTAAGTGTGTTGCAATTATTTTCTCTCATTTGTCTTCTGACTTTGTTTATAGGTTACTTTGCCACACAGAAAACTAAAAGTTTTATATCCTTAGATCTCAGACTTTCTTAATGGCTTCTGGGTTTACTTGCTTGGGAAGAACTCCCTTTCTTGAGTCTATATAAATATTTTTCAAAAATTTTTCCAATATTTTCATGTATTTTTACCTTTAGATTTTTGGTTCATCTGAAATATTTTTGTAAATAGCATGTGAGGTGTGTGTGGGAGGGAGTCCAACTTTTTTCCTACTGAGTAACCAATTGTGGCAGCACCAATTTTATTAAAGAAACCCTCCTTGCTATATGGTAGAATTGAATGATGCTTTTAGTAGCTTTGATTTGTTTTGAAGATGTAGCTTAACCATTTCAGCTATCCAGAACTTGCAAGAAGAGTGAAAGCATATCTGCCTTTTTTTTTTTTTATCTTTCAATTTTTCATCTATCTAGGGGAAAGGTGGACTCTAAAATACTCCTTTCCTTTGATTTGAGATGATGTGATCTAGTACCATGTTTCTTCTATCTGGAGTCTTCCAAGAGGAGTGAAAGAGTATATAGACTTTATTTTACCTCATTCTCCATCCTTTCCTCTTTGTCTCAGGGTAGGTGGCCTTTAAAATACCTCTATACTTTTTTCTAGTTGTCTAATAACTATAGTCAGGTCCAAGATAGTACCATTTTCCAGTGTAGAATCCATTAGTATTTATTCTAAGCCTGTATTCAAACAAACATAGAACTTTAGCCCTAATTGAAATGGGAGTTTATGGCTTTTAATGATTATCCTTAAGTGTCCTTTTCTTGCCTTTAATTCCAAAAGTTCAAATAAATACCTGAGTGATGCTATGATATCATGCTCTGTTCATTAAAGTAAATAGAATATATTTTTGTGGATCAGTACGGTTTAGAGAACTTCAAATAAAAATGAGATTTTACAAAAGAATAACATTTAAATGTGAACCCCTCTAATCACACTTTTCATTTTAACTCTCTTATAGCAGGCTATTCTTGAAAGAAACATTGAGCTAATGTGTTTTTTTCAGGTACTCAAATTCTTCGTAGTTATTTTTTAAAAAATGTGTCATATGTATAATTTTAATAGCTTTATCTTAATTTGTTTTTGCATTCTATTTATTTCTGGGCCGTGCATGTTATACACTGGTCATTTTGTCCAGCATCCTCTCCCTTTACTATAGAATCGGATCTTTTCTTCTTAATTACCCATTTGTTTCTAAGAGTTACTTACCAACTCCCCACCTGCCAAGGGACTTATTATTCCCTTCTTCAGTGCTCACTTGCCTAGTTCTCATCCCCAACTTGTTCTGGTTGATTTAGTTTTCCCTCTATCCTCCTAAATGGTGAGTAAGTAACTTGACATTTTCTGTTAGTAATTTTCTCAACAACAGCTGAGGTGGGTTCCTGTAGGCAAGTTTCCGCCAGGCCTGAGGGACACAACACCTGTTGCTGCCTCTCAGCTTTCTATTGCCTTTGACAGGTTGGTGGTTTTTAAGCCCTGCCCACAGCACTATCCCTGCTGCTGAAGTGTCTTTTACCCTTGTTCTGTAGATGGGTAAAACCTGCCTAGTTGTTTAGTAGGGACTCAACATGTGTGACCACTCTCTGTTTTTTGCAAGGGCAGAAACTAGATTTTTTGTGTGTCTTCAGGAGTAATCAGGCTCAGGGGGACTGAGTCTCACTAACCAAACGCTCTGGAGACTGATTTGTAAATCCACATGTAAGGTTATTAATTTACAGTGGGAAATACACCTATCCAGAGATCTGCACAGAGCCCCCTCCTGGTCTACTCAAGAGACCAAATTACAGATAAGAATCCTTGGTGTGCAAAGAAATCCGACAAGGAAAATTGGGTGTTGCCAAATAGCTATTTACAGCAAGCAGCCCTGATTTCGTGATCCTCCACTTTCCTAGTACTTTCTGGTTTTCATTGTATTGTTATCCCTTTACCCTTTGCTTTTAATTTTGTCATCCATTGAAATCCTGTAAAGGGAAAAGAAAGCCTGTCTATTCTAGGTTCTACCACTTTTATAAAGCCTTTCTGGATCCCCCACTGTTTTTTTTTCCTTCTTCTTTATTAACACTTTGTGGATGCCTCTTTTGGAATACTTATCAGTTTTTCTTGTTACAGATATGTAGCTTATCTCCCCTACTAGATTGTAAGTTCATCAGGCACAGAGAACACATGCATTTTTCTATCATTTTTAAAGGCCTTCTTTGATCACCCTATCTTAAAGGTAAAATATTTTAGAAGCCAGTATCGTTAGCTTTAATATCTGATTTATAATGGAATTTCTACGCTATGGCCCTCTGTTATAAGGTATTTATGATTGATCTTTAAGGTTTTTCTGATTCCCAAGTAATGCATGCCCATTATACCAAATGTAGAAATTATTTTAATAAGAGAAAAATAGTTCCTGTAGTGTCACAACCCATTAGAAACTGCTGTTTCTATTTTAATACGTATTCTAAACTTTTTTAGAATTGTTAAAAGGTGAATATTGTATTTTCAATTTGAGTTTTGCTTTTTTACTTACTGTGGCGATTATTTTCCTGTATTACTAAAAACTTTTGTATTATGGTTGATTTTAATTTTCTTGGTGATTTTCTGTATTTTCTGCAGGTAACATGTATTGCTTTCATAACTGAAAGGAAAACAATAAATGCTCTGTAAGAAAATTAACAATTTTTATTGGCTGGATAATTTATTCTTCTTTAATTGCAATTAAAGAAGAATAAATATGAAATTGTTTCAGATTTTAGGCTTCATCAATAATTCTGTGGTGAACATTTTTGTGAATAAAATCTTTTTCTGTGTTTAGGGTTATTTCCTAGGATTATTGCCAAAAGTGGTATTGTGGAGACACAGAGTATACACATATTTAAGGTTCTTAGGAGATAGATAAATAGCAATTTTTTTCTTTTTTCTTTTAAGTCATACCAGTTTATAACCAGTGATTGAGTTTAAGGAATACATATTTATCAGGAGCGCACAGTCAACTAGGCATTTTGCACTTTTATTTAATCCTGTGACAATCCCTTAAGGTACTTAAACTGTCCCTATTTATAGGAAAGGAAGTGAGGCTCAAAGAGGCTAAAGTAACTTGCTCCTGGCTACACACTAAGAAATGGGGAAATTGAGATGGAAATCTAGAGCTTTGCGATTCCAAAGCCCCTAAAAGCACTGCATGTACTTGAGTTTTGTTTAGGTTATCCCTGTGCTAGTCATTTGATTTATTGAGGATGTTAGTAGGAAGAAATTGGGGATAATTGTTAGATGCCTCCCTGTCTCCCCCCCCAAACTGTACTGCCATGAAGATGTGCTCTGAGAAAGCTATCTCTTGATCAACTAAACTATGGAGAGAAAATTATTTTTTGTTTGAAAACAGTCTAGATAAGCGTCATTCCCCATCTCAGTTATCAAGATTCCAGCTTTGTAAAATCATTTGTAACAGATTATATTTTGTTTAGAATGAAGGTAGGAAAATTGGAAAAGAAAATTTAGGAACCTTGGGAGTTAGTCTTCCACCCTTACTCTCTCACAATCATCATTAACCAGTTATTTTTATCTCTGATTTCTCAAATATACTTTGCTTTCCATTCATACATTTTTACTGATTGAGGCCTTTTTCATCTCTTTCCTTGGCTATCATTGCTTTGTAATTGTTCTCCCTGGCTCCAGTTTCTTCCCTCTATAATTTATTTTCTAACCTGATCCCTAAGTTAATTCTTTCCTTTTTTAAAAAAGTTAATTATAAAAGTAATATATGAATACATATTTAAAGAAAAAAAAAAGAAGGGACATTGAGTGATAAGGCTAAATAGCTTTATAAACTCTCCTATCCCAGTCTTCCTCCTGTATCCCCCAAAAAAAATCTGAAATTTGCTGTTTTCCATATAATATATAGGAGGTCGTTTCACATTAGTCCATTTAGATATATCTCATTTTTAAAAACTTATGCTATTCCATAGTATGACTGAAGTCTTTTTAGCCATTCACCTACTTATAAAACGCTTTGTGATTTCTATTTGGATTTCCTGTTTAAACTGAATTTTGAGAAGTTTTCCCCCTGAGGTGGCAGTATCTTTCTAAAACTTACTTTACTATGTCTTCCCCCTCCCTCTCTTAAAAACTATTAGGGGCTCCCTCAAGGCCTGTAGCCTACAGCATAAACTCACTTGTGTCCAGGGACTAGGTTTAAGAGAAATAGCTAGGTGACAGACCAAAGGGTGTAGCAGGGGTTGGCAAATGGAAAATACAGACACTGCCTAAAGATGTTCAAATGCACATTAAAAGCAAAGTAACACAAAAACACGCCACCAATGGAACAAGACACCTTTGCCACCAGGTTTCAATTTATTATCCATTAACGTGCCAGTCGGAGCCCTTTACAGCTTACTCTCTTTCTCTTGGGACACTCTGCTTTTTATGTTCTTTGCCTTTGCACTTGGCTGAAAAATCTTTCTTTACCTTCTCTGCCAGAACAATGCAGCTTGTCCTTTAAGACCTGGCTTGTATACTACTACCTCCTCTGTGAAACTGTTCTAGTTTCCCAAGGCAGATACCTTTTCTAACCTAACATAGCATGTTCAGATCTTTATTATTGCCCTTGTTACATATCTCTGTCCCACTTAATAATTTCTGTACCTCTTTGTTGGCTCATCTAGGGTGTTATCCCTCCTGCCAAGTGCTGCCTTATTCACTTTGATATTCTTGGTACTGCACATTCACACACAAGGCATTCTTTTTGTTGAGTGTGTGAATATTAATTTTTTTATTAAGTAAGAATGGCCTTAGGGAAAACTATAACCAAATTGATGCTAACATGATTGCAAAATTAATATGAAGGCCTATATAACTCAGATTTCTGCTATCCGATTTTATCACTTAGGGTAACATATTTTCAAATAATTTATTTGAGTTTAATGTCACTAAAATGAATATAAATCATGTATAGACCATAAAAGGAATTTTGTAATGAAAGCAAGCATTTTACCACTAACTCTTCTTAATTAATGAAATATTTTACATGTAGACTGTGGGTTCTAGCTGTAGCATGTAGTACTATTTGCAAATTTCACTCTTAATAGTAGAAACATTTTAAAGACTCAAAAAATCAACCCAAACTGTTTCAGTCTTGTTCTTTTCAGATTATCAACCTGCCTTGGCCATCTGATTCAATCTAACCAACACCATTGGATTTTGTTAGTTTATATCCTTCCTGTCCTGTGGCTTAGCCACTGCCATTTTAACAGTTTGTGTTCTATGTACTTTGATCTGAAATTATTCTTTTCCTTACATCTTCTGACACCTTCTAGTACTCTATCTAGATGGTGGTGCTAGGGCCAGAAATAAGCTTCACTGTTGGGAGAACATGTTTACATATATCCACATTCCATATTGCTCTTAAATTCATATTGTTAGCCTGGAGCTGTTGTTTGATCCCAGAACAAACAGCACTCTGGTTGTTGTCAAGTTAAGCACTTTATTCCATATTCTTTGCCCAGGCAGGTTAAGAGATAATTGCCCTTAAATTAGATGAAATCTGGCTTTCAAATATTTCAGCTTTTCCTTAAAGGTTTCAGATGTGTGATGATACGATTCCTGAATATTAATTTTTTTAAATGTTTAAATTCTTAATGTACAAAGAATAAAAATGATTACAGCTTTAGTACAATGACTTAGTGTTCTTATATTTGTCTGTTGGTATGACTTAGAATTTTGTGACTCATGTTGATTTTTTAAATGGTTGGCAGATTAGAACTGCAGCATGGCTTCTAGCTATCAGTCACTATGGAGCCGCAACCTGTGGTTTTCTAATTGATGCCTAGTAGAGTACTGTCACTCAGGGTCAGTTTCAGCCCGGGCATTGAACCCTCCATACGCTCCTTTTCATAGCTTTCAAGGACCCGTCTGTCATCCAGCCATTGCCACCTCCTGACATTAGTTATGTAATGGCACCACTGTTCTCCTAAGTCTCTGGTTCAAAATCCAAGTCATTTAAAAAATTCCCCTTACCCTTATATCTAGCCAGTCATTGGACTCATGGATTCTCATGAGCACAAGTCATTTCCATCCTAGCCTCACTGTTCCCATTGTAGGTCGTGTAAGAACACCCCGTATTTACTCCTTCCCTCTAATCCATCTCTGCCCACTGCCAGCTAGCTGAGTTTTTCTAAAACCAACTGCTTGACCTCAGGTAGAAACCTCTTAATGGCAAATGTATATATACACTGGCCATATCTTGACCTCAGGTAGAAACCTCTTAATGGCAAATGCATATATACACTGGCGTACATATACATACAACTCCCATTGGCAGCTGGATAATGCCCAGTTTTTTAAATCCCAGTACTCAAGATTTTTCACACTGAACTCAGTCTTTTTAGCCTCATCTTTCTCTCCTTCCCCTCAGTGTGCTGTAGCTTCTGCCATTATAGAACTTGATGGAACTTTTTTGGTCTCTGAATGTCCCCCACACTTTATTTTACTTCTGCTTGTCATATGACTTCTTATTGTCCAAGTAGTGCTTCTCAATTGACCAAAATGCTTTTGAAGCCATTACTTTATTTACATTTCACAACTAGTCTTGTAAGACAGGTGTGTGAGGAGGGAAGAGTGACTTGCCCAAGTTTTGCAATTAATAGAAAGTGGAGTTAAGACTCAAATCCAGGCCTCCTGGAACCTAAGGCCCAAACTTTCTTCATTATGTTGCTAGTACTCTTTTTGGTGCCTAAGTGTGCACTTAAATGTAAATTTAAATACATCTCTTTCCAGTCGCCTACAAGTTACTTGAAGTGTATTTTATTCCCCTAGAACACATATGCATATATGAGTGAGCCCTTTCATATATTAAATATAGTGCAGTTCAGTGTTCTCTTTTTCCATAAAACTCCCCCTTCCCCCTCAGGGTCTTATTTCCCCATCATGTTTTTTTGTTTGTTTTTTAAATATAAGTGAAGCTTTCTTGGCTTATTATGAATAATAAAACTAGAGCTTTATATAATGAATTTAATTTCTGGGATAACTTTTCAGCAATGTACTTCAGTTCACAAGTATTTATTATTTGTAAAGAGATTAAGACTTGCAAGGCTACTGAGCAATAACTCATACTTTATAAGTATCCTGAATTTTCATATAGTTGTAACTAATTTTTATACTGACTAGATGAGAACATGTATACTAGCAAAACCTGTTATGAATTAAGTAACAATTTTAAAGATTTGGGTTTTATTTGTTGCATAATCATATTTGAAAAATAATAGTACATACATGTACAAGAGCTCTAGTATTTAGTCTACAGGAAATGCTTGGTGCCCCAAGTACCTAGAGATCTTCCTGATAAATTCATTGGTCCCAACTGGGAGTCACTGTTGTGAGGATTCTGACATTGTCCTACATCACTCACTGTTGCCTTAGGAAAATTTCTTAGAGAACCAAGTGTTTGGAAAAGGGTTGCCTCTCTGAGTAATTGCTTTATGTTTTCCTTTTAGACAGTGAGAACTATACAACTGACCTCTCCATTTTCAGACTGACTTTTAAAAGGAAGCTCAGAGCCAAATATATTACTCAGTTATATAGCCATATAGATCCTTATTGCCTGCTTAAGTTTTCCCTTTTTACACTTTGGTACTGACTTAATGTTGTAGTTGCTTGTCCCTGATTTTTTAATTTATATTTTATCACTTTATTGCATATTGTTTCCCAGAAACCAAAGAAATTCTTTGAAAATGAAGTGGAATATAAATAAATACTTCAGTTCTTTTGCAACAAGTTATATCTTAGACACTGGATGTGTTTATTCTAAATATTAATATTTATATGCCTATGTCCCGTTCTTTATGCTGCGTTGAACTTGCTCAGAAGTCAGTATATGGAAAAGCCAAACCTAAACATACTATTTATTAGAAAAGTATCATTTCATTTAATATGAATTGCTTAAAATTTTTTTTCTTACATTGTCTACTTAAGTATATCTCAAAAAATGGAGTGTCTCTTCTGGGAGGAAGCACAGCATTATTGTGATGACAGCATGCCTCTGCTAGCAGATATGAGATCATTGCTGGCAGTGGTACTTAAAAAATTCACAGGCAGAACTAGGAGGGCAACTTTTTTCCCTCCAGTGTTTATGCTTTTGAATTTTGTATGATGTACACATATCACCTCTTCAAACAGTAAAAAGTTCATGGCCATTCTCAGTAAAAGTGTAAAAATTTATATTTATACCTGTTGGACTATGAGCTCCTTGAGACCAGGAAATGTGCTCAATTTCTCTCTGCTACTGAATCTAAGATGGTGCTTTATATATAGTAAGCTCGTAGCTAGTGTGCCTACTTGTGAATTGGAAACTAAGAGTTAAAAATTCCAGTGGGATCACACCTAAAATTACTGACTGTGGATAATTCATGCCTCCTTAATTCTGTCCTGCCTTTTCAGAGTGAGGCTGAGACTAGCCTCCTGGATCTCAAGTATATAATATATAATAATAATAATAATAATAATAATAATAATAATAATAATAAAAGTATATAATAATGTAGGATTTTTCCAACTGTGACCTCCAAGCTGCTTTTTTTATCTCTTTTTTGCAGATTTTTGTAGAATTTGATGGCTGTAACTGGAAGCAACACTCCTGGGTTAAAGTTCATGCTGAAGAAGTTATTGTGCTTCTGCTGGAAGGCTCTCTAGTATGGGCACCCCGAAAGGACCCAGTCCTTGTCCAGGGCACTCGAGTCTCAATTGCACAGTGGCCAGCCCTGGTAAGTGACTTGCTGGCTAAGAACATATTGGGCTTTACTCCTATACTATAACTAAGGTATTTATCCAATAGCTAAACTCTTTAGAATTCCCAAAACTCTATGCTTTGTTTTTAACACACTTTTATTCTGGAATTACCAAAGCAAAAATTAGACCTTTTCTCCTGTGTCTTCTGAAACGTTATATTAGATAATATTTGATACTTTTTGTTTCTAAGTAATTTTTCTACCCTTAGTCTTGTCTCATAGTAAGGTTATGAAGCAATGTTTGTAAGCATCAAATTCTTTTTTTTATAGAACCTATTTTTTCCAGCTTTGTTGAGATATAATTAATACATAATACTGTGTAAGTTTAAGATATCCAATGTAATGATTTAATATATACATGTGTATTGTGAAATGATTTGCTCATTTTTTAATGTTTGGGGGTTTTTTGCTACTGAATTGCTTGAGTTTCTTATATATTTTAAATATTAACTTCTTAGATATATGATTGCAAGTATTTTCTTCCATTTTTACATTTTGTTGATCATTTCTTTTGCTATGCAGAAGCCTTTTTGGTTTTACATAGTTCTACTTGTTCACTTTTGCTTTTGTTGTTTGTGCTTAAATTTTTTTTTAATTATTAAGTTTTGTTTTCCGAAGTAAAAAGAAACAGTGCTATAAAATCTTAATTCTGAGAGTATTTGTTTGTATCTTTCTTCATTAGCAAGGTATTGGTAGAAATGGTTACATTTTTTTAAAAATCTCATTCTTTTATAGCTAACCAAGTTAAATAAATAATATTTAAAACATTTTTTGCCCTTTGATTATACATATCATCACTTACTATACTGTCTTTTTCATTTGTTTTAAAGCCACTTTCCAATTGAAATTTTAGAAGCAGCTCAAATTGATAGGGGCCCCTGGAAGACTTTATAGGCTATTTATTTATGAAACAGTAATACACATGAATTTACCCATACATATTTATACCAGTGATTATTTTAGAACTTGCACAAAGATTTTAGTAGTTGTAGAGATAATGGTGTAACTCTTTTATTTTGGGACTTTATTGTAATTTAAATACCCTCTTGAAGCCAGGCAAGATGTCAGATCCCTAGCAAAAAATGAGAAATTTCTTATTCTTGGTCTTTTTTGCTGTAAGTAAGAATATCAAGCTAACTTCTTGCTCTAGTTTGCTTTCTATGATTATTTGAGGGCAGATGCTGGATTGGGAATGTTTCCAAGGACTTAACACTTTAGCTTATCTGTATTTACTGGAGTGAAAGATATATTAATAATGGATATTTTCTCTGAAGTTAGAGATTCGGTTGAATTATTATTTTCTTTTTCAAGTTCTAATCAGTTTCTTGTACTTCACAGACTTTCACTCCTCTAGTAGATAAACTCGGTTTGGGTTCTGTGGTTCCAGTTGAATACCTTTTGGATCGAGAGCTTCGTTTTCTGTCAGATGCTAATGGGTTGCATTTGTTCCAGGTACTTAACATTTGCTTTAGTTCTAAGTTTATTTCTCTTCTTGCTAATTTCATTGTTGATTATAAATATAGTGTCCCTCTTCCTTTTTTTTTTAGCACTGAAACAAATTACTTCCAATAATTTCCTGTGCCTTTTATAGTTTCTCTGCTTTCTTGAAAAGCTTAGGCTTCTTTCCTCTTTTACAACCCCCCACCGCCCCTCCACCCACCATGCTACTTAACACTTAAGATCACAATTCTATGGGTCTCTTCAGAAGAGGTGGCTTCCCAGAGTTGACTACTTCTACAGTTTGAGTCTGAGGGAGCTTACACTTCTGTCAGTGGCAGGGAGGCTGGGAGTTTGGGCTGGTTCTGAAGCAGCATTAAATATTGAAGAGCTTGGGTATATCTTTAGTTACAGAGAAAAAGAATAATTTAGTAGTTTGAACAAACTGGCATCTGAGTTAGAATTTAAGAATTTATGGATGGTAATATTTTTTTCTCATTAATAAGGGTTACTGTCCAAAGGTTAAAAATTAGGAGACTTCTAAGAGTTTTGCTGTCTTATTGAGGCAGCTAAGAGAACTATTTCCTAAACTGTGTTCTGTGAAATATTAATGATGATTTCATTGTTGATATGTTTTTGACATCACTTCATTTCAGCAACCTTGCTTTCTTCATTTTTGTAATCCTGGTGCTTATATGAGTAGGCACTTGGTAAATGTTGGGTAAATATCAAATAAGCAAAAAGATTTACAAGGAATAAAATGTTTTGTGATCAAATAAGTAAGAGAAACATTGACCTGAACAGAATTTTTCCTACATTCTCAGAGCCTTTACATGCTATTATAAAAATATATGGTATATAATATTTCCTAAACCTAATTGATCTTAGCATCAGTTTTTGCAGAGCATCTCATGAGACTAGGGTTCTACAGAACATTCTTTGATAAATGCTGATATAGAGCTTTGTGGGTATGATTTTATTGCTGGTTAGATATGATTGCTATTTGTTTTAATATTCATTTGTTTTCTTTTATCTTTACCAGATGGGAACAGATAGCCAAAACCAGATTCTTTTGGAACACGCTGCACTGAGAGAAACAGTTAATGCTTTGATCAGTGACCAAAAACTGCAAGAGATATTCAGCCGAGGTAATAACAGGTAGTCTTCTGTCCCTGAATTCAGAATCAGGTGTATGGTCAGGGTTGAAAGTGCTAGAATGGGGAGGACACAATGCAACTCTGAACATTTGTCTTCTTTTTGTGGGTAGAGTCAAGAGTATCTCCAGTTGCTGGATCTCTAGAATAGACTGGAAAAATAGGATCTCACTCAGACCACTGTTTCCTCTTTATATTACATTTCATATACATGGTTTGTTGTGGGATTTGTTTTGTTGTTTTTTTCATTTCTTAGATATTTATTAATGCGTAACCTTAATGAATATGAGCTAGAATAATTGAGCTAGAAAAGCCTCTGCCCTTGTTGAGCTTACTATCCATAAGCGTCTTAAGAATTAAAGACTGGTTTTTGTTTTTGTTTTTATTTTTGTTTTAGGCGAGGCAACCCTTGGTTGACCTCACAGATTGCAAGGACCTTGTCAGCTTACAATCCCATATTTTTTTACTTTTATTTTTTATGCTTACAGCACCTGGTCTTCCTAGGTGGTCTCCCATCCTAAAGACTGTTAATACCAACAAATAACCACTAAAGTGCAAGGTATATTCATAAAGGAAGGTGTCTACAGACTCATTCACATTAACAGCATGTTATCTTTTAAGAATGAAAACAAGGAAGAATTATTAGCTGTTTCTAGTTCAGATAGATTTTGCTCAAGACTACACAGAAGATAGACTGTTGCTTCATTTACCCTTCCCTTCATGTTGTACATCCACTCCTCTTCCTTTCTGAACCTCATCATGATCATGATTTTCAGTGAGATATGGTCCTTGGTTCTCTTGTCAAACTAAATCTAAACAGGTAAAGGTAGAACACTGATCTATTTAGGGAAGGAGAGTATCAGGATAAAATGATACTTAATAATCAAGAAGAAAGAATGTGAGGAAAATTTAATAGAAGAAAATCGAGTATATAGAATAAGAGGTGGAAATGTATATGAGAATGGATAGAAAATTAAGGAAACTTAATTAGAGCTCTGAGAGATCATTTAAAATAAGTAATGATTTAACTATATAGACTCAAATGTATAAGATATGCAAGAGAGAGAAACTGTCCTTGGAAGGCCAGCTGAAATTGCAGGGTAACATTACCAGCTGATAAAGTAATATCTTTGAAACTCTGTGTTCCTAGGAAGACAGGTGCTTTATTTGTTCAGACTATTATTAGTGCAGAGGCTGAAACCTCCTAAATTGAACTCTGCACCTACTATTATTGAAAGTCAGGTAGTAGAGTATAAATGGTTATAGATCATTCCTGTAGTCGCTTAACTAAATAGTACATTCAACTGACTGGACTCTCACTTTTTTTATGTATGTGTCAGATCCAAGTATGTTTTTATACCACCTGTAGTTTTTGATTTGTATGTTTCCTCTCTTCCCTGTATAACTTCTAGAATTGTAAGATTGAAATAAGGTGGAACCAGAGGCCTGTGAGGTTCTAAGAAATCTCTAAATAAACTGAATTTACAAAGGTCACTAGAAAAAACTATCTTTGTTTTGTTTTTAAATTGCTTAGTGTGTTAAATCTGAAAATGCTCTTTTATTCAGCTCCATACAAGAGGACTAAAAGTACCAGATATTTACACCATAGTTTTCTTACTGCTTTTAGAAACAATTATGAAAAACTATAGCTTAGCCAAAAATATTCAGTACTGACCATTCTCTCTTTTAGGTCCCTACAGTGTTCAAGGTCATAGGGTCAAAGTATACCAGCCAGAGGGGGAAGAAAGTTGGCTCTATGGTGTTGTAAGCCATCAAGATTCCATCACCCGTCTTATGGAGGTATCTGTCACTGAGGTGAGGCTCTGTGTTATTTCATCTAAGGTCCATCCATTCCCTTACAGTGGGCAGTGTATAGAAAGGGAGCACTTCACCTATGTAAGAAGACTCAGGTTTCATCTCTGGCTCTATCACTTAATGATTATATGACCTTGAGAAAGGCTGTTCAACTTTCTTAATAACCTCACTGTTCTTATATGGAAATTAGAGGTAATTAGGTACCCCCCAGCCCCCACCTCCTGCACCACCATCATCCCCCTCCCCACTTCCCAGCAGTTTTGGGAAGTAAAATACTATATTTGAAAATGCTTTGAAATCCGTAAAACAATATACAAATGTGAAGTGGTATTATCATTTTATTATATTCATAAAGGTTAGTAGTAGTTAAAAGTCTAGTCAATATTTGCTTTTGTAATATACCACTCTCCCTTAGATACTGAAAAATGTAATTATTTCTAATGAAGTAAACAGATAAAACATAGCACCTAGAGCAACCTGGAGAATTGTATAGGAAAAACAATAGAGGAGAGTTTTGAGGCAAATAAACATATGTTTATAATACCTTTGAACTGGTTTCAGACTTGACCTTAGCAGTCACATATAATATACACATAAATGATTTTACTTATGAGTTTTTAAATAATTATTAAATTTTCATTTTAAAATTTTAGACAATACACACATATAAAGTAGGTATTGAAAGCTACCCCTTCACCTAGGCAAATATCACTACCCCCAGCAGAGTAACCACCATTAATAGTTTGGTATATATTCTTCCAAAGATCACGTGTGTGTAATATTTATATATTATCTATTTGTGTGATAATTATATAAATATATACTTTATTAACAGACGGGATCATATGATATCTATAGTTCCGTAATTTATTTTTTAATTTAATTGCAAATTAACTTCTTTATTTGTAAATATGTATAGAAATTTGCCTTGTCCTTTTAAAATAGAGGCATACTATTTCACTGAATGGATATATCATGACTAATCTAAAATTGATGGACATTTATTTTTTGTAATTTATTTTTTTAATTGAAGAAGTGATTAAAATTTTTTTTTACCCTGTCTGCCTATCCACTGATGGACATTTAAATCATTGCTAGTATTTGTAACAATTCAAATAATGTCGTAGTGAAATTCTTGAATATATATTATTGTACATTGTTTCACATTATTTATTGGAATAAATTCCTAGGTGTGGAAATGCGAGGTCAAAGGATATGCACATTAAATCTGACAATGTCAAATTGGCCCCTCCCAAAAACTTTTATTCTTCAATGGTAAAGTGGTGCTTTTAATGATTATTGGTTCTGAAGGTTTTTGTTTTCTGTAATGTACAGCATAGGAAAGTTTTAGAGATGCAAAATTTGACATTAATATCCCCAAAATGGCCCTTGGGCATTCAACAAATATTTAATGCTTACCATCATTCAGACCTTGTTTCAGATATTGTTACACTAGAAGTGAGTAAGATAGTAGAGATTCCGCTCTGGTAGAGGCATTATTCTAGTAGAGGAGTAGAAACAAATAAAGAGATAATTACATAGATTAGAAAAATACAAAATTATGTCTTTAGTGCACAAGATATTAAATCTCTCCTCTCCCCTTTTCATATTATGTTATTCTGCTCCTACTGTAGAGTGGTGAGATCAAGTCTGTAGATCCCAGACTGATTCATGTGATGCTGATGGATAATTCGACGCCTCAGAGTGAGGTACAGTAGTAATGGACTGAGTCTCTGAGCAGACTCATGAGCTTGCATTATGTTTTTATGTCGATTCCTTATGTGTGTGTTATCCATGGGATGCCCTTTGGATTTGAGCTCTGGCTACTTACTGTACATTTCTTGCTTTCTCCACAGTCTTACCTAATTAAGGGAGGATAGTCTCAAGAAAGAGACCTAGTCTGAGTAAACTCTTTTAATCATGTCTATGTTGCTTAGCCATTTTAAAATCCATAGCCTAACTATTTCTTCTTACATTATTTTAGGATAGGTATATTTTAAAGATACAGTAGACAGTTAAAGCTATAATAAGCAGTAATAGTATTCATGACCTACTCAGCAATAAGAAATAAAGTAGAAGCTACATCTTTTTCTTTCCATTGGATGATAGTGAGCTCCAAAGGAGTCTGAAATATTGTATCCCAAGAAGATCAAATCAGACAGGTGTCTAGTTCAGTGCTCAGCACACAGTGGATTACTTTATAATAACTGTGACCTAGGCCAACTCTTGGTTCATTCAAAATTATAGCCCCCCCCCCCACAGAAAGGTGCATTAAAATCAGTGCCGGAACCAATTAAGGAATCCATTGTGGTTTTCCTTCAGTAGGGCATTGACTAGCTGTGTACATATTTCTCATATTCTCTTAGCACCTCTGTAATATTGCTATCTTGGCTACAAATAGGATAAATCTCTTGATTATGTTTACATAGATGAAAACACCTGTTACTTTGATGATGGTATATTGGGCACCCTATTTTTTTCTTCCCTTCTTTATTTCATTTATTTAGTAAGCAACTGTTTTGTGCCAGGAACTATTTGCCTGACTAGATATAGCTGGTCTCAGTGTCCTAGGCTGCCCACTCACATGTGAGGAGCTCACCATAAGTAGACCATACATGAGAATTGTTGCTCAGGAAGGTTGCTTTGAGCCAGGTTGGCCAGATGAGTTATAGGTGAGATTTGCATTTTTTAGCAGCAGATGTTGATTTTTCCCTTTTTGCCATGATGTGACTATCTTTTTAGCTAGATAGAAAAGCATAATTATTATTGACAGTCCTGCCAGGTTTTACAGTAACCATTCTTAGAGATCCATGGTCACCTCGTCTTGAATGAGTGAGCAAGAAAGGAGAGATTTCACTGATCATACTTATGTAGTTTACAACTGGATGGTGATGGAGGTTGAAGAAGAGATAAAAAAGTTTTATCTCTTTAGCAAACAGAAATAGTTCTTGAATGAAAGATTTAGAAACTTAGATTAATATTACCAAAAGTATGGGGAAACAAAGAAATCTTGAGCTTTGATTAAGAGTTATGAAAGGAAATTTTAGGAGAAAAGATGAAAATGAAGGCAACAAAGAATTAAAAAATAGAACTAAAACTGGCAAAAGAAATAAAATTTGAAAAAGTTTATTGTAACAGCTGTAATAATAATTATAATAGAGGTATGGAAGTACACAAAGACTATAAATATTTAAGGACAATAAGGGTAGATTTATTAAATTAGTAAATATTAATGGTTAAATAACTGTGTGTCACTAGTTTATTGCCATATCAACACATTATCATCAGATTAAACCATCTGAAAGTTATCTGAATAAAGCTAAAAAGAATACTTGCTTCAAGGTGTGATACCAGTCTGAATATGTTCCAGATACAGTTCTTGCTGCATAAAGGTTGCTTGAAGGAATGTTAGCTGTGTCCTAAGCCTCCCACCCTTTATCCTTAGAGAATAAGATAGGAATTGCCCTTTCTACCCTGTATCTTTTAAGATTATCTGGCCTCTCAAATAAGACACAAGTAAGATATCATTAGATAGGCTGAAATTATTGGATAAGCTGAGATTTGACTGGGCTATAGTAGCCTGACTGTTTTGCTTTGCTCTGTCTAATGCTTTGAAATAAGGTCTGGAGATTTTTTTGTGTCTTTATAGTGTCTTTAAGAGTAATCCAAACCTGTCTCTGTTGGGCTTACTTTTCCTTTGGTCACAGACTCAAATGTTGGTTTTCTTATTGTTGTCACCAGTTTTTAGTGACTTCTGGAGGAGGAGATTTTATATTG
This sequence comes from Macroglossus sobrinus, assembly GCA_004027375.1. Lineage (NCBI taxonomy): Eukaryota > Metazoa > Chordata > Mammalia > Chiroptera > Pteropodidae > Macroglossus > Macroglossus sobrinus. The sequence continues at coordinate 148,963 of PVKZ01000989.1, read as the reverse complement.
CAGTATTTGAAATGTCCATTTCTGTCAAATAAAGAGATAAATATCAAGGAGCAAATGAACTCCCAGCCTAGCTTTGGTGTTCTATTCTGTAAAAGAAATTCCACAAATTTTTAAAACCTTCAAAAATGCCCATTTAAGGAAGTAATGCACTTTATTTAAGAGAAAGTTTGCCAAGTGAGTTCTCTAGTGACCATTATGTTGAATATGTGTGTAAATTGAGTCACTGGAAGATTTGAGCTTTTTGAAGAAGGGGATGTCTTAGAGCCAGCATTGGAATTTGGCAATCTGTGCCTGCTTTGATTTTCTGCTTCTAGAGATGGGAAAGAGCTAACGGTTTTTGGTTTTCGCAGAATGGAAAGTTCCTTGTAATAAATTTTTTTTGAATTTTGTTTTGTAGGGGGGTACGTTAAAAGCAGTAAAATCTTCCAAAGGAAAGAAGAAAAGAGAGAGCATAGAGGGGAAAGATGGCCGGAGGAGAAAAAGTGCTTCGGACTCTGGGTGTGACCCTGCATCAAAGAAATTAAAAGGAGACAGGGGTGAAGTAGACAGTAATGGGAACGATGGAGGTGAGGCAAGCCGAGGTCCCTGGAAAGGAGGGAATGCCAGTGAAGTGCCAGGGCTGGATCAGAGAGCCAAGCAACCACCGACTACATTTGTCCCCCAGATTAACCGCAACATTCGCTTTGCCACTTACACCAAAGAAAACGGCAGGACTCTGGTGGTGCAGGATGAGCCTGTAGGTGGGGACACACCTGTACCTTTTACTCCATATTCTGCAACCACAGGTCAGACACCTTTGACCCCAGAGGTGGGTGGAGCCGAAAGCAAAGAGGCAGGAAAAACACTGGAACAAGTTGGCCAGGGCATGGTGGCTTCAGCAGCTGTGGTCACTACTGCCAGCTCTACCCCAACCACGGTGAGGATCTCAGACACTGGCCTTGCATCAGGGACTGGGCCAGAAAAACAGACAGACAGCCGGTCGCAGGCCCCAGGAGAGGTGAGTTGTTTCAGGGGCAGATATTCAAGATTTGGGTTCACTCTTTCACCCTACTTTGTTGGGAACATATTAAAAGGCATCTCAAATGCCACAGGAAAGGAATATTTCTGAGATGTGCTTAAATTGAACTTGTGGATAATCCTTTACTGCTCATTGGGCAAATGTATATATTTTAATAATTTTATCAGATCTTAAGTCAACTGAACAGTGAGGCTAATCAAAACCGATGATACAATGGATGTTAAACTGATGATGTAATGAGATGTTAAAATAGATCTGATGGAGAATCTTTTTAATTCAGTTACCTGTTTAGTTCACGTGGTGGTTGAGCCTCCACCAGGCCTATGAGAGGCAAGGTTAATGGATTACAGTGTTGGTAGTCAACACCATAATAAAGGTTATGTGAAAGCTACTATATCAAGCCATGTTTTAGTTCATAATTTTCTATGATATTTTCTCTTGAGATTGGGCTTTTTTATGATTGCATTGGCCATAATTTTTTTTTCCCTAACTTAATCTTTTTAAGCCTTATCTGGAAAATTCGATGGAATTAATCACAGTAGTATCCAGCTTACTATTTATCTAATATGCATGTATATCATTGCTGAAACTTTTATTAATTACAAATTAACATTAAGCTGGCTCCATAATCAAATTTGAAACTATCAGAATTAGTTATGACTCTTAATTTGATCACCAAAGTATGGTTTATGATGCTAGTCATATTTTTTCAAGCTGGAATATAAAATACAAAGATATACTAAATGATTTTTTGAATTATGTATAGGAAACTACTGTGTGCTAAGTACTGTATATTAAAAACAAAGAATTGAAATACCTATTTGAAGGAGCTCACGTCCTAAAATGGAATCATTTTAGGTATAGCAATGCCAGATAAAACATGGCATACACATTTCATCTGATTTTTTACCCTCCCTAGAAAATGCAATTTGTTAACCCCGCCCCCCGCCCCGAGTGAGCAGGGGGAATAGAGCAGAAGAGAAGAAGGCCCGTGAATGCAAATTTCACACTGTTCATGATTTGTCCTCTGTTAGTTGACCAGCATTCTCAAGAGAACTAGGTGAAGATCTTATGTGGATTTCCAGTGTGTGTGTCATCACAGTGCTCAAATTAATTAAAATTATGTCCATGTTAAGGCAGTATGGATGTAAATGGGGATTACAAAATAGACCAAATTTTACATGCTACAAGAAGAGTTCCACTAAACGCTGCTATTCCTGAGAGTAGCAAAGCTGAATTGATGAAATGTGGATTCAAAGGACATTTTCCAAACAGATTTGAGAAATTTATGTGATTACATCAATAATTTCGCTAATATGTCAACCTATGTATTCTTCTTGAGACATGATTTTAAATTGTAGAAATGGATGTTTTCATTATGATATCAAATCTAAAATAGAGACACAGCCCCCAGAAAATTTCTTGCCCTAAAAATTTAGTTGAAATCAGCTTGCCATCATTACTTTCTTATAAGAAAAGGATTTGTAATTTAATCATTTGAAGGAAAATGAAAGACCATCCAAATTGTTCTTAATTCATGTGTGTATTTATTTTTAAAGGGTAACTTTAGTAGTGAAACCTGAGCTACCATGCTGGTTCTTTGCAGTTGTGCAGGTGTCAAGGCTCCTGGCCAAATCCTGCTAGTGAAACAACTGCAAAGCCTAGGGCTGTGTCTGTCTATTCTCTTCTTTTTTGTTGGGAAGAGATTTAAGTCAGTGGTTGTTGGTTAGTGAGAAGAAAAATAAAAAAGAATAATGAACTCAAAAATGCCCTGGAACTGTCTCTAGCAGCTGTCAACTGGTGGCCTTCTTGGTTCTTGTATCTCTCTCTCTATGCCTCCCTCAAGGAAAGTTTTAATGTAGACGCTTCTTACATATTTAAAGACTACTACCTTAAGTAAATTAACACCCCCCCCACCTTTTTTAACATAGCCCTTTTGTTTATCTGGAACTTTTTTTTAGTTGTGGTAAAATGACATATAAAATTTACCATTTAACCACTTAAAGAGTACAGTACCATGGCATTTAGTACAGTCATATGTTGTGCAACCATCACCACTGTCTAGTTACAGAAATTTTTATCACCCCAAAAGGAAACACTATTCATTAAGCAGTCATGGAATCATTTTTATTTCCAGTGTTTTAAAGTTAATGTTTAGAGATATCTTCTACTACCTGAAGGTTAATTTATTTCTAGTAATCTATGGTTCATTAGTCAAGTGCTAGGATCTGAATTTTATTAAATTAACATGTATTGCCTAGTGCTCATAACCTACCTATGGATGTCCCTGAGTTTGTATAGGGGTATATAATATATACCCTTCTTTATGCATGCAGTCTTCTTTATTCACTTGCAGAAGTTAACATTTTTGAGGTAGAAAAAGGAAAGTATTTTTTCATTGTCCAATTTGTTATGCTGAATGCTTTTGTTGGGTGGATATAGCATATCTACGCTTTTCCTGTTTGAGGACTTGTTAGATCCTAATGATAACACAACCATTAAAGAAACCATTATGCTTTCTTTAATTTAGCATCTTTAGGTCTAACTTTAATTGAAATAGATATTCAACTTGTAGATTGACTTGGACCCATAAATAAATGGCCTAATTCCAAAAAGGTCTATCTTCAGTAGTTTCAGACTAATAAAAGGATGTTTTTCTTAATGTACAATGAGCTTGGCATGGGGCTGAAGTCACTTTTGTAAGGTCGGAAATTTGCAATAGCTTATATAAATCAAAACTTTAACAAAAGCCCCTAAGGTCATTGAGGTAGATCAATATTACATGGTCACTTGGTATATTTCAAAATAAAAGTTGATGTCTGTTTAGAAATTCTTTTCACAAATTCCTTCGTGGAGTCATTATTTTCAAATAGATACGAAGAAGCCTACACGGCCTCCTGTGACATCCAGTTGGCTAACAACCAAAGGAGTGGCAGGATGAATGACATCCTGCTGTCTCTAGCTCACCTTACTAAAGATGCTCTCTGTGTAGTCTGTGACAGGTTTCTTCGCTAATGCTGGTGAAATCTGGTTCAAGAGCAGTTTTCATAGAATTGCAGGAGAGAAAAGTTGATTGACCTACAGGAAATGTTTGCCTAGGTCCAAGAAAGAGATCATAAGGTCATCAAGAGTAACCAGCATCACTAACTCAGGCTATCTTCTTTTCAGAATTCAAGAAATTCTGTTCTGGCCTCTTCTGGATTTGGAGCGTCTCTCCCAAGTTTATCACAACCTTTGACTTTTGGAAGTGGAAGGAGCCAGTCCAATGGGGTTCTAGCCACAGAAAACAAACCTTTGGGCTTCTCTTTTGGCAGTAGCTCTGCACCAGAGTCTCAGAAAGACTCTGATCTCTCCAAAAACTTGTTTTTTCAATGCATGTCCCAAACTTTACCCACCAGTAACTACTTCACTACCGTTTCAGAGAGCTTGACTGATGATTCCTCCAGTCGAGATTCATTCAAACAAAGCCTTGAGAGCCTGTGTAAAGGCAGATCCACTCTTGGAGCAGACACTAAATCAGGCTCTAAGGCTGGCAGCTCTGTGGACCGGAAAGTGCCTGCAGAGTCCATGCCCACCCTCACACCAGCCTTCCCACGGAGCCTCCTTAATGCCCGTACCCCAGAGAGTCATGAAAATCTATTTTTACAGCCTCCTAAACTATCCCGAGAAGAGCCCTCTAACCCATTCTTGGCATTTGTGGAGAAAGTTGAACATAATCCTTTCAGCAGCTTTGCATCTCAGGCATCAAGTAGTTCTTCTGCTACCACTGTCACCTCCAAGGCAGCACCCAACTGGTCCGAGTCTCATTCCTCCTCAGATTCGGCATCTTTAGCAAAGAAGAAAAGCCTCTTCATCACAACTGACTCCTCCAAACTGGTGTCTGGTGTTCTGGGCTCAGCTCTTACCACGGGGGGTTCGAGCCTCTCTGCCATGGGGAATGGCCGTTCTAGTTCACCCACCAGCAGCCTCATCCAGCCCATTGAGATGCCTACTCTCTCCTCCAGCCCCACAGAGGAGAGGCCAACTGTGGGGCCTGGGCAGCAGGACAATCCCCTCCTCAAAACCTTTAGTAATGTCTTTGGCAGGCACTCAGGCAGCTTTCTGTCCTCCCCAGCAGATTTTTCACAGGAGAACAAAGCTCCTTTTGAAGCTGTGAAAAGGTTCTCACTGGATGAACGAAGCTTGGCTTGCAGACAGGACTCGGACTCCAGCACCAACAGTGACCTGTCAGATTTGAGCGACTCTGAGGAGCAGCTGCAGGCCAAGACTGGCCTGAAGGGGATTCCAGAGCACCTGATGGGGAAGTTGGGCCCCAATGGGGAACGCAGTGCTGAGCTGTTGCTGGGCAAAAGCAAAGGGAAGCAGGCCCCCAAGGGCCGGCCTCGGACTGCACCCCTGAAAGGTGATCCAGCTGGGGCTGTACATGGGATTGGCTCTGGCACTAGCTTCGAATACCTGTCATGTTGTTGGGCAGCAGAGGCCCTCCCTGTGATGGAAAGTTCTGTAATCTCATAGAATTACATAGCCAAAAGGGCCTGACAAAGAACCCTCATCAGACCCAATTCAGGGCAGAATTATGTCTACATCAGTGCTGTAAGTGGTATCTGTCCTGGTGAATGTTAATCCCACAAAGGAAGATCCTTGATCTTCCTTGGTAGTTTGTTTGGTCAGGAACTTTCCTTTGGGTTTTTCTCATTTCTTTCTACTCTTTAGCCTATCCTCTTTAATTTACTTAAGGGGAGTTACTGTATTAGTCTCCATTTTCACTTAGCAGCCTTTCATTGACTTAAAGCAAAGAGAATCACCCTTCACTTTGCTTCTCTCTGGCACATGTAAAAGGTTGTAATGTCTTTTCCAAAGCCATTAGGTCCTATGGTGTGAGGTTATGGTCCAGAAGTGTGTAAGAGCTGATGGTTAAAAAAAAATAGTTTGGCGGTAAAAATAGTTGTTGTCATTGAGAGCTGTTATCCCATGGGAGCCAAAAGCCCTTGATTAGTTGAACAGTTATATCCTGAAGGCTAGAGATAGCTGATGGCTACCTTTTTTTCCTTGGGTTTTCCTCACTCATGCCAAGTTGTTTCACTATAATGGGGCACCTCCCACAAATTCTCTATGGTCCTTAGCTCCGAAATGAAGCCTCTTTGCTCTCTCTGCTCCCTTTTTGTCACGGATGGACCTGATGGGTACATGCCCAAGCAGTGCAAAGAGGAGTGGCCCAGGTCAGGACAACTATCTGTCCTCAAAAGGATCATGTTCATTGAGTCTCATTTATACCTGTCACAACCAATCATTTCTCCTCCCTCCCTTGCCACAGTTGGCCAGTCAGTCCTGAAAGATGTAAGCAAAGTGAAGAAGCTAAAGCAATCCGGAGAGCCCTTCCTGCAGGATGGGTCATGCATCAATGTAGCCCCTCACCTGCACAAGTGTCGTGAGTGCCGCCTGGAGCGGTATCGGAAATTTAAGGAACAGGAGCAAGATGATTCCACTGTTGCCTGCCGCTTCTTTCACTTCCGGAGGTACTCAGACTTTTTTTGTTTCCTTCCTAGTTTCCATTAGTGACATGTGACTCCCATTGTTATTTTGAATCAGTAAATGTATCTCACCATCTCTCTCTCTGTTTTTCTTACCCCTTGTTCTCAAAGTCTGTGGTGTGGCTAGACCATAATAGCCAGTTAATTGTTTAAACTGCAAAATGATGTGTGGCTTTGTCTTTGAAGAATTGAATTTGAACTATCTCAGCTGCCAGCCCCTCAGCTATGTTGATTTAGTCCTAACTTGGATTCCATTTGAAATCAGTAACTTGAGTACCCTAGAAGGAAAGGGATATAAGTTAGCAGATAAGTGAATCATCTTTGAATTAGAGATAACTGATAAATCCTAGGAATGTTCCCTGCCTTTACCATACAATGGCTATTTAGTCACTTTTCTTATGCTCGATAAACTTAGAAGAGGAATTTCTTATAAATGATCTTTTAAGGGTCTTTAATTTTTAAAATAAATCCAAATGGTTTATCCACATGGTGTGGATTCACTTATTCAGCAAATATTTATTGAGCACATAATGTATGCTAGTCATCATTTTGGACACTGAGGATTAGCAGTGCACAAAATCATCAAATTCCAGCCCTTGGGAGGTTTGCATTTAGTTTGAGAGGCAGACAATAAGTAGGAAAGAAAAACAAAACATATAGTATATCAGCTAATATTAACTATGAGAAAAAATATAAAGAGGAGGCTAGAAAGTTTGTAGTTTTAAATAGGGTTATTTGAGAAAAAGATTTGAGTAAAAGACCTGAAGAAGGTGAGGGAGTAAGCCACACATTTTTCTGGGAGACAAGTATTCCAGGTAGAGGGTACAACAAGAGCAACTATCCTGAGGTTGGAATATACCTATTATGTTTAGGGAGCTAGGGTGACTAAAATAGATTAAGTAAGGAAGGGAATTGAGGTCAAAGAGTTAATGATGTTTCCAGATTTTAAAGGGCTCCTCTAAGGGCCTTGACTTTATGCTGAATAAGAAATCATTGGAGGTTTTGAGCTGACGAGTGACACTGGTGAATGTTTTAGAGGAGCACTGTGACAGTCTTCTTGAGAATAGATTACATTGAGGTAAAGGCAGAGAGAAGAAGCTGTTGGAATTATCCATGTGAGAAATGATAGTTGCTTAGGGCAGGGAGGTAGCAATAGAGGTGATGGGAAGTTGTTGGATTAAGGATATATTTTGAAGATAGAGCCCATATGATTTTCTGATGGGTCATATGCGGAATATGAAATAAAGGAGTCAAGGATGGTTCTATGGCTTTTGACCTAAAAACTAGAAGAATGGAATTTCCAATTTACTGATAAGGAGATTTCTCAGGGAAAAGCAGGGTTGGAGAGGAAAATGGGAGATTTTAATTTGGATATGTTAAGTATGAGTTGTTTATTAGATTTCCAGATGGAGATGTTAAAAGGGCAGCTGGATATACAACTCTAGAGCTGAGAGAAAAGATCTATACTGGTGGTAAAAATTTGGATACCACTAGGTATTTAAAACTGTGAGTCTAATCGAGATCCTGTGAGGAATCAGTGTAGACAGAGAAGAGAAGCAGTCCAAGGGCTGAGTTCTGGAGTTTTCCAACATTTAGAAATGGGAAAGGTGAAGAGGAACTAGTAAAGGAGTCGGAGAAAGAACAGCCAACGTGGTATCCTGGAAGACACCCGAAGAAAGTATTTCCAGGAAGGAACAATGAACTATGGCAAATGCTGCTGATAGGGCCAGGTAAAATAAGGACTAGAAGTGACCATTAGATTTAACAAGGGAATGATCTTGTCAGAAACAGTTTTGGTAGATTGGTGGGGGAAAGCGTAACAGGAGTGGATTAAGAAAAAATAAAAACTGGAACTTTTTCAAGAAATTTCTCAACAAGCAAATAAGTGGAAGAGGGTGTGGGGTCAAGAGGATTTTTAAGATAGAAATTTTGAGAGGATTTTTGTGATAGCAAGTTCAAATACTGACAAAAGTAATTCAGCAGAGAGGAGAAAAGATAGATATATAGAAGAGAGAGTTAGTAGAGGGATGCCTATGAGTGGATAGGATATAGAGCCGATGTGGAGAGATTGGGCTTTGCTGGGACTTAGTCCATTCACTGTAGCAGATCAGATGGAGTACATGGGCCTAGTTGCAGGAAGGTGTGGTAGTATGGTGGTGAGAGTTTGTGGGAGTTCTCATCTGGCTACTTGTATTTTCTCAGTGGAATACTTAGCACGGTCTTCATTGGGAAATAACATTGGAGGTTTAAAAAGATAGGATGGGATAGGAAACAGGCGTCTAGGAGAGGAAGTGTACCAGGAAACTGCACTGTGACTGCCAGGCAATATTAAGGACTCACTTGATGTAGGTAGGCATGAACTTAAAGTGTGACAGTGAACATGGCTCTATGTGTTTTTCTCTGGTCACATCTAGTGATATGAGCATAGGTGTATACTCAGTGGATGGATAAAGTAGCCATTTCTTGGGACAGCTTTTTAAAGAACCCAGACCTACTAAGTATTAACAAACCTTATTAGTGTAAAGAATCTACTTTGTTGGTGAGATGTGGTGAAAATTCTTAATTCAGCCTGATTCCTATACAGTCTCATTTGATTTCTTTTAGGTCCTAGAATATAGGTGTGTGTTAGTTTTTGCATGGCTGCTACTGCTTACCATTTGTTTGACTAACTTCTTGTCTTAGGTTGATCTTCACTCGAAAGGGGGTACTTCGTGTGGAGGGATTTCTGAGTCCCCAGCAAAGTGACCCTGATGCCATGAACCTGTGGATTCCCTCTTCTTCTCTAGCAGAAGGAATAGACCTAGAAACCTCAAAATACATCCTGGCCAACGTTGGGGACCAGTTCTGCCAGCTCGTGATGTCTGAGAAGGAGGCCATGATGATGGTGGAGCCACACCGTAAGTCATCCTCTGGCTGTCTTCCAGGCACTCCTAGTTGAAACTTCCGTTTTCTTTTGCTTAAAGGGAGGAGTGGAAGGAGTAGCAAATAGCATTTTCTATAAATGAATTAATTAACGATAAGACTTCTCTTTCTAGCAAACTGTGTAGCTGAGGCCCTAACTCTATCTATTCTTTCTGTTTGTTGGCACTTAACCAAAAACTCCTTACCTGCTTGCCTTTCATTTTTGTGAAATTATATCACATCTGCTATCATATGCATGTTGATCCCTATTTGGGTTTAGTTCACTCTGAATAATTTCAGCTTGCTTTGAACCAGTTTATATTAGTAAGCTATATACTCTGTGGTTTGTGCATAGATGAAGTGCTACTGGGTGTAATGTTTCACACCTAGAACCCACATTATTTAGACATTTACAATATTTCTATGTCTGTGAGATGCTAGATTCTATTTCTAGGCTAAGCAGAATTGTACAATGAAAGTATGTCCGACATTTCAAAAGAAGAATCCTGTTATTTCAGATTCCCCTTAATTGAAAATTTTGCGGTATTATAAGTGGCAGCATATGAAACATTCATTCACTATTGACATTTGTTCAGAAATATTAGAAATTTTATATATTTTCTTTCTCTTACAATTATAGAGCCACCCACTTCACAAATCTCTTGAGTTATCGCTGGACAAAATGCCGAGTAGGAATCAGTGGATTTGGGGTCTTTTGCTGTTGTTGAGGATAGTCAATGCCAACAGTATTTCTCTTCCTCTTTCCACCAGAGAAAGTGGCATGGAAACGAGCAGTACGTGGTGTACGGGAGATGTGTGATGTATGTGAAACAACTCTCTTCAACATCCACTGGGTTTGTCGCAAATGTGGCTTTGGGGTCTGCCTTGACTGTTATAGGCTCAGGAAAAGCCGTCCACGCAGTGGTAAGCAAGTATTGTACTTTGCAGTTCTTATGTAACCAGGCAATGGAGGTATGACACTTGAAAATTGAAGTAGGAATGGGGTTTTTTACCGTCTTTAGCTGCTTAGCTTCATTCTTTACAATTCCCAGTACTTCAGCCTAATTTGGAAGGCTACAACAATCAAAGAAAGAGTAATTGTGTATCCTTTTTTTAAAAATAACATCTTTATTGAGATAGAATTCACATGCCATAAAACTCACTATTTTAAAGTATACAATTTAAAGGTTTTTAGTGTATCCTCAGGGTTGTGCAGCTGTCACCACTATCTAATTCTATTTTCATCACTCCGAAAAGAAAACCTCAAACCTATTAGCAATCACTCCCTATTCCTCCCTTCCCTCAGCCCTTGATAACCATAATCTACTTACTGTCTCTATAGATTTGCCTTTTCTGTACATGTCATGAATGGAATCATACAATATTTTAAAGTTTCATTGTGTCATAGCACATATCAGTAATTTATTTATTTGTATTGGCAAATTAATATTTCATTGTATTAGTATATTACATTTTTTATCCATTATCAGAGCTGTGTAGAGAGAAAACACTGAGATCTGCAGAAATCACCTCAGTTTTAGGCTGTATAGTGGTCTTCATATGCATGAGGTGAAATTCCTCAAGGCCCCAGAAAAGAACTTTCAGAAAGCAATTGACTGAATACTTTATGGAACTCGCAGTTTGTATACCCATCAGCCAGAGAAAAGAGACACTGAGTAGAATCCAAATGGGTAACACCTCAGTTGTGGGACTAATTTAGAACCAGAATAGAAGCTTCTCTGGAGCTGTAACAAATTTGTAAAGCAAGCCTTGGAAGGATCATACTGATCTGCAAGTTACTTAACTATATGCCAGACTAAAACCAAACTTTCTCAAAAAATCTAATATTCAGAAACATAAATGTCACAAAACTCTGTGTTCAATCAAGCATTATCAGGTATGCAAAAAAAGCAAAATACTATGACCAGTAATCTGGGGGAGAAAATCAGTCAATAGCAACAAACCCAGAAATGACAATAGTGATGGAATTAGTACAAAGGGACCTTAAAGCAGCTATTACGAAATTTATAAATATGCTTAAGGACATAGGAAAACATGAAAATTATGAGGAGAGAAATAGAAAATACATAAAACGCCCAAATGAAACTTTTATAGATGAAAAAATCTCAAAAAAATTAACACTACTAGAATTAATAGCAAATTAGACACTGCAGAAGAACCAAAACAGTGAGCTTGAAGATATAGCAATAGAAACTATCCAAAACTAAGTACAGAAAGAAGAAAGATAAATTTATTTGAAGAGTGGTCTTGCTGAACTACAGAAAGTATCAGGCAATCTATTGAACATATAATTGGGATTCTAGAAAAAGAAAGAATGGGAGGAAAGAGACAAAAATATTTGTGCATTTGTAAAATTTGGCTTTATTAGCCAAAAAATTCCAAATTTGATAACAGTTATAAAACCACAAATCCAACAGTACACCACAAACAGAAGAAAGGTTAAGAAAACCACACCAAAGCTCATCATAACCAACTTACTGAAAAACAGTTATAAAGAGAAAAGAAGCAACAGATCCACACTACAAAGTAAAAGGGTAGTCATTTGAGCAGAAGAAAATGATATGGAAATTTGGATTTACACAAAGAAATGGAGAATAATCTACATGGTACATTTGGATACACATAAAAGACTTTTTTGTTATTTTTAAAGATAATTGTTTAAAGTATAAGTAGTAACAATGTGTTACAGGGTTTACAGTGTATATGAAATCGAAATGTGTAATAACAGCACAAAGGAAAGAAGGGTAGTTTTTTAAGAGACTTACTATATGTAAAGTGGTAAAATATTTGAGGACAGAATGTGATAAGTTAGATACTACAAACCCAGAGTAACAACTAGAAAATAAAGAGGTATTGCTTATAAGCCAAAGATGGAGGCAAAAATCAAATCATAAAAAACAGTTAATTCAAAATAACAAAGAAAAACAAAATTTAAAAATGGGACTAATAGAAAACAAATAGCAAGATAGTAAATTTAAACCCAGCAATATAAATAATTACATTAAATATGAATAGACTAAAATAGACTAAACACTTATTAAAAAGAAGATACTGTCAAATTGTTTTTTTGCAATTAAAGTACTGTCTGTAAGAAACCTACTTTAAATGAAGAAACAGGTAGGTTAAAAGTAAAAAGATGTTAGAAAAATCTAACTCTGGGTGGTGAATACACAATGCAATATATATATGACTGACTGTTGAATGATACACTTGAAACTTATTTGGTTTTGTTAATTTTACCCCCAGTAAATTTTAAATAAAAAAAAGTAAAAAGATGAAAAATGATACATCATGACTCACACTATTCAAAAGAAGGTTGGAGTAACTATATTTATATCAGACCAGGGAAATTTCAGAGCAAAGAATATTAATATGAATAGGTACATTATCTAAAACTAATAAAGGGCTTGATTCATCAACAGGATATAACAATCTTAAAATATTTATGCTCTTATTATCATCTTCAAAGCATATAAAGCAAACACTGGAAGTATTTACTTGGAAGTTTCAAACACCTCTCAACAATGGATAGAACAAGTATACAGAAAAATCAGTAAGAATATGAAAACTTAAACAACACACCATCAATCAACTTAACCTGACAGAACACATTATCCAATAGCAGCATACACATTCTTTTTGCATTCATGTGGAACCTTTATCAGAATAGACTGTAAAAATTATATTTTGGGTTATAAAAGAAGTCTTAATAAATTTAAGGCTGTTGAAGTCATTTAGAGTATATTCTCTGATCATAAAATAATAAATTAAAAAGATTACTAGAAAAATCCAAATATTTGGAAATTAAACAATACACTTCTAAATATCCCATGGATCAAAGGGGAAAATCACAAGAGAAATGAGAAAATATTGTGAAATAAGTTTAAAACACAGCATATTATTTGTGGCATGCAGCTAAAGATGTGCTTAGAGGAGAATTTTTAATTGTAAACACCTCTATTAAAAAAGAAATATTTAAAACAGCTAAACTTATGTCTGAAAAAACTAGTAAAAAAATCCTGGGACGTTACAACTTACCAATATTAAGAATAAGGAGACATCACTATAGATCATTCAGACATTAAAAGGATTCAATAAAATTATGAACAACTTTATACTGAACATTTGACAAAAAGATATAATGGAGAAATTCCATGAAAGACACAAACCATCAAAATTCCTTCATGAAGAATTAGGCAACCTTAATAACCTTACATTAAGAAATTGAATTTGTAGTTTAGAATATCTTCTAACAAAGAAAACTTTAGGCCTAAATGGCTTTACTAGTAAGTTATACTAAACATTTAAGGAGGAAATAACACCAATTCTATACAAACTCTTTCAGAAAATAGGAGGGAACACTTACCAATTCATTTTTATGGAGCCAGCATTATACTGTTAACAAAACTGGATGAAGAAAGCAAGCAAAACTACAGACCTAATGTTTCTCATGAATATAGATGTAAAAACCTTTCATAATATTTAAGTAAATTTAAATCTACAGACACATAAAAAGAATAATACATCATGACCAAATGGGGTTTATTCCATTAATGGAAGGTTGGTTTAACATTTGGAAATTAGTCAATGCAATTGACTATATTAATGAAACTATATAATTATCTCAAGACATGTAGGAAATTTATTTGTCAAAATTCTCAGAAAACTAGATCATGCATTCTCTATAGGGGTGAAAATTGGTTCTTGGCTGGAACCAGGGGTATTGTAAAATATTACAATGATTTGTGCCCTTCCAGATGGCCATAGTACATAAACATATACAGTATATTTTGTATTCAAGTTTCATGGGGCAGGATGCACAATTACATATACACACAAAATGTCTAAAAAGGTTCTTTATGTGATGAAGGGAGGTGATAAAGAAATAAAGATGGAAAAACACTGAACTAGTTATAGACAGGAACATCTTACATAGTGTGAAAAACTGAGTTTTCACCCCTAAGAACAGGAACAAAGCAAGGATGTCCACTTTTCACAACTTTCATTCACCATTGTGCTGGTTAGTCATCATGAAGATATAAAAGATAAAAGCATAATAAAAAAAATGAAAAGCATATAGATTGGAAAGACGTGATAATGGTTTTTATTCTCAGACAATACAATCCTCTATATTGAAAAATTTCAAGAAATCTACAGAAAAAGCTACAAAAATAATAAATGAGTTTAACAAGATTGCAGAATACAAAGTCAGCATAACAAAAGTCAATTATATTTCTATATGATGTCAATGAACAATTAGAAATTAAATTTTAAAGTTAATGTCATGATAGAATAAAAAATGATGTGTTTAGGGATAAATTTAGCAAATATGTAAAAGACATACTTAAGAATACAACATTGCTGAGAGAAATTTTAAAAGTCTAAATGGGGAGATATAGCATATTTGTGGGTAGAAAATTAAGATGTCAATTAAATGCAGTTCCAGTCAAAATCCCAGTAGGTCTTTTTGTAGAAATTGCCGAGCTGATTCCAAAATTTATATGACATGCAAAAGACCTAGAATAAACAAAACAATTTTGAAAAAGAAGAATAAAGTTGAAGGATTTATACTACTTTGTTAGAAGACTACAGTAAAGCTACAGTAAGTAATTAAGACACTGGCAGTACTACCAGAGTCTGTAAGTAAACCCACACATATAGTCAGCTGATGGTTGACAAAGGTGCCAAGATAATTTAATAGGGAAAAGATAGTCCTTTCAACAAATGGTTCTGGAGTAATTTTATACTTATATTCAAGGAAATAAAATGAACTTTTGTTTTTACACATACCATATACAAAAAAAATTAACTTTTAAGTAAATCATAGACCTAAACATAAAAGCTAAGACCTCTAAAGTAGAAGAAAATCTTTGTGTCCTTGTTTAGATAAATATTTCTTAGCTATAACATAAAAAGTAAAAGAAAAATTTAATTAAATTGGAAAACTTTTGCTACCAAAAGACACTCTTAAATAAATGAAAAGTCAAGCTACAGACTGGGAGAAAAGATTTGCCGATCACATATTTTCTAAAGGACTTCTATGACAATAAAGACTTCTTATAACTCATTAACAAGAGGTCAAAGAACCCAGTTTTTAAACAGGCGAAAGATTGGAACAGATACTTCAAAGAAGATAAATCAGTGGAAAATAAGCACATAAAAAAATATTACTCATTAGCAACATGCAAATCAAAACTTTAATTAGAATCCTCTATGTCCTATAGAATGGCTAAAATTTTGAAAACTTACAGTACCAAGTGTTGTGGAAGAACAAGAAATGTTAAATACCACTAGTAGGAATGCAAATTGATACCATCACTTTGGAAAACAGTATGGCCATTTTTAAAAAATTTAAACATAAACTTAACACATGTCCACATCTCACTTCTAGGTATTTATAAAAGAAATAAAATTGTGTCCATACAAAGACTTGTACTTTATAGCAGCTTTATTCACAATAGCCAGAAATTAGAAACAATCTAAATGTCCACCAGCTGATGAATGGGTAAACAAAATGTGTTATATTCATACCATAGAACAGTGGTCCCCAACCTTTTTGGCACCAGGGACCAGTGCCCCCATGAGAATCTAATGCCTAATGATCTGAGGTGGAGCTGAGGTAGTGATGATAGCGCTGGGGAGCTGTTACAAATACAGGTGAAGCTTTGCTCACTCGCTTGCTGCTCAACCTCCTCCTGTGCGGCCCAGTTTCTAACAGGCCACAGACCTGTACCGGTCTGCAGCTCAGGGGTGGGGACCCCTGCCATAGAATACCACTTGGTTATAAAATGAAGTGAATTACTGAATAGATGCAACAATATGTTGAGTCTCAAATCATGCTGCTAAATGAAAGAAACCCAGCACAAATGACTATATACTGTATGCTTTCAGTTACATGAAATTCTAGAAATAGTAAAACTTGAGTATTAGAAAGTTGATCAGTTGTAGCAAGGGGTATTGGCTATAAAGGACTCAAGGGAACTTCAGGAAGGAAGATGAAAATGTTCTATATCATGATTGTGGTAGTGTTTATATAACTGTGCATTTGTTAGAACTCATTGAAGTGCACACTTTAAATCGTTGAATTTATTGTGTAAATTATATCCCATTGAAGCAGATTTTTTAAAAGTTAGCTGTTACCTTCTTTGGTCCATAAGAAAATTGGCTTTTAGGGTCTGAAACTTCAGCTCATTGAGAGGGATACATCTTACGAAGGTCTTTCACTTCTGTTTTAGAGACAGAAGAGATGGGTGATGAAGAGGTTTTCTCCTGGTTGAAGTGTGCAAAGGGGCAGTCTCATGAACCAGAGAATCTCATGCCCACACAGATCATCCCTGGTACAGGTAAGAAAATTCCTATTTTAGATTTGGTAAGAAGAAAATATTTTTAATTGACTTACAACTCACATGTCATAAAGTTTGTCAAAATGCTTTGTCTCAGCCTGATTTTTCTCTTTTGAAGCCTCACCAGATTTCTCTGAGAAATTGAATCTTTATATATGTGTTAGATTGTATACAGCTACTTCTCACATTATGCTTCACCTTTCTGGTGGGAGAGCAAATGATATCTGGTTACTACTTTTCTAGATAGCATTTTACATTCCTATGGTTGGCAGAACCAGAATAGAAAAAGCCAGTTCCCATGCTGCCAGAAAGATCTTTGGTTTTAGGCTTGTTAAAAATCTAGCTGAAGCTAATCAAACCTCTTCAGTCCATGAAGAAGGTGGCTTAACAGTAGGAATAAATGGTCATGTTTGTGTCACAGTCCCAGTTTACTTCAGTGATTCCTCCAGAAAGTCTGTTTCCAGCTTGCATACTTCCACTAACATACTTACATTGACGATGGCGAATCTGCAGAACTGCTACTTATATTCTCCACTAAAGAAAGCGGAGTGGGGGAGGGGGATGCATTCCTGGATCCTTTATACCCCATTGCTTCCCAGCAGCAGAAGGGCTCCCTGAGTGCAGTGGTAGGGTGCCTGTGCACTGCTGGTGCAAGCATTGGTTAAATGTTTGTGTAAAGTTTACATTGATTCTTTTTTCTCCTACTACTTTTTTCTTTTTTTATGTATAACTTATAGTCAAGTACATAAATTTTAAGTATACATTTCAAAATATTTACATACTCTTCCACATTAAGGAATCTCCCCTTAAAAGTTTTTCCTAGAGGACACTGTGTTAGGTTTTGTAGAGAAGAGAGAAAGTGTAGATTAATGGTTAAGAGTACACAGACTTTAGGGCTAGATATACCTGGTTTAAAGTCTTAGTACTTCTGTTGACCAACTACATGTACTTGAGTAAATAACCTAACTTCTGAGTCTTGGTTTCATCATGAAAAATTGAGGAGAAAAGCTGCTACCTCATGAAAATGTGGTAAGAATTGAGGGAGATGATATAAATAAGGTCTTTAACACAATACTTGGCACATACAAGCATTCTGATGTTAAGTGTTATTTTGTCTTTTTTCCAGCTCTGTATAATATTGGAGACATGGTACATGCTGCACGTGGCAAGTGGGGAATTAAGGCCAACTGCCCTTGTATTAGTCGGCAGAACAAATCTGTGTTAAGACCTGCTGTCACCAATGGGATGTCACAGGTAAAGTGGTATTTTTGGGTATAACTGAGTGAAACTTAAGTTCTTAGTACCAGGAAATGTTTCATTTTTACCTCTTGTCCCAGCCTTTCCTAGGATTCCTGAGAAATTAGAGAATGGGAAAGCCTTTCTATGAAGAGCCTAAGAAGAGTTACTCAAAGGGTTTTAATTCCTCCTGACTGGCAAAAGTTTCATCTTTAGAACCAATTCAGACTTAGTTGATACATAGCACAAAGAGATTCTGTTCATTTTGTCAAGATTTATACTTCAGGGTCCTGTGCAGGTGAAGAGTATAGAAAAGGTTACTAGGAATACCAACCCATCTGTGTGCATGGTCCTTGTCCTTGTCATGTTAGGTACAGAGAACAGAATTATGAATATTGGCCTTCTGAGCTGGGATCACCCTACCCAGAAAGCAGTCCCAGGCCTCCAGACTTCCAGAGAGGCTGTTGATTTTGTCATTGCTCTGTCAGAGATGGAGGTCATTACTTTTTGATGGTGACTATTTTGAACAAGAGGCTGTTTTTTAAAACACACACACACACACACACACACACACACACACACACACACATACACACACACATACTAACTGTTTACATTGCAGGCTCAGGAATGCTACCACTAACATGATCAAAAGAGGCATAGAGATTAATGCTTACGGATCTTAAGATATATTTCCATTAAGGTTGCCATATTAGGGTAAATTATGTGGAAAATTTAGTAATAGAATAATAAACATTTATTGAGTTTATGCGAGCCAGAAACTATGCTAAGTTCTTTGCATGTATTTTCTCACTGAATTTTCAGAACAGTTTTATGAAGTCAGGTTCTAATCACCAATTTGCCATTGCAGTATTTGAGCCTCAGACATACTAAACAAAACCCTATTTTATTTTCAAGTCTTGTTCACTGCTCTTTCCACATAACCTAGCATAATTTCTGTCACATCATAGGACTCAATAAATTTATATTGAATGAATGAATGAGTAAATGAAATAGCAGATTATGGGACAATTTCAGACTGTTTTCCCAGACCTACTTAGTGTCAGCAGCCAATACTATTTATATTTTACATTTTCTACACAAAGACAGCCCTCTAACCATGTTGGCCTCCTGTGCTTTAGCATCCTAGCATAAACCCTAGTGCCTCTTCTGGAAATGAAACCACCTTCTCAGGCGGAGGAGGAACTGCAGCAGTAACAGCTCCAGAGCCCGATCCCAAAGCCGACAACACTGACATCAGAGTTGATGAGCCTCCAAAAGCAGACAGTTTGGCATCAAATAGCAATACTGAGCTAAAAGCCATCAGGCCCCCTTGCCCTGACCCAGCCCCACCCTCTTCTGCCCTTCACTGGTTGGCGGATTTAGCTACTCAAAAGGCTAAAGAAGAAACAAAAGGTGAGATGAATGCAAACCTCTGTTCTGCCTGTGGGTGGAACACTTGAGTTTTTCTGGGATTCTTCACACTCACACATTACCATCCACATGTATAAAACATACCACTTGCTTTCTCTGGTCGAACACATAAAATGAGGGAATCCTTTTCAACTTCTTTTTAAAAGTGGAGCTTTTTTTAAAGGCATATGCCTGGGCTCTTCCTTAGACCTCTTTAGTCAGAATTGATGAAAGGTTTTTATTAAGCTTCCCAGATGGCTCTGTTATGCAGCCATGGTTAAGGTCTAGACTTAGTTTTTTAATGGGCACATGAATCATGGGGAGAATTATTAAAAATGCAGATTTCTGTGCCCCACCAGAACTATTAAATGAGGATGTCTTAGAGTAAGACCAAAAATCACCATTTTTAATAAGTACTCCATATGATTCCAATACAAGTGTTCTGGAAACCCACTTGAAGAAACACTGTCTTAGAAAGTGAGGGAGATGAAAGATGCATGGGAACAGAAGGAAGTTTGAAATTCAGATCTGGAAAAGAAAGGAAGAAGTAGGAGAGCTCCTTGGCCATGAGACCTACCATAGTAATAGCTTATCAGGCTTGGCCCAGATAAACTGTATGTAGTTTGGGGGCCAGGGGAGGGTAGAATCTTTCCTCTTCCCACTTGGCTGATTTTTAGGAGTCAATTGCCTACTGGATGTTCCTTGTCGTGCCTAATGCTGTTCCCGGTTATGTTCTTACAGAAGCAGGGTCACTGAGGTCGGTGCTCAATAAAGAGTCTCATTCACCCTTTGGGCTGGACTCGTTCAACTCCACTGCAAAGGTCTCTCCGTTGACTCCAAAGCTTTTTAACAGTCTGTTACTGGGTCCCACTGCCTCCAACAACAAAACTGAAGGCTCTAGCCTTCGAGACCTCCTTCACTCCGGGCCCGGAAAACTTCCTCAAACCCCCTTGGACACAGGCATACCCTTCCCCCCGGTCTTCTCTACATCCTCAGCAGTAAGTGTCCCCTCTACAACTCTAGCTTTTGCTGCTTTCCCATGAAAGAACCATCAGAGAGCTGATAATTGGGTTAGAGGGTGTGTGGGTGACTTGTGTTCTCTTCATTGTCTGTCCAGCCAGTAAAATCTTTCTTTACATTAATTTTTGGGCATGTTTGCGATCCTTTTAAGTAGTGAACCTTTCATGCCATGTTAGGAAGTCAATAGAAATTGAGACTTTGAAATTTTCAGTCATCAGTAGAAATCACTTTATTTTCTTGACAGACTTTTTTTTTTTTTTTTTGCCTAGACAGTACATTTATATTGCATTCTCTTGGATATCTAATAGACTCCTCAAACCTAATTCATCTAAGACCACATTCCTGATCTGCCTGTAAGCTTGTTCCTCCTTTAGTTTTCCTCTTGGTAAGTGGCTTCTCCATTCTTCCATTTGCTCAGCCACAAATCTTGGGGTCATTTGGGACTCCTCCCTCTCATATTTCATAACTAATCTGTCAGCAGACACTTTTCGTCTGATCTTAAGAATGTGTTCAGAATCCACCCATTTCTCATCAGCTCCACTGCTTCCTCTCTTGTCCGAGGCAATATCAATATCCTCTCTGCATGAATTTTTGCAGTAAACTTCTTATACAGGTTCTCTTTATTTATTCTCTTTCCACTCTACAGTCTATTTTCAGCACAGCAGCTAGGTGATCTTTTAAAAATAAAATGTAAGTCAAAATATGTCACCTCTGCCTAAAATCCTTCTAGGGCTTTCTGTTTCACTTATAAGCAGAGTCCTTTCAGTGAACTGTAAACCTCCAGCCCTATCTCTGCATCTTCTCTTCACTTCTTTGACTTCAACTACCACTCTTTCTTTTGTTCACTCTGCTCCAGCCATGCCCACCTTCTTGCTGTTTCTTGAACATGGCCCAACGTGTACCCTCTTCAGAGCCTTTGCACTTGTTCGTTCTTTCACCTAGACCTTTTTTCCCATGTAACAATATGGCTGGCTTCATCAATGGCTTCTTGTCCTCACTCTGAAAGGTTATCTCTCAGTAAGCCTTCTTCTTGAATCACCCTTTTTAAAGTCCATTCTACTCCCATCCTCCACTTATATGTTTTCTCTGCACTTAAAGTTTTTTTCCATAGCACTTACTATCATATGACTTACTGTATGTTTTATTTATTGTCTGTCTCATCTCTAAAGGCATTTTTGACTGTTTTAGTCACCATTGTGTACCTAGTGCCATAGTGTTTGATACATAGTAGGTATTTAGTAAGCATTTACTGAACAAATGAATTCACAAGAGGTACACAATTTTAAAGATAAAGTGAAAAGTCTCCTTCCCACCACTGTCTTCTAGCCACCTATTTCCCTTTCTGGAGGTCGCTATTGTTTCATGAGTCTCCTTTCAGTGATATTGTCGTGTGTCTGTAGCTTTTTCCCCTTTTTTTTACACAAATGTTCTACATAGTGTTTTTGTTTTGTTTTGTTTTTGTTTAGAGATCATTTCAACAAGTACATAAATGTTTCGCATTCTGTTTTATGATTAATGGCCAAGATGTGGGTGGTTGAGCCCTGTACAGTGTGGGTTGTCTCTCTTTTGGATAAGTGACTTTAAAAATTTACTTTGGCTTTCTTTTTCTTTTTCTTCTTTTTTTTCTTCTTATGTATACTTGCTCTGAGCCCCAGTTTTCCTTTTTTTAAAAAAATTTTCCAGGGTGTTATATGATGTCATGTATTCTATAAAAATAATGATTAGTGACACTTCAGACATAGGATTATCAAGTTTACAAAAGCCTAAGTATTATATCCCTTGGGTGTGCTGGCCAGAAAAAAATTGATAACCTTCAAAGTATATTATCTTTTTCACTCAGTTACAGCATTCTGTGGTCCCTGCAGTCTACATGTATATGCATATGCAGGGCTAAATGCAAAGATATTACTTTAGATGTCAAATCTCTTAAGGCAAAGGGGATCTTTCTGTACTTTTTTTTCATAAATGTAAAGCAAATATAAAGGATAGGGAATTTTAAGATACTGACTTAATAGACTCCCTCAAGTATAAAACACATTTCAATAACTTTTATGAAATTTAATTAAATTTAATTAAATAGAACTCCTTATGAATACAACTGTCAGACAAATTTTTGAATGTTCTTTTCATGCTGCTTCAATCAAACGTACCTGGTGGATTTGTGTTTGGCAGGGGGTGAAGAACAAGGCCAGCCTACCCAACTTCCTTGACCACATAATTGCCTCAGTGGTAGAAAATAAGAAAACCTCAGATTCTGCAAAGCGGGCCTGTAACTTGACTGATACCCAAAAGGAGGTGAAAGAGATGGTGATGGGGTTAAATGTGCTGGACCCACATACCTCTCACTCCTGGCTCTGTGATGGGAGACTTCTGTGTCTCCATGACCCCAGCAACAAAAACAATTGGAAGATCTTTCGGGAGTGTTGGAAGCAAGGCCAGGTAAGTAAGAATAAGAAGTTCCTTGGGCTGTCTATCTGCCTGCCTGCCACAGCTATCAGGAGAGTTGGCAATTCTCTCTAGGAGATCTTTAGCCAGGGAGATTTAGACATAAGTAATTTCATTGTATACTGCCTTGCTACTTCGAGTTTTCTTGGATTTTTCAAAATCAGAAAATTCCTAAAAATACACTGTAGATTCATGTATTTCTAAGCTGTATACCTCTATGTTCTTAATAGGGCAGTTGAAATTCCTGTTAGGTGGTGATCTGGTATTAATGACACCTTTAGAGGAAAATCCTTAAGTGTGATCTGGGGTAAGGTGAAGGTAGGTGGAAGCGGGTGGTATTTTTCTAGATAAATGTTTCAAGGCCACACAAGTTTGTGTGTTAGTGTGATAACACTCCCTGATTTTTATACTTTAGCAGGTGCTTGAGGAACGAGGAGGTTATGGAATTCTCTAGATTTTTTTTTTTTTATTCTCATTGTGAAGAAGTATTCTTAAAGGTACATTTATCAGCTTTTCTCCTCTGACCTCAAAATAGTGATAGGTACCAGGACAACAGAAGTGATTTCTATGGCATGCTCCCAGGGTAAGAATCAAGTATAATAATGGAGCAGGAGTAGTTTTAACTGGCCTCAGCTGACATGTTGAAATCCATAGATTCCGAAATGGGGAAGGAACAACAAATCATCGTGGAGAAGAAGTGGTCCCCAAGAAATCCTTCTATTCTGTCCCTTAGTCCTGAGCTAAAAGTGTTTGCTAAATGGGGTACTTTTGTTTCCACAGCCAGTGCTGGTTTCAGGGGTACATAAAAAGCTCAAGTCTGAACTCTGGAAGCCAGAAGCCTTTAGCCAGGAATTTGGAGACCAGGATGTGGACTTGGTGAACTGCAGGAACTGTGCTATAATTTCTGATGTGAAAGTTCGGGATTTCTGGGATGGCTTCGAGATTATATGCAGTAAGTAGCTTTGGCATCTAGTTCAGTGATGGAAGACTGGAAATTAAACATCTATATGCTTCAACTTGCCCCTGGAATAACAGATCTTCTTGTAGGGAGAAACATTCTTTCCTGGCACCAACCAGGTAGCTCACATGGCAGTCACATGTCTCCCAGGGCACACCTGAGCTTAATTAAGCGTGTGATCCCACAGGGTGTGTGGAGCACTTTCACTCTACAGTGGGTGAAGAAAACAAAGCCCATCTAGTCCATTATAAGAGCTTACAAGTCTGAAAATAAGAGCTTAATTCTTCTAAAACTTATAGTCACTGGAAAATCAGGCCAATTCAGCAGATGTTTGTAGAAGTGCTATCTGTCTTCCAGAGCGATTAAGGTCAGAAGATGGACAGCCAATGGTGCTTAAACTCAAGGACTGGCCTCCTGGGGAAGATTTTCGGGACATGATGCCAACAAGGTTAGTGAACTGCAATGGGTCATCTTGAGAGACTTTTTTGTCTTCTGAAGCCATCACAAAATGACAGAAAAATGAACTTTCCCTCTCTGTTTTTTTCCAAGTGACAATCTAAGTCATCTTTCCTGCTTTTTTGTAGATTTGAAGATCTAATGGAGAACCTTCCTCTGCCAGAATATACTAAACGAGATGGCAGGCTCAATCTGGCTTCTAGGCTACCCAGTTACTTTGTAAGGCCTGATCTTGGCCCCAAGATGTACAATGCCTATGGTATGAGAGCAATGCCATATTGCCTTTTTAGACTCTGTTGTTCCCATCTCACCTATAGGGAGTGTAGAGATGATAGAGGGCAAGTGTCAGGTTCTGAAGTTAATAATAATAGTATCCAGGAGAGTGTTCAGTATGTTTGCTTTTGTCGTATTGATTTGCGTAATATTCATATGGGCCCGATCCATAAGCTTGTATGTCTCCAGTAATTATAGTTAACTTTCAAAAATTCTGTCCAAGGAGACATGATTCTTAGTTTTTAAGAGACTTGATTAAATAACAATGAAGAAGTCTGAGTGTCATGCTACCCAACTAGCTCTTTGTGAAGCCTCAATAATGTCCTAAATCACTGTGAAAGCCAAGCTTCATTTGAATATCACTAATACCCAGTTCTGTTTTGCTTTTGAAGAAGAGATCATTTAGGGGGTGTGGGATGGAACTGGTGCAGTAGCCAAAGCTAATGATAGTGTCAGTCAAGCTAGAAATAAGTCTTAAAACACTAGAAAAGAAATGAGAGAATTTCTTGATAAACAGATAAACTGCATTCTCACAACATTACTCATTTAAGAACATCTTAGAGTATGTTTTCACTTACAGAGTCTGTATGGATTCTTTAGAATATTCCTTTCACCTTACATATTTTCCTTTTACCTTCAGGCTTGATAACAGCAGAAGATAGAAGGGTTGGCACAACAAATCTTCACTTGGATGTGTCTGATGCAGTGAATGTGATGGTGTATGTTGGGATCCCCATCGGGGAAGGTGCTCATGATGAAGGTACAATTTTTAGAACACACTGCTTTGGAATTATGAGGCTTGGCCTCAGGAGTGGAATTGGGTTTCTAACTCAGTCGGGCCAAAAGCTTTTTATTAAATCTCTGCCAGAACTGATGCATAGTAGGTGCCCCATGGATGTTGCTAGACGAAGGGAGGTTCTAACAGAAGAGTGCTACTTGTGTATCTCTGACCAGTCCTTTTCCACTGAGTGTTTAGCATCACAAAAAGGAATGAAGAAGAAAGGGCAAACCAGCCTACTTGGTCCATCAGCCAGATCAGCTGTGGAGTGACAGGTCACTTTCACAGAAAGAAAGCATAAAAGTGATATTTTGCTGCATTTGTACTTCCTATCTCAGTGTAAGATTAACATATGTAATTACTAGAAGTTGTGGAAAACATAGGCAATTTTAAAGAAGAAAATAAGTAACTAAAAATCTCAAGTTTCAACAATAATCCACATCATTACTTTGGTATATTTCCTGCCACACATTTGCTTTTGATGCTGTACACTTGCAGATCCTTCTGTTGTGTTACCCTTAAGGGATTATAACACATAAGCATTAGAAGCTGACCCGCTTAACTTGTCAGAGAAGCTTTATAATTTGTGGCCTTAAATCCATAGAGTTTGAAGAGGTCTTGATAAAGTATATAGAGTTCATCTACTTGTAGCAGGAAATAGTCTGTAATTTGGACATCAGATATGGGTACACAGTTTGAACAAGAAATATGTTTTAAAACTACCTCCAAAAAATTGAGTCTCTATTAAGTAAGGAAGATATGGGTCCCTCCTCTTATGTGTAGGAAGCTTAGATCAATGAGTTTTGAGTCTACCTTATATTACTCCAGAGGGACAAGAATATTGGAGATTAAACTTGTTTGAATTAGACAGTTTACTTTACTCAGAGATACTGGTTACATTGGTAAGTGGCATTTTTGCTCTTTTCAGAGGTACTCAAGACAATTGACGAGGGAGATGCTGATGAGGTAACAAAGCAGAGAATTCATGATGGAAAGGAGAAGCCCGGTGCTTTGTGGCACATCTATGCAGCCAAGGATGCAGAGAAGATCCGGGAGCTGCTCCGAAAGGTATGCTCCTGGGTGGGCTCGCAGCTCACAGATTAAGGGTCTGGGGATGCTGAGACAGCCTACTTTGGGTTTCTCATGTGGAGTCACTTGGCATTAAAGACCTATACTTCTTGTCAAAATGCTCCAAAGGGCTGAACCTACATAGACCTAGAGTATGTTTATTGAATACAGCAGAAGCTGTGGCCCACCAGGGACATTGCTACAGCAAGTTGGATTTATATGCTGTTAATAATTTTTATGTATCTGTTGATTTTTCTGTCTTTGTCTTTTGGTCATGGCTTCAGGTTGGAGAAGAGCAAGGCCAAGAGAATCCCCCTGATCATGACCCAATTCATGACCAAAGTTGGTACTTGGACCAGACCCTTCGTAAGCGACTCTATGAAGAGTATGGTGTACAAGGCTGGGCCATCGTTCAGTTCCTGGGAGATGCTGTCTTCATACCTGCTGGAGCCCCACACCAGGTGGTTTCCATCTTGGAGACTGGGCTCCACACAGTTCCATGGGCTTCCTTATTTTTTACTTTCTTGCTAATCTGGCAATAGATATAAATGTCTGGAGTAGATAGATTGCTCTTAAACTACTACTTATTTTTCGCTTTTTAATTTTTTCCTATGTAATTTTAAATGCCCATTTGAAAGTTTTTAAATGGAAACTGTTGAAAAAGTGGAAGTCTGAGCTCAGCACCCTGTACCATACCTCTTTTCAGTATTCCCATCCTGCCTTCCTCAGAGGTAGCTTACTGTTAACAGTTTGGTGTCTGTTTTTCTAGATCCTTTTCTGTGCAAATGTTATCTTTATTTATAAATTTATACTTAGAATTTTTCTCTGTATGTGTGTTATTTTTATAAAAATGGAATATTATAAGTATTTCTAAGGTTTTTTAAACTATATCACAGATATTTTTTATGTGTTATCGAATCTCCAATGCCTAATATTTTCCCTCTTTTTTTCCCCTCCCAGGTGCACAATCTATACAGTTGCATAAAAGTAGCAGAAGACTTTGTGTCTCCAGAACATGTAAAGCACTGTTTCCGTCTAACACAGGAATTTAGGCATCTTTCTAACACTCATACGAACCATGAAGATAAACTGCAGGTAAATGGCTCCTCCTTCACCCTCACCCTGTCTCTCATCTCCTACTTGGTTACATACATAGGAGACACATTCTGCTTTCTGAGGACTGTGGACAGATGATTAAAGGAACCATTTTTGGCAGTATGGAGTCCTCCCTCTAGGAAGTATTTAATCAGTACTCTTCAGGTTTGGCTTTAGGAGTATTCATCTTTTAACTTAATCATTTCCAGTGTGCCCTTGGGAGATACAGTGTTTCAAGGTTAGTAGCTATGACTAGACTGACTTCCCAAGCAGGTAAGAAAAGCACTGTGGCAGTTTGTTCTCAGGATGTTTTGGAGAAGGTCTGTTTTTCTGAAGCTGCTTCTCACAGCAGGTTTCTGTGCAGACTCAAATCTATAGAGCTGTTTTCAGGACTGCATTCCATATCCCTAAGACTTGTATTCATAGGGGTGAAGATTGTTTTCCCCTTGCAGATCTAAGTTGGACAATCAGATTATTCTTCCGTTTTCTTCTGTTCCTCAAATTGGAATTTTTAGGGAAGAATTTTATTATTAATATACTTGGGTGCTTTAGTACCATAAAAAGAAGAAACAATAAGGAAGCAAGATTCCCTAGGTCAAACTTCAGCCATCTGAATACATCTCTCTTTCGGTCTCTGGGAGAGTTTTCCTCCATCATGCCTGTGGCTCAGGTGTGCTTTCTTTGGTCAGTGACTGATGAGGTTGAAGATTTTTCCTGGTTCCTGGTAGATTAAATTGCCTTCGACCTTGACTCTGATGTGTTTTGCTGTTCCTTTTTCAAAATTATGGAACATTTCAATCATAAAGTTCTTATACACAGTTTATCACATTGATACATAGATAACATTGATATTATAGATATAATGCAAGTATTCAGGTATACTTATTTCAGACCCACCTTAATAGATCCCTACTTCTAACAGGTCATCTCCATCACTCCCAGTCTTTTGTCACTGCTTTATTTTTTTCTGTAGTATTTTTTACCATCTAACATACTTTGTATTTTATCTGTTTTTATCCCTACCAGAATGTAAGCTATTTAAGTTCCATGAAGGCAGTGATTTTACTGCCTTCACAATATTGGACACACAGTAGGTACTCAGTATATATTTGTTGAATTAATACAAAAAATTTAATGGAGAATAGTACGGGGGACTCATATGCCCATCACTCAGTTTAAGAAATAAAGTGTCATATACATATGTACACATATACAACATAAACATATATAACAATTACATTGCTGAAGTCTTTATGTACTCTTTCCACTCCATCTCCCCACTTTCTCTCCCCAAAAATAATCACTATCTTGGTTTAAAACTTTCTTTGGCCTGTTCATTTTAAACTATCTTTAGGCTAGTTTATTTAAATAACTTTTAATTTATTTTCCTACTTTATACATAACATGTTTTCCTTTTAGACAATAATCTTACCTGTTTTAGTGCATTCTTTTTTAAATTTTTAAAAAAATTTTTATTATTTTTTAATTAATTTTTTTATGGTGACATTGGTTAATGAAATCTAATGTTTCACATGTACATTTTAACAGGCATATATATATTTACACTGTGTGTTCACCTCTCATAAAATTTCTGTCACCACATATTTGATCCCCTTTAACCTGTCTACCCCCTCCCCCGCCATAACCACTAGCTATTATCCATTTCCATGAGACTCAGTTTGTCCTGCTCATTTGTTGTTTTTAGATTTATATCCCACATATAAGTGATATTATGGGATTTTCAACTTTTTCTGTCTGGCTCATTTTGCCTAGCATGATTATCTCGAGGTCCATCCATGTTGTCGCTAAGGGCAGTATTTCATCTCTTCTTATGGCTGAGTAATATTCCATTGTATATATGTACCACAGCTTCTTTATCTCATCATCTGTCATAGGATTCTTCTATTGCTTCCATGTCCTAGCCACTGCGAATAATGCTACTATGAACATTGGTGTGCAAATATCTTTTCAGATATGGATTTTTAAGTCTTTGGGATAAATACCCAGTAGAGGGATTGCTGGATTATATGGTAGATCAATTCTTAGTTTTTTGAGGAAACTCCATACTGTTTTCCATAGCAGCTGTACCAATTTTTAGTCCCACCAGCAGTGTATGAGGGTTCCTATTTCTCCACATCCTCTCCAGCATTTGTTATTATTTGTCCTGTTCAGTATAGCTATTCTAACAGGTGTGAGATGGTATCTCATTGTAGTTTTGATTTATATTTCCCTACTAGCTAGCAAAGTTGAGCATCTATTCATATATTTGTTGGCCATTGGTATGTCCTCTAGGGAGAAGTGTCTATTCAGGTCCTCTGCCCATTTTTTGATTGGATCGTTTTTTTTTTGTTATTGAGTTGTATGAGTTCTTTGTATATTTTGGATATTAAGCCCTTATTGAAGGTGTTGCTTGCAAATATATTTTCCCATTTGGATGGTTGTCTCAACCTTGTTGACGATTTCTTTTGCTGTGCAGAAGCTTTTTAGTTTGATGTAGTCCTATTCGTTTATTTATTAGTACATTATTAGGTACAGGACCTTAGGCAAGGTTCTTAACCATGGAACCTTGGTTTCCTCAGTTTCTCATCTGTAAAATGTGGATAATAAAGATTACCTCATAAGATTATGGTAAGGATTAAATGAAAGTCCACATATAAGCTTAGCAATGGTGCCCAGCACATAGTAAGCACATACATAATGGTGATCATATAGCCTTTCAAATTATTTCATCATTCTTTTTTGAATATAGACCTATATATCCTGTGTGACTTGTAAATTACCTTTGGGATTGATTTGGGAAGCATGCAGTGCTGGTTGAGGGGTTTCTTCACTAACCAGTAGGCTTATATAGGCAGTGTAGAACATACATTTTCATTTGTAGAAGACAGCGTGGGCCTGCCATGAACTAACTGTGCTATTTGCTTTCTCCAGGTGAAGAACATCATTTATCACGCAGTGAAAGAT
Source organism: Macroglossus sobrinus (assembly GCA_004027375.1). Lineage (NCBI taxonomy): Eukaryota > Metazoa > Chordata > Mammalia > Chiroptera > Pteropodidae > Macroglossus > Macroglossus sobrinus. The sequence continues at coordinate 118,443 of PVKZ01000989.1, read as the reverse complement.
GCTGTTGGCACCCTCAAGGCTCATGAATCCAAACTGGCAAGGTCTTAGGCATGGAGGAATTCAAAACTCCCTTGTGAAGCAGGTCTTTCACTCACACACATACAGGGAACGGCAGGGTTCTCTGCTGGAGCAGAGACCCTTCACTCGGAGCCAGTGTGGTCAGTATTACAAACTCTCCAGCCACTTTCTTTCTACGCTGCCTCAAAACTGAAGGTTGACACAGGAAAGTCGCACTGTTCACATACACAGTTTCAGACTCCAAGCCGAGGGTGCCACATTCCCATCCTGTGGCCTTTTGGAACTCCGAATTGCCTGAACATCGCTAGGCTTTCCTGCACATTCTTGTGATTTAATATTTGTGGAAACCAGGAATGTGGGCACACCTTTTCTTTTCTCTTGTGCCTACTTAAGTGGGAATGGTTTGGAGGTAGGGGGAATCACATAACTGGTACAAGTAGGAGCTAATTGCTTAACCATGCCTGGAGGAAAAGCCTGATTGTGTCTCTGCACCTGACCTCTGACACCATCCATCCCAGGTGACGGGGTGAAGCCATTCCCCACAATCTCTCCCGTGAGCACTGGAGTCTTGCAGGACCCAGGGAGAATCCACTGCTTTTCCCAGGAGGCTCCAGGATTAGGAAACGTGTGTATTTAGTGAAAAATAGGTTTGTAGTGAAATAGTTACTATTTCATGAAAGTAGATATTTTTAGAATTTTTGAAATACCACAGTTGTTTTCCTGGTTTATGAGGAAAGGCACATTACATTTAGTCTTCCTTTCAATAAAACTCTTTGAAGAAATATGATTTTTAGAAATCAACTGCCCATTATAGCACAAAATCAGCCAAAGCAGAATTTAAGAGAATTGGCTTTTTAGGATTCTTTTAGTTCCACCACCACCCCCATCTCCCCGTCTCAGTCCTATCTTGAGGGAACAGCCATCTGAGAAAGAACTTTGTCATGTCTGAGCTGTGGTATGTCCCACACATGCACACACTGGTGACTCCAGGAACCATTTCCACCTACTACCAGCGTTCCCTTGGGACTCCTATTACAGTTCCAAATTCAAAGGAAAGTTTGATTTTCCTACATGAGGCTTTTTGGGTTTTTTTTTTTGGGTTTTTTGTCCAGAAATATTTTCAGCAAAATTTTCCAACTCAATGGAGTTTTATTAAGAATTTATTTGAAAATAATGGATTCATTGGCCCATGGATACATTGGAAAATGTATCTATCTTTCCAGCTGTACTGTAGTGCCCTGCAGGCTTGTTTATATGTTCACAGTTACTTTTTTTTTTTTTTTAATAAAAGTCATTTACTGTAGAATACTTTTAATTTCACTTTCTGTATTTTAATTTTGTTGAAGGGCTGATTGGGATTTCCATGTTCTTATTAAAAATCTAACAAATCTGTTTGGAGTGGACGAAGTTCTTTCTGTGCCAGCCATTCTAAAAATCAAGGCTAGGTTGGGGTTGGAGGTAGAGGATAGTTCATTTTCAGATGGTCGTTACATTGCTGCATCTGGTTATTATCCTTTGCTACTGAATTTGTTCCCAGTTGGGAGAAGAAAGTGCCAAGTCATTGTGGTTTGGGGGTGTGAATTGGCCATACCAATTAGAGGTGGGAAGAGAGGTGGTTTCCCATGGTTTATGCTCATTGAATGGAGTGGAAACATGGGATCTTACCTTCCTGGCACAGTCTAGGGAGAAAGGGTCCTGGCAGGGGAATGGCCAGAGCAAGGTTTGGGACAATCAGTGGTGGGTTCCTCAAAGCAGAAGGCCTGTCAGTCTGCATAAGAAACATGGCTCTAGATCCACCTCAGAGTTGGTGGAAGAAGACCCAAATGGGATTTATTTTTGTTTATCAAGCAGCAATTAAAGTAGCTTGAAGGTTTAGGACAGAGAGTATTCCAAGTAGAAAAGGCCTTTTGAAGAGGAAGTTGTAAAGAATAGCAGGAAGAGGTCATTAGAAGCTGCTTCTCTGGAGCCTGTTGGAAAACATCTTCCAAAGTGAGCCTGAAAATACAATCATCAGTGTGGAAATAGATCGATCATTGTGTGGTTCAAAGATACTGAGTTTGAATAAGACCTTAAATGAAATACAGAGCTCTGAGAGTGTCCTTTCAGCTTGGGTGGGCACGGGCTGGTACTGTGATCTTTAGAAGGATTATACCTCTGCATAAAGGGCAAATGAATGCAGAAGCTTTGAAATGGGACAGGAAAGAAAAGCAATGAGGGGAAGGCGGGTTGTAAAGGTTGGAGCTTTGTTGTTTTGGTAAAAATCAGGAGACTCACTAGGGCTAGCCTACATTCTGGATAAAAATGTCTTAAGAATTAGGGCATTCACAGCTGCCAGTGCTTGCTGATGGGGGTGGAACTGGAGCTCCTGGCTTCATCTCCATCCTAGACTCCAGGCCTTTGAAAAAGGTCTGACTCCCCTGCCCCAGGGTATCCACCTTGATAGCTTAGAGCTCCCTGCAAAGCTTAGGAACTGACAACTTGGAAGGAAAAAAAAAAAAGGATTTTCGTCCAACTGGGATGATGGGTGATGGTCAAGAAGAGGTGCGGTGGGCAGATGCACTTATACATTCGACTTCAGAAGTCCTTGGGTGGGTGTCTTTGCAGGACCTGTGGTGGAGTAGGGGGGTTTGCTAGTCAGCAGGTAGAAGAAAATAGTCTGTTCAAAATAAGCTGCTTGGTTTCATATCTTAGCAGTATGACTTAGTCGTTTTGTGACACTGCAAATTACTGAATTTCCGTAATCTTTCCATTACTTTATCTTCAAAATGAGGATAATTATAACCTCTGCCTTAGAGGATGGTCCTTCTGGATTCACTAAAACAATACATGTGACGCTCTTAGCACAAGGCCTGGCACACGGCGCTCAAGTTATAACTATTATTCCTCATGGGATGTTTAAGTCTTTCTATGTGGGCAAGACAGGGGAAGGGCTGGGATGTCGGGATGGAACCATGAAGGCCTCTGAGGACCTCAGCCCAAGGGCTTTGAATTCAAGAAAGGTGAACGAGCTATTAGAAGACCAAGCACTGAGGGTCAAAGGCGCATGCCCGACAGCAGCAGGTGCGGGGGGCGCGCCGCCGCAGCCGCTGCGGCCTCCCCTTTAAGAACCGCCACCGCCCACGGCCCGCTGCTGCGGCAGGAACCTCCCCTTTAACAGCGGCGGCTCGGCGCTCCGCGGCCCCCGTGGCGGCTGCTGCTGCTACTGCGGCTCTTGCAGCCGCTGCCGCTCAACCTTCGGCAGCTGCATCCTCAGCCCGGACCGGGTCCCCGCCTCACGTCTCGCCATGGTGTCCTGGATCATCTCTCGCCTGGTGGTGTGAGTGCGGCAGCGGGCGCGGCCGAATGGGAGGGTGTTGGGGGATGGGTGTTCGGGGTATTGAAGCCCGGGATGGACCACTCCATGCATTCATACGGCAGTCACCAAAAGGCACGTCATCCCTATTTGGGTTCCCCAGAGACATGGAAGTGCTGGAAAGGAGAATATTGAGGAGCATGGCAGGCCTTGCTTCTCAACCTTTTTATTTTTAATTTCCCTGCTCCTTCGCCTTCCCTCATCCTAGGGGTTTAGCACCACGGCTTGATTTATGAGAGAAGGTGGGCATGTCTCTTCCCCCACGTACCAGATATGGGCTGGAGGAGCTGCTTAGACCTTGGCCCTCATCTCCCTAGGGGGAGAGAGGTAATGGAAGAGTGGGGAGCAAGGCAGGGCCTTGTCATTCCATAGCTTAGGGCCCAGCTTTGGCCTCCCCAAAGGGATGGGTCCTTCCTTCCTTTTCCACTGACTGTCAGGAGTTGAGGATGAAGGCACATGCTCTGAAAGACCCCCTCCGGGGACATCTGGGTATCAGGAAGCAGAGATGCTTGGATGACAAAGTGTGGGAGGTAATGGGAAGAGGATGTGTGCTCAGCCTGGGATTGTGAAAGCCAGGAGATGAGGACATTAGGAGGCCTTCATTCCAGGCGGTCAGCCATATCTCTGAGCTATGTCCCTCCCACCTCCCCTGGACTCCAGAAGGGAACCCTGCTCCCACAACTCCAGACTTTGTCTTTGAGGATTCTACCCCCACCCCATCTCCACAGGCCAGTTTGGAATTATCCTTCCCCTATAAAATGGGTCCATGTGAGAATAGGCAGTACCTTAACATTGTCAAGGACTGGGTCTGGCAAGGGCTCCACCCAGAGCTCAGCCAACCTCAGCCCCAGCTTAGGACTCTGCCCCTCAGCCTCCAACATGGCGGACTGACACCCCATATTCCCTCACTGCTGCCTTCTTCCCATTCAGTACTGTCATGTGCTTGTGTCCTGGCTTCCTCTAGACCCACTGGAGTCTCTTTCTTCCTCTCTTCCATGCCACCCCAGAGGGAATCCAGCAGTTTTATTCCATGTGGCCATTAGAGCAGCTGCTTCCCTTTTGTCTACAAGGGTTCCCTGAGGACATTGGTCCTCTCATACCCTCACCTGTGACCTGTATGTGGTCTTTAATGGGGTCACCACCAAGTCCACTCCAGCCAGAGCCTCAAGCCCAAGACTGTACCCTGAGCCTGGTCCCAAGAGTGTCTACATGGGGGAATAATCCTCTTTGCCCTTCCCAGAGCCTCCTGTCCCTATGTCCTCTGCTCCCCAGGTCCCAGGGCCACAGTGATGCCTCTGACTGCCAGGTAGAGTGCCCTGTTAGGCAGTTTCAGGTTTCCTTGTAGACCTGGCCCTATCCAGCCTGGCTCTGAGATGGGAGGTAGATCATGAGGGCAGATGGGTATGTATAGACATGGTGTCTAGATAAGATACCTCCACGGCAGTGACTAGACCACCCACACTCCCAAATATGTTTGTGTATAACCAAGGATCATGGCTGAAGGGACCACATTGGACCCTCTGGGTTTTTCTCTGTCTCAAGGGCTGGAGAAAAATAAGGGGAAAGGGGCATCACCCTAGTTGGCTGGCACTTCCATGCTTAGGTATCACCTAAGTCTTGACTGCTTTGACTTTAACCCCTAACCTGAGTTTATCGAACCAGTTGCTGTGGCACTCTGGAGTTCTGTCCCTTCTCCCCTTACCTACCCAGGGACTGATGCAGAGCTGGGAGGGAGAGGCCACTCCTCTTGGCCGAGGTGCCCAGTAACCATGCCTGCCTCCCTAGGCTCATCTTTGGCACCCTGTACCCAGCCTATTCTTCCTACAAGGCCGTGAAGACAAAAAACGTGAAGGAATATGTGAGTGTGTATGACCCTTCATCTCCCATCCAGCCCACATGCAGAGATAGGGGAGGACTGTAGGTCACATTACAGATGGGGTGACATTGTATCAATGCTATTGGCACTAATGAGACCCTGGTTCAAAGGAGGTTCCTGTGTATTTCTTTCCCCATGTCTGGTGTGACCCTTAGGCAAAGTCTAGGTCTTGAGTGTTCCTTCCCCATAGAACCTCCAGAGGCCTCTCCAGGCCCCAGCCAACGCTGCTCTCTCTACCCTTAGGTGAAATGGATGATGTACTGGATCGTCTTTGCTTTCTTCACCACGGCTGAGACACTCACAGATATCATACTCTCCTGGTGAGGTCCAGCATCCCCTCCCTGCATCTTGGGGTCCAGGGCTTCTGACTTTCTCTAAACAGCCAGCCAAACAGATTGAGACCCAGGGTGGAGACCACAGTTTCATGGGGTCTGGCTATCCCCCGCCCCATCCAGGCCTGGTTTGATCAGCAGAATAAGAACAAACATACCCCCCACACTTCTTTCTGGTGGCAGCCAAAGCACCACAATAGAATTCAGGAAAGCTGTTTCTGCCAGACCTTAGGCAGGTGATAGCTCTCCTATTTGTAAATGAGTCAGTCCTAAACACATTGGATGCTTGTATTTCAAAAACATTTTCTAGACTCTACTAGACTATGTATGAACACTTAGAGGACAAAGAATGTCTTCATCACCTGTATATTCACAGCAGGCACTCAAAAATGTTTAATGAATGGGCAGATGCCTGTTGGAAGGGAGACCAACATAGCACAGTACACTGGAAGTTAAAAGAAGAGAGTTTTACAGAGAGGTAGAAGACAAAAGATCATTATTTGTAGATTACAGTAAATCCTCATTAAGTCATCGATAGGTTCTGCAACTTGGAGTAGTAATGTGGTAATATATAACCAAACTAATTTTACCATAGGCTAACTGATACAAATAAGAGTTAAGTTCTTACCTCATCTCATGAGCATAGTAACAAAATGATATTGAGTGAATATTCAAGGACCTACAATACAAGGGTCTAAAGTCTTTGAGAAAAATAATTTTAGCAGAGGAAAGAAAGTAGGTTAAAATTGAGGGCAGTGAATGTAGTTGCCTCTTAACTAACACAAGCAAAGGAGAGAGCTTTGATGAGGGCTCTGTGAGAATGGAGGAGACCTGCATGAAGGAGTATATGGCCAGAGAGGGAACTGTGGGTAATGGAGAACAATCCTTAAAAGCAAGGGGCATGTCATGGTAGCAACAGATGGGATCCAGAGCACAGCTAGAGAAGCCCATCTTTGTGGGAGGGAGGGAAGGAGGAGAAGGGGATAAGGATGCAAGAGGAGACCTGTAAGATTGACCCCAGGACAGAAGAGTGGGAGGTCTTCTGTCAGGTCGAGAAGGCTGAGGACTCAGAAAAGGGCCAGGGAGCCACTGCTGAGGGATATTCCTGCTGGGCTCACTTCTCACATTCCCACTTAGGGTCACAGCCATACCCCACCAGTCCCCTTGAGATTAGAAACGATCATGTGGTGACACTAATGCACTAAGGGATGTGAGGCCAGCTAAGGTCATACAGGGGATCAACACACCTCCTGACGCCCTGTCCCAGGCTTTGCCTCTTACTTTTGTCCCCTCAACAGGTTCCCCTTCTACTTTGAGCTCAAGATCGCCTTTGTGATATGGCTGCTGTCCCCTTATACCAAGGGCTCCAGTGTACTCTACCGCAAGTTCGTGCACCCAACACTGTCCAACAAGGAGAAGGTTTGCCCCTACTCTGCTTCCCAGCCAGCCCCCCAGGCTAAGGCAACCCACAGCCTGCAGCCACATACATTCCTGGCCCTCCCTGTGGGTGCCCAGAGCCTGAAGTGACCTAGTAGGACCCTGGCCTCCTGCAACAGGCCATGCCTTTGTCCAGATGTGAACAAGATCAGGGCAGGGCCTGGCAGCAGGGCCCACCCCTCACCTCTTCCTTCTTCCCTTCTCAGGAGATCGATGAGTATATCACACAGGCCCGAGACAAGAGCTATGAGACCATGATGAGGGTGGGCAAGAGGGGCCTGAACCTGGCTGCCAATGCCGCGGTCACTGCTGCTGCCAAGGTGAGATGGGTGCAGACCCAAGCTCCTGGGGTCCCCCCTTGTTCATTGCATCCCCCTGGGCAGATCCTTTTGCATCCACCCTGTCCTGAGTGCTATGAAGGTTTGGGGCTGGTGCAGCTCAGGGTTCCACTCCTGGCTCTACCACACTCATACTAAGTGACTTTCACTCTTTGAGCCACAGTTTCCTCATCTTTCCAAAGGAAAAGTACGGCCCCAGCCTATAAGTGCTGCCATAGGACTGGATGAGGACAGTGTGGGAAAGGCACTGAGCCCAGTGGCTGCCCAGTGCCCCATGGTGACCTCTGTCTCCACCCCGCCCCTTCCTCCTGTTCTCCTGGTGCGTGGTGGTGACCCTAGGGCCAGGGGGTGCTATCAGAGAAGCTCCGAAGCTTCAGCATGCAGGACCTGACCCTGATCCGGGACGAGGATACACTGCCCCTGCAGGGCCCTGACGGCCGCCTCCGACCCAGCCCCAGCAGCCTCCTGGACACCATAGAGGACTTAGGTACAGGCAAGGCCCAGGGTTGGACATGGGGGCACAAGGGCAAGGAGGTGGCCGGGTGAGAGAGACACCCGTAAACCCCTGTTCTTTTCTTCCCACAACCAGGAGATGACCCTGCCCTGAGTTTAAGGTCTAGCATGAACCAGGCAGATACCCGGACAGAGACCTCTGAGGATGATATGGGAGACAAGGCCCCTAAGAGGGTCAGATCCATCAAAAAAGTGCCCAAAGCTGAGGTGAGAGCCCAGGCCAGAGCTTGGGGAGCTGGGGAAGGGGCGGTGGCTCCAGGATGAGCACTCTGTTTTGCTCCCTCCTTCCCACAGCCACTGGCTTCCAAAACACCGAAGACCCGGCCCAAGAAGAAGACCTCGGGTGGGGGCGACTCAGCTTGAGGTCTCAATGCCCCACAGGCTACAGAGCCCCTGCTCCACACTGTGCCCGTAGCCCAAGTGTCTCAGGCCCTAGGGCCTTTCAGATGGCTGTTTCTGGTGCCTGCCCAGTGGCCACTCCTCTGGAAGAGCCTGGAAAAGAGGAGGGAGGTCCTGCTGCGGGGGGCTGAGGGTAGAGGCTTGAGCAGGAGCTGAGGACTAAGCCACCCAAGGAGGTGAACCATCATTCTCCCTGCTCCAGCCCTGCCCGCCCACCCAGTGCCTTGCTAAAATCCATGGCCATCCACTTCTCTGAGGTCCTAACGTGCACCTACTGCTCTCCATGGGGTAGGGGTGGGGGTGTAGTCACAGCCCAGATGGCCAGAGATGGGCCTGAAGATACCTGGGAAAGGGATAGAGTAGGAAAGGTCTCTGGGAACCTGGGCAGGGGCTCCAGGCCACAGTTGTGAATGAAGAACAGAGACTTAGTGTGTGCTTAAATGACCAGGATGGCCAGGCCAACTGGGGACATTGGGTAGGGCTGTGTGCTACATGAGCCCATAAAAAGAGGTGGGGTTCCAGGACTGTGTGTGAGAGAGTGTGTTTGTATCTTTCTGGGTCTAGGGCTAGGGGGTGGGAGTGTGGAGTGTAAAAGACTTTTTCTCCAGCAGTGACCATCCCCCACCCTCAGCCCACAGCCAGCTGTCCCTTCTCCCCACCCCAGCCCTCCTTTCTGGTCTCTGAGCCTCAGAGGACCCCAGCACATGAGAGAATAGGGCTCCAAGGGGGGACCTCTCACATTCCCTGTCCTCAATTCTTTTTCACCTCCTCTCATTCCTGCCATGCCCCTGGACTGGGGTAAGGCCCACTGACGAGGCCCCTGCTGAGGTGGTTCCTTTCCTCCTCCCCTGGGGGCCCACCCTTGTGTCCCCCATGATCCTCCTCTTGTGCCAAGCAGACTAGGCCCCCTGTGAACAGACCCACTCGCTGCCCAGCTTCTGCCCGTGACTTCTGTCAGGGCCAGGAGGAATGTATAAAGAAGAAAAATTGAGGAGCCAAGGGACTCCTAATTCTGTGGAAAGTAGATGCTCATTGGACCTTTGGCCCTGGATGAGCCAATAAACTGAATTCTGGCACCTCATTTATTCTAGCCTCTGTGCTTTGTTTGTGCCCCACCTAGTCCACAGGTGGGAAGGACCTGAAGCATGAAGCAGGACCAAGCTGTGGGAGGGAGGGGTAAGATGTCAGACTGTGAATCCAAAGAGCTCTGATTCCCAAGGTAAGAGATAGGCTTGAGCTGGTTCAGTCTGGGAGAATGGTTTGGGGGTTCAAGATAGAGCCAGGGCACTGGAATGGGCCATGAATGATAATACATGGCAAGTGCTGGGTGTAAGCACTAGGGATAAAGACCCCGATGAGGCCTCCAGGGGAGAGAGGATAGGCTGCTGGGCAGAGCTGGAGGACTGGAAAGCCACAGTGCCTAGCAAGGCTAAAAAATGTTAGCGGGGCCTTGTGAGCCAGAGACTCTGAAAGGAGGAGAGAAGTGGGTTGAGGGAACAGGTGGAGATGGGGAACCAGTCCCGTGGTTCATGTCTGACCCTGGGAACAGACAAGGAGGACAGGTACCCAAGGACTAGTGCAAAATAGGTTGTTCATGTGGCCCCAGAAGGGAGGGACCGAGCCTTGAGCTGCTGAGCTAGGTTAGAGAAAAGAAGGAGGTTGTAGGACTTAGACTCTGAGCTTTGGGAGGTAGAGCCAAGGCCACCAGGGACGAAGGGGCACAACCAGCTAGGATGAGACCTTGGAAGGCAGAACTCAGGAGAAGGGAAAATATGCTAGGGGAGTAGAAGCAGCATCAGAAGATGAAAAGAGTGGAGAGGGAAGGGGGAGGGAGGGGAAATGGTGCAGAGAAAGAACAGCTCAGCCTGTGGAGGGAAAATGGAGGAAGCCAAGCATAGGCTGGGGTGTGGATGGCAGGGGGTGAGGGGTGGGGGGCACCTACTCAGAGGCTCCGGCCCCAAGGTTGGCAAAATGCCCCTATACCAGGCTTTCCTCTCCTTTTCCTGGCATCATAGGGTATGTCCTCCTGCCACACTTGAGCCAAGCTGGCCAAGAACATCCAGAACTGAGGGTGCAGGAGAGGTGGGGTGTGAGATACCCTTTTCATCTTCCCTGGAATCCTCCAGTCATCAGTCTTCCCAAAGTCATTCTTTTTACCATTGGTATCTGAGCAAATGGGTCCTCCTCTATCAGAAAGAAGTATCAGAGGAGAGACTTTCTTGTTCTAGGAAGATCTCCAGAGAATAATATGCTGCAGTCTCATGCTAGCAGCTACCATATGGTCAGGAAACCAGGTTAGGCCCTCCCTAACCTAAATCCCATCTGCAGTATAACACACACACGCACCACGCACTCACGCACACACATACTCAGATACACACTTGCACCCACAGTGACCAGTAGCTAAGGAGGTCACTGCCAGATTCCGCATTGCCAGGCTCTCCATGAACATCTGAGTTTCCCTGTGTCAACAGGAACATGCTCAGCTTTTCAAGCTCATTCGTTCGTTGCCATGGAAACATTCAGTTTCTTAGAACTCGGCACAGTGCCTGGCCTCTGTGGTTCAGGGGAGGAGACGAGAGATGGAAGGTGACAAAAATCATGGGTGTAAAGGCTCCTAGGAGGAAGCTGGTGGGATATATCTGGGTCTAGGTGACCCCTTGCTATTTCATTCCCTGGGATCATCTGCCCTCTCCCCTCTGCCTCAGTAGATCCCTTTAGGCAAGGGGAGTGGGGAAGAGAGGTCAGAATAGAGATGTATGGCTAGAGCTATGTGGAGGGCGCTTGATCACTGCCTAGGTCCCCAGTGGGCATTGAGAGAGAATTAGCTTTGCAGTAGGAGCTGTGTCTCACACCTAGACCACATTGGGGACACCAGACAGCCCTCCAGACCTGAGGTTTCTGGTTAGAATGGCCTCAGGCCTGGAGCTGGTTCAGCTGGCTTCTCTTCCCTTTTATCTGTGTGCCCCACACCCAGAGAACCTGCTTAAAATGGGATTTCCAGGCCATGACGTCAGAGGAAAGCTAGAAGCTCCAGCCTGTGCCAGCTTTTCCTTGATCAGCAGAACTGAGCCCAGCTTTGCTCAGCCTGGAGGAAAGGGGTATAGGGATAGGAGGCAGGAGCACTGGGAGCTCTGGGCCATGGTCCCCACATTGTGGCATCCAGGATAACAGAGAGAGACTGTTTCCAGGCCAAAATCCAGGGCTAGCTCCCCGCTACCTTAAATTTCAGCCAGTACATGATCACCTCCCTCCAAAATTCCCCCAGTTTTTCCCTCTCTGAGTTGGGTCGGGCCTTCCTGGAGGAGGAAGGCACCTCAACTTAGAGTCATTTGGGTTCTGCCTGAAAGCTTGTCTCATATTTTGGGTGGAGGCAGCAATGAAAGGCAGCCTGCAAGGAGAAAAAAGTCCACTAGGTGGCGAAGCTCCCTCCCAGTGTGAAATTCCCTGGCCCCAGCAGGGGACAATATTTCCTGCAGCCAGTCCACTTAAGTTCAGGTGAACAGGATGCCCCATGCCCCACTCCCTGGAGCTGGAGGTTCATAAAGAAAGCATTCTTGCAAGTAGATAGGACAGCTATGGATTCTCAAACAATCACCAAGACCAATTTGTGTGTACACTCCCTGCCCACAACCCATAGGAGGTCAGACCCATACTCCCATTAGGTAAGGATCAGACATACCTGGGAGCAGGAAACTTTCCAGGCTGACCTAGGTAGGGCCCTACAGCCTAAGGTACCCAACCTAGGCTTCTGAAATCGCATCTAGAGAGGTTTCTGGAGCTGATGATCAGTTGGGGAGAGGGACTCAAGATGCGGCAAGGGGTAGAGAACTTGGGAGGGGCAAGATTCCCTGGATATAATCTCCCTGATAGCCACACTGTCAGTCCCAGGCCTGCCCCAGTTTTTCCTGTCCCCTGCCCCTTCCCTTATTTTCAGCTGAGGTACTGTGGAGCTAAAAAAAGACATCCTAATCCCTAAACCATGGAATCTCAAGGTATTTTTGCAGAAGCCCAGGCTGGGGGTCTTCAATAATCTAACTTTCTCCAACCTCTTTCCCAAACTGACCCCACCAGCCCTGTTTCCCTAATGAATTACCCTCTTCCTTTGTCCCAACCAGATGAGTGATTAATAAATAATGCTGCCTGAAATATTGATGGGAAGTTTTACACCAGGATCCTTTAGCTGTGCCTGTCACTGGGGAACTTGAGAACTGACAGAGAAATGCATGGACCCTAGACAGCTTTTTTCTGTCTCTGACTACTGAAGGTCTCACTTTGCCAAGATTTCGACCTGTTCCCATCTCAGCCAGAATCATGATTCACTCCTATCAAGTAAGAATAGGAAAGTTCCCCCAGAGACTGACTCATCCAACCCCCTGGGAAGGATGGAGTAAGCTAAACCAAGCAGAGACCCTTCTTGATACCTATGTCTCCTATGATGCAATTGAGATCCCATTTCCTCTGTTTCATGTCCACCTTGGACATGCTAGGTCCAGATTTCTGAGTGATGACTCAGAAGGACACCTGCAACTTCCCTGCCTCCCCACTTCAACTATTGAGAGCCTGAGCAGAAGAGACTTATGTGCTCCCGACTTCTCTGGCCTAGGTTACTTCATCTAGTTTTGCTCTCCATGGAAGGAGAGGAGAGAGGATCTGGAGGAGGAGCTGGACGGTCTTGAGCCCTCTTGGGTGCACCACACCTGATTCTAGCACTGTCTGTAGAAGCTTGATCCACTCCAATCTTTGCATGTGCACTGCTTTCTGCCAAGCACTCTCGTTCCCCTGCTCCACGCAGTCAGCTCCTGCATGTGCTTCAAGTCTCAGCTTAGATGTGACTCCCCTATTCCACTCCCCCCAGGCCCCTGTGGCATCCTGCTCCTCCTCCCTGAGACATTGTTTGGGCATTGCCTATTTCCTCAGGACAATGAAAGCTGGAGCATAGGCAATGGGTCTGTCTTGTTCACCACTATTTCCTCAGCATCTAGTTTGGTGCCTGGCATACATGTAGTAAGCACTCAGCATATTTTTGTGGAACGTTCGAATGATGTCCCTGCAGTACTCCTGGAAAAACACCAACTTTCAAACCTCAGCATCTCTCTGCTGAGCTGTTTGCCTGCACCTGAGGATGGGTGTCGGTATGAACAGCAGCTGCCCACATCAGTCCCCTCCCTCTGATTGCCCCAGCATGTGCTCAGGCTCACTTGCTCTCCTTTTCTCTCTCACACACACAGATGGGAGTCAGCTTTCCAGCCACATTCAGTTCTCACTTTAATTCAAAAGCTAAATTGGGAAGAAGAGCAGCTTCACACTCCTAATTTAGCCCGGGAGAGAAAAAGGGAGATAGCCTGGATGTTGCCAGGGGAAAAGAGAAAGTTGGGCCTGAGGTGGGGGAGTGGTGGCAAACATACCCAGAGCCCAAGAGAAGACAATGAAACCCCCACCACCCAGCTTCTAAAAATAAATCATCCAGAGCCATGACCCCAGAGTGACCTCTAGAAAGCCTCATTTCTATCCCAGTGTAGCCATTCTAGGCATTATCCCAGTCTAGGGGTGGGCAGAAGAGACTCTAATTATCAAAATTATACAAAGAGGGAGATGCTGCTGCTGGTCGCCAGAAGTAGGAAACCAGGAAGTACTTCTTAAATCTAATTTTAATCCCTCTCTGTGATAGCTGAGATGGATGATGAACAAAAACAGAGTCCACAAATAAGTCCTTGCCCACTAATACTCATAACAGCATTACTCACTATAGTCAAAAGATAGAAACATCCCAAATGTCCATCAAAAGATGAGCAGATAAACACAATGTGGTATATCCATACAATGGAATATTATTCAGCCTTAGAAAGGAATGAGATTCTGCCACTCGCTACAACATGTGTGAACCTTGAGAACAGTATGTTAAGTAAAATAAGCCAGTTTCAAAAGGACAAATATATTTCACTTACATGAGGTACCTAGAATGGGCAAATTCATAGAGATAGGAACTATAACAGAGGTTATCAGGGACTGGGGGAGGGAGCAGGATGGGGAATTACTATTTCATGGGTACAGAGTTTCTCTTTGGGGATTATTAAAAAAAAAGTTCTGGAAGTGGATGGTGGTGATGGTTGCACAACACTGTGAATGTATTTGATGCCTCTGAATAATTTGTACACTTAAAAATGGTTAAAATATGTTATGTGTATTATACCACAATAAAAATTTTTAAAAGACACTGAGTCCAATGTCAGCTTCAAGATATAGTCATCTGCCACAATGGCTCTCTCTGCAGCTGAACCAAAGTGAAAATGGGTCCTATGAGTTGCAAAGATCTCCTCTCTTTGCCTGCTGATAGGAGCAGAAATACTGCCTCTGCCCAGAGCAAAGCCAAGGCCCCTCTGCGGATATTCCTAGGGAGAGGAACTAACTCTCCATCCCTCTTATTACCACTCGGTTAGTGTGATAATCTGGATGGAGGAAGCTCTTCCTTCTGGTCATGAGTGCCAGCTTCCTCTTCAGTCACTCATTTTGAAGTTGCCCTAAAACAGGGTTCCCATATGGGTGGAGTAAGGGGATGGTTGGAGAAGAAAAAAGAGAGGGCCCATCATTCCAATCTCTCCAACCACACTACTGCCACTGTACCAATGGAAATGAACGCACTTTGGGCTGACCTGCCCGTCAGCAAATTTGGGTGTCAGTTTTTTCTTGCTCTCTGCATCTAACTGGGAGGCCCCTGAAGGGAATCTGTGACAGCTGGTGCTGATGCATCCAGCCCTCGCCCTCTCTCCTGGACTGTTGCATAGTTTCCTGGCTGGTCTCACCACTAGCCCTTCCCCACCCAGCCTCCTGCCATTATTTTAAAATGGCCAGTTGGCTTTCTGATCTCCTGGGAACCACTTCAGTGGGTGGGGGCTGGATTAGGGACTCCCATTGTCACTGTGCTTCCCCCATGAGAGCGTGGATCACACTGTTGTACTGGCTTGTTTACTAGTCTGTGTCCCCTACTACACTGTGAACTACAAAAAGAGTACCCTTCTTACCTCTCTTTGAATCTTTAATGCTTAGAGAAGAGTAGATGTTTTATAAATAGCTGTTGAATGAATGAATTAAAATGATTTGTTCACATGTCTGTCTCCCCTATTCCACTTGACTCAAGAATCCCTGTAGAGTGAAAGCTTTGTACGACTCATCCTGGGACCCCAGAGAAGAGCTCTTGGTATGAGCTGGGCTTCAGCTAGAGGGTCTTGAAGTCAGTGTTTGGACTGGAATCCTGGCTCCACCATTGCCCAGCTCTCTGACCTTGAACAAATCGCCTGTTCTCTCTGAGTCTGTTTCCTCATCAATGAAATGGGAGTGAGAATGCATTGTGAGGCATTGTGAGGCCATATGTCTGTCAAGTGTTCAGCACAGAGCCTGTCATATCGTAAATGTGTCTTGGGGTTAGGGGGAGTGAGAGAATGCATCTAGAGATTAAGAAAAATTAGAGAAAACAAGCACCAACACGAATTGCTCCATCCTTGTGTTTGGAGGTAGAGGCAAGGGGTGAGGCCAGTGTCAGAGCAGGGTAACCCCAGGGGCTGCCTGTCCCTTCCCTTCCTCCCCCTCACACCAGGTCTACAGAGTTCAAGCTCACCCGCCGCCAGCTGAGCAGCCCCGGTTCTGGGTGGTGGTTAGGGGCCAGAAATAACCTCGGTTGCTATTCCTGCCTTTCTGGGCTGGATGGGAACACTGCCTTTCTAATCTAAAGGCTGCTCTAGACTTCCTGCACATCAGTGGATTCTTATGTAACATTCCCCTCCCTCTGCCTGCCTAACGAGCTTCCAGAGATTTCTGCAGCCTGCTTTGCTGCACATTCAGTTGGGAGTTAGGAAAGCAAAGAATTCACCACAGGCTGGATTGTCCTCTAAGCCCAGGGTCCTGCCGGCCCTAGCCTGGGAAAGAGCATAAGGCACGTAGAGACTGATGTCTAAGGACAACAGCAGTTGCTTTCTGCATCTGCAGGGCACTCTGGGGCAGAGAGAACCTAGAGAACCCTATCTAAGTGTTCACCTTTCTCCACCCACTCCCTCTGCCCTTAATAGACCCTCTGTGCCACCTCCCCAAGTTTTTGTGCCCCACTGTCTTCCACTTGAGGCCTAACCTAACTCTGACTGGCATATGTTTCCTCAGGGAGACTCTGAGGACAACAGCCTAGACCCCAACTCTCTCAGGCAGGCCCCCAACCCTGGGCCAAGTCCTCCATGATCTCTTCCCAACAGTCCCTGGAGCCCATCTGGAGTATGCCAGGCACCCTCTTCAAAGACCAGGGGAGCCCTCCTCTGCTGGGCCCTTCCTAGAACTTCCCTTCACCTATCCTAGGACTCGGTTTACCTCTGGCACCCAGTCCCCCACATGTAATTGGAGTATATAAGATGGCGCATACTCCAACACTCTAGATGATTCTCTCATTTCCCCTGTCTTTCTCTGTGTCTCTTTTTCCCCCACCCTCTCAGTGTACCTTCTGTCCCACCCTATACCTGGCCTCTTCAGGTTTCTTCTCAAGACCCTCCCTGAGGTGGGAGCAGAGCGGCCCCCAGACCCATCAATGGCTAGGCCCTCCATGTTTCCAGCAGAGCCTATCAGCCATCGGAAAGTGTGACAGGCCCCAGACAGAACCAAAAAAAGAGTCACTTCCTGAGCCCCAGGGCTGGCCTCAGCCGTGGCAAACCACGATCTGAGCAGCACATGTGGGTGCTGACGTAGCCTGGGGCTGGGGAGAAGGAAGCGGCAATGGAAAAAGGGGCTTGTTTTCTTCTGAGAGCTGCAGGCTGCTCAGCCCAGGGTCAGGTGTCTGAGACATGATGGTTCCCACTGGCTTTCTCCTGGAGCTCGGGCTGCCATGGACAAGCTCAGTTCTTTTTTCACCTCTGCCTCCTCCTCCACCCCTGTTTGCAAGGAAAATCTGAGCACAGACAGCAGCTCAGACCTGCAGATCCTCCAAGGGCCTCTGTCCTTTCCCAGGGCTTCTGGCACCAGTCACCTGGCGGGCAATGTCTGAGAGTCCCAGACTTATCCCTAAACATAGCTTGAAGCCCCATGGTCACTTAGGTGCAGGAGTGGCTCAGAGCCTTCTTTTGCCCCAACCTGGTTTCCTTTAGGCCCTAGGCCAGTTGTCCTATCCTTGTGGTTGGTCACAAGTTGGGCGCTCACAAGCCCAAGCTGAGATTTGGCTCCTTGGAAGGGGACAATTCTCTTTAGCATGTCTCTTTTCCTTCCTGTCCCCGCAGTCATAGCAAACAGAAGAGTGCCACTGCCAAAAGACAGACCAGAGGATAGTGGAGAAAACTCAGGTGTCCCCAGCTCTGCTGCTGAGAAGGCAGGCCAGCAACATAACCCTACCCAGGACAGAGGCTTTCAGGCCTTTCTTCTCACTGACTGCCCCATCACAGAGAAGGCTTAGGTCTGGGCAACGTATAGGGGTTTGGAGCCAGTTCCTCTTACTGTTCCTGGGCAGAAGCTGCCTTCCAGGGGCATACATCATGGAGGCTGGGCAGGGTTGGGAAGGCCAACTCCTCTTCTGTATAAGCTATGGAGGTCAGAACAAGGGAGATGAGAATAGAGGTATACAGTTGAACCCTAAACATTCTCACTGTCCACACCTTAGCCTGAAGCTCCAGCCTGATCATGGTCAGACCTCTTTCCCTCCTCAGGCCTTTACACAACTGTCCCTTTTGCCTGGAATAATCTCCCTATCACACTCCTCTATACAGAGTTGGTTTTCTCTCATTTTTTACATCTTTGCAGAAACATCACCTCCTCTGAGATGCCTTCCTTTACCTTTCTAGTATGTCACAATTATCATACTGTGAAAATTTCCATTTTAGTTCCCTGTTTAGTTCCATCTATCCTGGTGGTTTTCAGGAGGGCAAACTACTTCTGCCTTCCTCATTGTGAAGTCCCCAAGACTTAGCACCAAATCTGATACAAGCAAAAGCCAATACTTTTTTTTAATTTTAAGAATGAATGTTTTATTCAATCTTCTCTCCTACTACTTCCCAATAGAAACCCTTTCTACTCCAGTCTTTGTTTCCCAGACAGGCCACACATAGCCTGCCCTGGCCATCGTACCCCCAGACCTGACCTGAAAGTACCTCTCACTTCCTCACCACAAAATTTGATCCTTCTCATGTTTTTTCTCCTCCAAAATCTCTTCATCTTCCCTGCCCTCCTCCCAGTTCCCTGAAACCTTCTGTAACTGACTTTTGGTGGCTAATGGGGTTGCTTCCTATTCTTAATTCTTGTGTAACATGGTATTCAGGCTCCTTCTACTCAACCATAAGCTCCTTAGAGACAGGGGCCTATGCCTTAGGCCTTATTCTCAGGTCTTGCCCACGGTTAGTCCTAAGAAAAAGTTTTTGTTGTATTAACCAGAACCTTTTTGGTTGTAACATAAATTGAAACGAACTTGTTTTCTGTTATTAAATAAAAGAGGAATTCACTGGCCTGCATAACTAAAATGCCCAGGCTGTATCCAGAGACTTAGTTTCTGTGGGTAGAGCTCTTCTCTCTGACTTCCTCTGCTCTGGCTTCAGTCTCAGGTAGGCTCTCCAGTCCTAATGGCAAGATGGCCTTCAAGCTCACATTCCAAAGGCTGTGTACCACCAGGGAAAGAATTTCTCTTTTTCAAGGGTTCCAGAAGATGTCCCAGAAGTGATTTGCATTGGCCTGGTTTGAGTCATGTGCCTGTCTTAACACAATTGCCATGGCTAGGGAGATGGAATGCTCTTAGACTGGAGCTTCCTAGACATACCCACTCCGAGATGTAGGATGGGGTTATCCTCCCCAACCACATGGATTGGAATGATTCCCCAAAGGAAATCGCTGGCTGGGGAGTAGTTATAAAAAGAAAATTGGGCACACAAAACAAAAATGTAGACTATAAAGATTTCCAGAGCCCAGCTTCAGTGAAGACCTTAAAATACCTTAGGTCAGCTTGCACATTAGAGTGAATGGGAACCAGCTTGCCCTGGCTGGAGAAGAAGGATGTACTCTTGGGGTCTGGGCAGGTCTCAAAGGACAAAAACGGGATTCTAGGATGAGGTGCCTGCTCAGATCTGGCATTCACAAGCTCAGGAAGATTATGACCTAGTTGGTCTAGGGTAAAACCTTTGTCAGAGCTTCATGAGTGATTCTGCTGCACAGTCAAGGTTGAAAATTTCTGCTTTAAGAAATAACGCTCTGCTGTAGCAAGGATTCGAATGAGCTCTTCAGGACAATGTCCTCTGTGTTAGAATCGGAATGTTTCTCCCTCTCTGTACAACTTCTCAGAAACGGATCACTGGGGTTTGCTTGGAGGCTGAGAATGGGTGGGTGAACTGTGGGTGACCCTGTGGGTCAAAAGCCCCTGAAAATAACAATAACTACTGTTTGTTGAATGCCAACTGCAAGGCAGTCACTGTGCTTTGAGACTCCACAGATGCAAGGCAGTCCATGTTAGTTTCAGTTTTTCACAAGGATTCTTCCATGTGAGTATCATTAACATTAGCCCTATTTTACAGTTGAAGAAAGGGAGATACAAAAAGCCTGGCTGAGGTATTCCACCAGGGAGTGGCAAAATGGGCATTCAGACACAGGACCATCTGACCTTGCCTAGCCTGGCTTTCCGCCCTGCAGAAGGCCTCAGAGGGGTACATCACTCCTGTCCCTAACGGACAACTTGATAGGTAGGGGGTGACAGTGGGCCTCCTACGCCACCCTAGACACTTGGGATGGGGAGCTCAGACCTAGAGCAGAGAGACAAGGAAGTCCTGCTTTTGCTAGATTCCTTAAATAGATTTTTATAATAAAACGTCCTAGGGGGTGGGGTGTGAAACAGAGGGATGAAGTCAAAGAGACTTACAACCCCATTCTCAACCCTCACTCAAACCCCCTGACCCCGACCTCCTGAGGCTGCTTGGGTTCATGGAGACCTTGACCTGTCTCCTTCCCTTTAGGTATCGTCAGCACTCTTCCACACGCACACTTTATGCTTCCTTTTCAAATTCAGAAAAACAACACCTCCCCTGGATTCAGAGCTAGTACTGGAGCCTTCCGCTCCCGGAATCCCTGTTCTCTTTGGGGCGCGAACTTGACTACGGGTTATAAAGGACGGGGAGGACTACCCTGTTCGCGTCCGGCTCCCGGGAGACCTGCGGAAATCATTCCCGCCTACACCCCGAACTCGGGGAGAGGAGTGTTGTCCCGCCCCGAGTCTAGTCGCCTCTGCGGTGGCGGATCCCCAGGGACTGCAGGGAGAGCCCAGTCTGCAGCGCCTGCTCAGTTCGCGCTTACTGCGTCTAAGGCTCCCCCGGCCTGGCTCCGCGCCCAGCTCAGGAGCGGGGAGGGGGAGCAAGAAGGCTGCGGAAGAGTCCGCTTGGCCGGGGGATCCGAGAACCGAGCTGCAGAGGGGCCTCCAGAGGGCAGCACCAAGCCGCTAAGCAGGTCCTCTCTTCGTGCTAGCCTGGGGTCCCCAGACTGCCCTTAAGGAAGCACCCCTTTCAGATTCACGCACTGTCCACCCCACCTCCACCTTTTCCGCATAAAGATGGGAAAGTCTCCCACCACCACAACGACCACCAGCTTCTGGTGAGAATAGGACTCAGGTCTCTCCTAGGGCAGTCAGGTTCCCTCATCTGGTCGCCCAGAGGTGGGCTCTTCCCCAGAGGAGACCAGGGAACAGCCTTTCGGTTTCGGGTGGCGCAGAGGGATGCCCAGGTTCCAACATCCTATTGGCAGATGGCGGAGAAGCAAGAGCTCACCGCAACGCACAGGAGCCATCTGGCTATTATTTCCTAGCCTCAGTTTCCCCGGTGACACCTGGAAAGGCACCGTGGCGTTAGTCGAGGCACCGGGTCAAGGCCCCGCCTCTCCAGGGCGGCCTCTGCCCCGGCCAACCCAGCCACTCCTCCCCTTCGCTCCCTCTTCGCTCCCACGGTCCCAGAGGTGGGCGGGCGGGCACTGGATGACGGCGGCAGAACCCCGGCCCGACTCGCCCTCGCCCCCGCCCAGAGCCGGGCTTCCCCAGTCCAGTCCCCGCCGGGGAGCCGCCTGAGCCAGGCACAGTTCGCCTAGAGCTCGGCGCCCGAGCCCTCCCTGCCTGGGCGTCCCCCGCTTTGGCGTGCGTTCGGGCTCCCGGCTTGGAACCAGGGAAGAGTGAGAGAGCCAAGGAGCAACAAGCACCGACCCGGAAACGCCATATAAGGAGCAGGAAGGATCCCCGCCGGAACAACCCTTATTTGGGCAGCGCCTAATTTGGAGCGGCCCGATATGGCCTGGCCGCTTCCGGCTCCGGGAGGAGGGAAGAAGGCGGAGGGAAGGGGCGGGGGCAAAGTCGGGAACTCTGGGGCAGCTTGAGCCCGGGAGTGCCCAGCTACTGCTTGAGCCTCGGGCTTTCTTGAGGCCTGGTTGCTGGGAGTGCGGGAGCAGGCGCAAGGCCCGGGGTGCGGGATAGTGGTGCCCACTGTTCTGGGATTGGGGGCTTCACGTCACTCCGGGTCCTCCCGGCCGGTCTTGCCATATTAGGGCTTCCTGCTTCCCATATATGGCCATGTACGTCACGACGGAGGCGGGCCCGCGCCGTTCCAGACCCTTCAAATAGAGGCGGATCCGGGGAGTCGCGAGAGATCCCAGCGCGCAGAACTTGGGGAGTCGCCGCCGCCGCCAGCTATTGCCTCCAGCTTCCGCCGTCCAGCACCGGCCCCTACCCTGGCCTCGGTAGCAGCGCCGCGTCCACACCGGCCGGCGGCGAGGGCAAGCCTGGGGACCCCAACTGCGTTCTCCAGTGTGTCCCGCGCCCCGCATGTGACCCGGCCAGGCCCCCGCGAGTGTATTCCCCGCAGCTCCAGCCCGGGGCTGCACCCACCCGTTCCAACACCAGCTCTCCAGCCCGCCGGTCCGGGATGGCCGCAGCCAAGGCCGAGATGCAGCTGATGTCCCCACTGCAGATTTCCGACCCGTTCGGCTCCTTTCCTCACTCGCCCACCATGGACAACTACCCTAAACTGGAGGAGATGATGCTGCTGAGCAACGGGGCTCCCCAGTTCCTCAGTGCTGCCGGGGCCCCCGAGGGGAGCAGTGGTGGCAGCAGTGGCAGCAGCGGGGGCGGTGGAGGTGGAGGGGGCAGCAACAGCAGCAGCAGCAGCAGCGCCTTCAACCCTCAAGGGGAAGCGGGCGAGCAGCCCTACGAGCACCTGACCTCAGGTAAGCGGTGGCCTAGGCCGAGAATTAGCCCCTTCGCCACCATCCTAGCTCCGTGGCCTTTGCTGCGCTTTCTTCTCCGCAGCGGTGCTCCTGGACCTCAGGGATTCAAGTGGGGTTTCCCTTCAATTTCTCGCATCCCCAGGGTCAAGTGTTAGAGGGATGCCTGGGGACATCTATCTCCACCTCCACCCTCCTCGTCCCTAGAGGTGCGCAGAGGAGCTAGCTTTTGTTTTGGATGGAGAGCTCCGGGGCTGCGTGGGTGGGTGGAGGTGGGGGGAGGGCTTGTTTTGATGAGAAGGGCCGCGCGCCCTACCCCCACCCAAAGGCTTGCCTTGCCTGCCGCCTGGCCACAAGGATGGACCCTGATCCTTGGCCAGGGATGTCCTGGCAGCCCTGGCAGAGTAGGGGACGTGCACTAGCGGTAGCCAAGGGGGTGCCGGCGGGAATCTCTCAGCCGCGCAGCCGCCGCTGCGGAGCGCTAGGAGCTGCAGTGGAAGGGGATTCTCCGTATTTGCGTCAGCTGTTGTTGAAATGGGCTTTGCCGCTGGAGCGGGTCCAGGAACATTGCAATCTGCTGCTATCAATTATTAACCAGTTCGGCAGTCAATGGTAGCCGGCTCGACCTCTTGCCTGGCAGCTTGGGTCCTCCTCGTCCTCCAGTGATTGCTCCCCAGTAACCAAGCCTCCTCTCTCTCTCTCTCTTGCCAGAGTCTTTTCCTGACATATCTCTGAATAACGAGAAGGTTCTGGTGGAGACAAGTTACCCCAGCCAAACCACCCGGCTGCCCCCCATCACGTACACCGGCCGCTTCTCTCTGGAGCCAGCGCCCAACAGTGGCAACACTTTGTGGCCTGAGCCACTCTTCAGCCTGGTCAGCGGCCTCGTGAGCATGACCAACCCACCCGCCACCTCATCCTCAGCACCATCTCCAGCAGCCTCCTCTTCATCCTCAGCCTCCCAGAGTCCACCCCTGAGCTGTGCAGTGCAGTCCAGTGACAGCAGCCCCATTTACTCAGCGGCACCCACCTTTCCCACACCTAACACTGACATCTTCCCTGAGCCACAGAGCCAGGCCTATCCTGGCTCCGCAGGTACTGCGCTCCAATATCCACCTCCTGCCTACCCTGCTGCCAAGGGTAGTTTTCAGGTCCCTATGATTCCTGACTATCTGTTTCCACAACAACAGGGGGACCTGGGCCTGGGCACCCCAGACCAGAAGCCCTTCCAGGGCCTGGAGAGCCGAACGCAGCAGCCTTCACTCACTCCACTCTCTACCATCAAGGCCTTTGCCACACAGTCTGGCTCCCAGGACTTGAAGGCCCTCAACACGACTTACCAGTCCCAGCTCATCAAACCCAGCCGCATGCGCAAGTACCCTAACCGGCCCAGCAAGACGCCCCCCCACGAACGCCCCTACGCCTGTCCGGTGGAGTCCTGTGACCGCCGCTTCTCCCGTTCAGATGAGCTCACCCGCCACATTCGCATCCACACTGGCCAGAAGCCCTTCCAATGTCGCATTTGCATGCGCAACTTCAGCCGCAGTGACCACCTCACCACTCACATCCGCACCCACACAGGAGAGAAACCCTTCGCCTGTGACATCTGTGGGAGGAAATTTGCCAGGAGCGATGAACGCAAGAGGCATACCAAGATCCACCTGCGGCAGAAGGACAAAAAAGCTGACAAAGGTGTTGTGGCCTCTTCTGCCACCCCCTCCCTCTCTTCCTACTCCTCACCAGTGGCTACCTCCTATACCTCCCCGGTCACTACCTCTTACCCATCCTCAGCCACCACCTCATACCCATCACCTGTGCCCACCTCCTACTCCTCTCCTGGCTCCTCAACCTACCCATCCCCTGTGCACAGTGGTTTTCCCTCACCCTCAGTGGCCGCCACATACTCCTCTGTTCCCCCTGCTTTCCCTGCCCAAGTCAGCAGCTTCCCTTCAGCTGTCACCAACTCCTTCAGCGCCTCCACAGGGCTTTCGGACATGACAACAACATTTTCTCCCAGGACAATTGAAATTTGCTAAAGGGAAAGTGGGAGAAAGGGAAAATGGAGAAAAAGAAACACAAGAGACTTAAAGGACAGGAGGAGGAAATGGCCTTATGAGGGTTTCCTCTTAGGCCAGATGGAGGTTCTCAGAGCGAGTCCTCCCCTCTAATTGACCCCAGGGTCAGTGTGGAAGGTCTGTTGACCAACAATCCTTTCTGCCCACTTTCCCTTCCTCCCATACTCCCTTTGAGACTTCAGCTGCCTGAAACAGCCATGTGCAAGTTCTTCACTTCTATCCAAAGAACTTGATTTGCATGGATTTTGGATATATCATTTCAGTATCATCTCCACCGTACTCCTGACCCCTTGCTCCCTTCAATGCTAGAAAATCGAGTTGGCAAAATGGGGTATGGGCCTCTTAGAGCCCAGCCCTGTACCCTTGTACAGTGTCTGTGCCATGGATTTTATTTTTCTTGGGGTACTCTTGATGTGAAGATAATTTGAATATTCTATTGTATTATTTGGAGTTAGGTCCTCACTTTGGGGGGGAAAAAAAAGAAAAGCCAAGCAAACCAATGGTGATCCTTTATTTTGTGATGATGCTGTGATGATTAAGTTTGAAGCTTTTTTTGAAACAGCAGCCTTCGGTATTAATCAGCATGTGTCAGAGTGATGTTCCGTTAACCTTTTTGTAAATATTGCCCGACTGTACTCTCACATGTGGCAAAATTTGGTTTGGTTTTTCTTTTTTTTTTTTGAAAGTGGTTTTTGTTTTCGTCCTTTTGGTTCAAAAAGTTTCACGTCTTGGTGCCTTTTGTGTGATGCGCCTTGCTGACGGCTTGACATGTGCCAGTGTGAGGAACGTGCTCACCTCTAGCCTTAAGGGGGGCAGGAGTGATGATTCGGGGGAGGCTTTGGGAGCAAAATAAGGAAGAGGACTGGGCTGAGCCTCAGTTCTCTGGAATGTAAGAAAACAAAATCTAAAAATCTGAACTCTCAAAAGTCTATTTTTTTAACTAAAAATGTAAATTTATAAATATATTCAGGAGTTGGAATGTTGTAGTTACCTACTGAGTAGGCAGCAATTTTTGTATGTTATGAACATGCAGTTCATTATTTTGTGGTTTTATTTTACTTTGTACTTGTGTTTGCTTAAACAAAGTGACTGTTTGGCTTATAAACACATTGAATGCGCTTTATTGCCCATGGGATATGTGGTGTATATCCTGCAGAAAAATTAAAAGGAAAATAAAATAGCTGTGGTTGCCCATGTCTTTCCTGAGCTAGGGGGAGAGATCTGCCGTCACATCCCTGTTGGGGAATTTGAGGGGCTTTTACAGAGACAAGGATATTCTGATCACAGTCATGCCCACGGTGTGTCACTGGAGTGAATTATTTATGAGGACTGGGTGTGGGTCTCCTCTTCTTGATTCTGGGCCTAGTCCTCCTCAATCTGGTGAGCTGCAGCCTTATCTTGGTTAGTTAAAGCTACAGAAGGCTGGAGGTAGGGGTAGAACATGTATGATAGAGGCATTCTCCTGGCTCCAAAGTGTTCAACCAGCCCTGTCCCCCATCTCTACCAAGAGTTGGGAAAATCTTATGTTCTTGGGAATTCTTGCCATATGCACTTGAGGGAGATGAGGGGTGGGCACAAGGCCTTTGGGAACCAATAAAAGCTGGAGCTGACTCAGCCTTTTCCTCCCATCCTCCCTGTCCCCAGAAACCTGAGAGTGGTAAAAAAGCCTAGAAGGGGCAAGAGCCAGTTCTCAAGCCAAAAATCCTTCCAGTAAGAAATCTCAATACTTGCCAATTGGAGCTGCCATCCTTGGCAGCTTCTGAAACATAGGACAGAATGGGCAGGAGGCTTGCCTGGTATCTAAGATTCCCATCCAGACCAAGTCTGTACCTGTTGTGTAGGAGGCCTGAGGTGCTAGTTTCCTTTGGCCCCAGCCCCTTGAGGGTCCATACTTAACTGGAGCAGTCCTTGTGGGCTCGGGAGTATCTGTCTGCTCTGTGAGAGGCCTTGAGCTGGCCACAACAATGCAGATTGTCAGTTGGGGAGAAAGAGATATAAGCCAAAAATTACAACGTAGTGTTATATAATATGAGCAAGCATGGTGCTCTATGGGAGCACAGAGAAGGACACTCAAACTACCCAGGGCCTTAGGAAAGGTGGAAAAAACAAGTTGGAAAAGGTAAGTAGGAGTCAACCTGATTGACTTGCTTTGTGTGTGAAGCAGGAAGGGTGTTGGCTGAGCCTTTGCCCAGGAGAGTGGATGAATAGATTACTGAATGGAAGCACTACCTCCAGCCCTGATACAACTCTTCTGTGACTTGCAGATATTACCAACCATTGATCAGGTGGGTGCAATAGATTTGGTATCCTGGAATTCCCAAGCCTTGGCTCCCCTCCCAACTTCTGACCCCTCCCCCAATTATGGACAATAAATCCTCCTCCCTACTTACTATGGTTATTAGGCCCTGATTGAAGAGTCAAGGTCTCAGCTCCCTCCTCTTTTCTCCCCTCTCTGAGAGTTTCCCAGGTTACCTACAGACAACTTCTGGAGCCAGGGGAATTCTAGCAATCCTTTGGAATTGGCCCAATTCTGTTTTACGTAGCCTCTGCACCAACATTGTTAATCTCTGCCCTATCCCATAAGACCAGGATCCTCAGCCTGGAGCAGGGGTAACTGAAACATGTTCTGTAGTACAGGGCATATTCTTGTGAGCCTCCTAGCAAAAGTTCCAGGTCCCGATGGGACAATATTTGAGTTGGCACACCTTTTCCCAGCTCCACCTACCCCTCCCCATCTCACTCTATGCCCAGAAACACAAGTCTATGCCTGTTACACATTCTTGAGAATTTCTCCCACATACTCCCAAGAAACAAAACATGGCAAGAATAACATATGAAAGGAGCAAAGAAAATCTGTTGCTTTCAAGGAGAGGGTCTCCTATGTTTTTATAGTGCATCAGAATCAGATTCCCAGATTGTCTGATTCTCGAGATCTGGGATGGCATCCTGGAACTGGCCTTGACAATAAGCACCCCATGCAATTCTGATGCAGATGACTTGGGGAGAAATTCTGCCAAGCCTGCTAGCTAATTTTTGTAAGCACTGTCAGTAGGGTGTCTTTAGGTTCTGACAGTTCAAACTCAAGTCTCTTGGCATGGTTAAAATAGGGTAAGACTCAAAAATTGTCTCATTTTACAGTCCTATAGTATAAAATAAAAGGAAACTGTTCATTTTAACTCCTGCCCCTGTGAGAGAAATCTGAAACCAAGGGCACAGGGCAGTGCTGATGAAAGTTATCATCATAAAGGCTGAGGTTTGCGAAGGGACCCAGATAATGTTGAACAATTGAGTGCTACCTGGGGATATTGTCTAGGGCTTCAGGAATGTGGAGAAGGACAGAGAGGAGTGGGGTGGTAGAGAGGAGGTGGAGGGCAGGTTTAGATTCTGAAGTAAAAGAAAAAACCAAGTCCTAAGGACACTTGACCCTTCTTCTTGAATTTCAAGGCTGTTCAGCCTCAACCATTTTGAAATATTCTAAGTATTCAGGATGGTGGATCTTAGCCTGCTTGTCAAGTTAGGTTTGAAGTGTGCTTTCTTCAACCTTTCCTCACTCAGAACCCTAACCCCCCACTACAATCCCAGCAAGAAATGAAGTCAGAAATGGATACTGTAGGCTCAGAGATATCCCTTGCAATGTCCCCTTTGTCCCCATTCCTGATATTTCCCCTGGTTCAGCCACTTAGGGCAGTCTGAGAGGGAAAGACTGGGCAGAGTGAGATCCAGTGTTCTAAAGAAAAGGAGGCCAGGTCTAAAAGAATCAGATGTCCAGCGGATTGGATTTCAACATTTTACCCATAAACCTTTGGGTGCTAATAAGATTTGTGCATCCAAACAGCAAATCTAGTGTACCACTTCAGTGGTTTTCCTTTCCATCTTCCTTTTCCCATTATTAAAAACTAGGAGAGCTTTTTGAGGCAAGCCAACTTGAGAAGTTCTCTTAGGTCAAGTTGATGGCTCAGTTTCTCAGATCCAAGTCAAACTGTCTCATCTGCTTTTTCAGGGAGCTCTCTCCAACAAGCCCATTCTCCTCTGTACTTAGATTTATTATTATTATTATTATTATTATTACTATTATTATTATTATTGCAACTTTATTGAGGTACAATTGATGCACAGTAAACTGTACATACAAAATGTACAATTTAATGAGTCTTAACATGTGTGTACACAGGTGAAACCATCACCACAATTAAGATAATGAACCTATCCATTACCCCCAAAACTTTCCTCATTCCCATTGGCAATCTTTTCTTCTCCCATCCCTGTCCTCAGGCAATCACCAATAAATCTGCTTTCTGTTGCATATAGATCAGTTTGCATTTTCTGGAGTTTCATATAAACCAAATAATTCAGTAGGTACTTATTTTGATCTGGGTTCTTTGATTTAGTATCATTTTGAGATTTATTCATGTTTGTGTATATAAATAGTTCACTCATTTTTATTGCTGAGTAGTATGCCACTGTATGACTGCAGCACAATTTGTTCACCCTTTCACCTATGGATGGACATTTGGGTGGGTTTCCTTTGGGGCTACTATAAACAAAGCTTCTGTGAACATTTGAGTAAAAGTCTTTGTGTGTACGTGTCCCCATTAACACCAAAGTCCCACATGTGGCTCTTTCTTCCTACGACGTTTCCATTTACTCAGCTTCCTCTTACTCAAAGCAATAATCACCCATCTTTCCCAAACTTAGAGAGTCAGAACCCAGCTTCCTAAGGGTTTTGCTTCATTGAAGCTTTCTTCCTATAAGCAGAGCTAGCCCTTTTATCATTTTTATTGCTCTACTTCCCATTTGTTTGTACCTTCCTGGTAATGCGCTGTCTGGGACTAAGCAAGATACACTGTCATTATTTATTCAGCTTGGCAAAGGTATGTAAGTCCCTGGTGATACTTTTCTGAGGAAAAAGGTACCTGATCGAGGGTGAGCTACACATTGATGAGGCACTCCTACCTCAAAAGGAGGAAGGGGCTAAGATCAGATGTTAGGAAGTTACCCCTGGGGGACTAGTTCTAAGAGGGTATCTGTATGCTTTGCCTTGAATTACTATCTCCTGGGGACTCTTTCCCCAGAAAGGTGTTCTGCAGCCAGGCCCTATTCACTCACTAGTTGTCACAAACCCTATCTTACCACATCCCGCCTCTCAATTCTGAGATAGTGTTGTAACCACAACTTCCCTCTCCTGTTTGGGCCCTGGGAGCCTGGGACTGTGGAGTAGCCTGAGTGAAAAGGGCAGCTGAGGCCAGAGGATCATTCTTGTCTGTATTTCCAACCCTGATTAACTGGCCCTTGCTGCCTGCCTGGGTATGTATTTAAACTTTGACTTCTCTTAAACTGTCTTCTCTGGACGTTGAATCTTCTCCAGCTGCCTTATCAGAACCAATTATCAGTCACCTCAACATCAAAGGTCCCTCTCAAACTGTCCTCTCAGAACCACCTATTTAACACTGCAGGTCCACCTAACCTTCTCAGATCAGTGATGAGGCTAAGTAGTATCTTGGGGGAGCATTCTCAGTCTTTTATGAATAACACAAACAAAACTTTGCCCCCAAGTCCCTGTAAAACAGGAACTCTTGAGTGGTGACTACTTCCAGTCTCATTACAGCAGCCTCAGAACTGATTTTGTCTATTTGGGTTTGTGATGACTCCTCCGAATTGCCTTCTAGGATCATCTTTTATTCTCTTCAGAACCAGATTTCATTTTTGGCTAATGAAACTACTAAAGTCCTTAGAATTTTCTTAGAAGTATTGTGACTCTATCCAGAAAAACTTCTTCAATCTCCTCAGATCTATTAGGCTTCATAAAGCAAGTCTTTAAGTTATTCATCCATGGGCCTCAGGTTTCCCCTCTGTTTTATGGGAAAAATAATGCATATTTTCTTCTTCTTAAAAATAAGAACATTATTTTTTTAATACAAAAAATATATTGATTGTGAGTAATATAGAAATACTTGCCTTTTTCACACACAATGAAAGGAGGGAAAGCACTTTGACATATAAAACTCACTTACACCAATGAAGGGAGAATAAACCAGTACTCTCTTTTCTGAGGGCAATTCAAGAGCATACACCTAGAGCCTTGTAAGAGTTTATGCCCTCTGACCTAGCAACTCTTCCAGGAATGGCTGTTAATTACTGTATTATTCATAATGGAGTAAAACTGGCAATAACATAAATATCCCATGGGTGACAGCTTAAAGAAATTGTTATATAATGGACTACTAGGCAGTCATTACTATAAATCATGTTTTAAAATAATTATTGACCTAAAAAATTCCTGCAATATAATACTTAAGTGATAAGTTAGTATATAAAACTTTATATGCCATATTCCAATTTTATAAAATACAAGCACATGCACACACATAACATCAAATGTGCAGGGTTTTTTTGTTTGTTTGTTTTGTTTTGTTTTGTTTTTTAGGTGATGCAACCCTTGGTTGACCTTACAGATTGCAAAGACCTTGTCATTTTATAATCCCTTATTTTTAAAATTTTTTTATGCCTACAGCACCTGGTCTTCCTAGATGGTCTCCCATCCAAGCTCTAACCAGACCCCACCCTGCTTAGCTTTCAAGATCAGACAGGATTGAGCTTGTTCAGTGTAGCATGGCCATAGACTTAACATCAAATGTTAATGGTTGTTACTTTTGGTGGGATTATAGGAAATTTTTATTTCATAGTTTATATTTTTCTGTATTTTCCAAGTGAGCAGGCATGTATTTTTTTTTTTATCACTGAAATAAAATCATTCTATATTTGAAAGAAAAAATTAGACTAGGTAAGCAAACATTATTTTCTAGACTGGTATAATATATGGGTCTTGATGAAGGTCCTCTCCACTGCAGATATCTGCCCCTTCAGTTGTAAGGTAGGAAAAGAAGCGTGCTGAAGAACAAGGAGAGGAAAGATTTTCTAGGGACTAAGGGCTCTAGGTTCTTTGCTACTGGACACAAGTTGGCTGTTTAATATTTCCATAGGTGGATGGTCTGCTGTGGCTGGCAGAATAGAAGGATCCGTAAGCTGTTAATGGCTTCTAAATTTGGGGGCTGTGGGATTTTTTTTAAGTTAGAAAAGGTAGCCATTTTATTAGCTCAACAAGCTTCCTCAACTATTTCTTAGAGAACTCTTGAGATCTTGCCCCCATCATTGTCTCTAGGCCCATTTCCAATATACAACTTATGCATACTACTAGGCTCAAAGCCTTTCTTTTAAATTTATTTCTTCTGCTTATGACTGAATTGTGTTAACTAGGTGATCTTGTCAGTTATTCTTGTATTAGACCGTTTGCTTTGTTGTGCCCTAATCAGTGGGCACACCTATGAAGGAAGAGCCCAAGTCTGAATAACTTTCTGGAGACCACAGTCAGCATGAGGCCATTCAAAGTCTACATTGCTCCTTCAGTCACTCAGTCTGTCATCCAGAAAACATGTATCAAATACCAACTTAATGTCAGGCCCTGAGCACATAGAGATAAGAGTCCGAGGCAGCACAGAATTGGGTGGGGGGAGATTTAGAAATAATTACCTTGTAGTATGATATATTAGAGATGTATATGGAACAGAGAGTGACTAATTCTGTCAAGGAGGAGGAGACTAAGGAAGTAGTTGTAGAAGGAAGATTGGGAGTTCACAGGAGGATTTACAGGCAGAGAGAACAGCAAGTGCAAAGGCAAGGTGGTCTGTGTGTTCAGGAACCAGCGACTGAATGGTAGTGTGGACAATAGGTAAGGAGAGGAGGGTCAGGAAATGCTGCTGGAAAGGCAGGTTGGGGCCAGAATCGGAAGGTTGTACTTTTCTTAGAGGCAACAAGGACTCATGTGATGTTTTAAAAAAAGGCCAAAAACTTAGTTTGGCAGTGTTTCTGGGTGTTTGAAAGACAGTACTGCTTGCTACCTCCTTGGGAGGGTCCTGGTGCCCTCACTCCACTTCCAATTTAGTTATTGCAATAATAACAGTAATGGGCCTTAGGTTCAACCATGGCTGGTCACTTCAGATTTTATACATGCTCTTTAATTTTAGCTTTTAATAAAGTTATGAATCACCTCAAACCATTATTCTCTTTTAGTCCATTTTCTGTCAAATAAGATATAATATCTAAACATGCTAAAATGTCATGGATAAATCAAGCCTCGTGGTTTTTTTTATTGTGTAAATTTTCAAACATTCATAAAAGTAGAAGGGAATAGTATAATAAACCTCTGTGTATCTATCAAGTAGTTTGACAACTGTCAATTCACAAGAGATTTTGTTTCTTCTACACTACCCTCTTCCCTCCCTACCACTGACACAGGATTGTTTTGAAGCAAATTCCAGACATTATACAATTTCATCTGTAAAAATGTCAGTTTCTTTGATTGAATCAGGACCTAAAAAAGACCACACTTTACGTTTGGTTAAGTCTTTTAAGTTTCTTTTCATCTATAATTTCTCTTGCTATTTATTTATTAAAGAAAGTAGGTTATTTGTACTAAAGAATTGCCCACTTTTGGAATTTAACAGATTGCATTGTTTTCTCCCCCCTACAATGTTGTTTAATATGTTCGCCTATTCCATGAATTTACCATAAACTGGCTGTTACACCTAGAGGCTTGATCAGATCAGATTCACTTTTTAAGTGATGCCATGTAGGTAGCATCATATGTTACTATCGCAGCATATCAAGAGGCACATGATGTTTTGGTTCTTTCTATCTAATTTCCTAGATACGATTTTAAAATGGAAATATAATTCATATAACATAAAATCCTCCATTTTGAAGTGTACAATTTAATAGTTTTTAACATAGTTACAATGTTGTACAACTATTGACATTATCTAATTCCAGAACATTACCATTAATCCTCAAAGAAACTCCATACTTGTTAGCAGTCACTCCCCATTCTGCCCCAACCCTGACCCCCAACACCAACCCCCAACACCAGGCAACTACTAATTAACTTTCTGTTTCTATGGATTTGCCTATACTGGACATTTCATATTAATAGAATCATAAAATATGTAGTCTTTTGTATCTAGCTTTGCTCACTTAAGCATGTTTTTAAGGTTTTATATACTATAGCATTCATCAGGATTTCATTTTTTTTTTTTGGCTGAATAATATTCTATTGTTTGATTGAACCAAATTTTGTGTACCCATTCATCAATTGATGGACACTTGGGTTGTTTTCACTTTGGGCTGTTGTGAATAATGCTACTGCTATGAACATTATGTGCATGTTTCTATGTGAACGTATGTTTTCAATTCTCTTGAGTAGTCTCTCTTTTTGCAATATTAGGATTAATTGGTGGTTCAAGTATTACTGGTATTATGAAGTTGCCCCTGCTACCCAGGCCCATCTGTCCAGGCCCTAGAAATACTCTGGTGGCAAGTCTGAACCAAACCAAGTTGACACTCCCAACCAGGTTGTCGCCTGTGCGATGAACACTAGGGAAATGTAGGCGTGAGTAGATTTTTGTGATCTCAGTCTATCTGAGCAGGAGCTCCAGAAGGAGTGGAGAAGCCTTGTTGGCAGCCAGCAAAATAATCAAGGCTGTCGTACACCCGAATTCCAATCCCTCTGCCACTTACATTACTTAATTATCACAGGCAAGTTTCCTACTTCTCTGAGCCTCAGTTTTCACCTGTAGAAAACAGGCATAATGGTACCATCTCAGTGGTTTGTGCTGAGGATTCAATGAGATAAAGTCTATTGAGTGCTGGGCTCACTCACATTAATTGGGAGCTAATGTTTATTGAGGAGCCCATAAACCTCAGTTTCCCTATCTCTAAAGCAGGGATA
The DNA here is from genome assembly GCA_004027375.1 of Macroglossus sobrinus. Lineage (NCBI taxonomy): Eukaryota > Metazoa > Chordata > Mammalia > Chiroptera > Pteropodidae > Macroglossus > Macroglossus sobrinus. The sequence continues at coordinate 84,126 of PVKZ01000989.1, read as the reverse complement.
ACAGTAAGATCCTCCCAGGGGAGGGGATTAAAATGGATGATAAATAAAGTGTGGTTGACATATAAATAAATATTAACTGTTCATACTATTAACACCTCTTCTGTTTTGCTTGAGGTCACAACCAGGTAGTTCCCTTCTCCCACTGCTTTCTTCTTTACCTGGTTCCAGTTGACAGGACATGACTCTTGTCTTTTTGGAGAGAAGACCCTCAAGAAAGAAGAATGACACCCAGAGGTGTCACGAGGCAAGGAGGAGATCCAGGGGTCTCCCCTTTCCACTGCACTCACACCCAGGGTCTTCCTAACCAGCATCTCTCTCACACAAAGCTCTGGCCCACGGGTTCATTTTAGTGACTCGTGTAATTTTCAGAGGACCAGTATTAATCTTCCCCACCTACAACATGAGTGGCAGCTTGATGCCAAGTGCTTCCCAGCAAGGAAAGAAATGGAAGTTACTCTTTTTTCCTCCGTGTTTCTCTCCCCCTCCCTTTTGCGGGGGAGCTGAATGTGCTCACTCTGGAGGGACCGAGGGAAGCCGGGGCTGGCTCTAATGCAATTTTGCCTAGATGAAGCTGGCAGCTGGGAACCACTTTCCCTCAGCTTGCCCTCTGCCGGGGAAACTCCATGACGGAGACTAGGCAGCTGGCAGAGGGAAGCCTCAGGTTTGAGGCTGCTGCTGCTGCTATAGTGCCACATGGGGCCAAACAGGACCCCACAGAAGACCCCACAGGACCCCATGGCCATGAAGACTGATGCTGATGCCCATTTGGTTCCTGAGGAACTCCCACAAGAGCAATACCTTTGAACCTGGGAGCAAGGATTTCTTTCTCAGTAGCAAATGCAAAGGAACACAGGACCTAGTAAAAGGAATGTGATAGGGAATCTCAAAACTTGGGTTTCAGTCCCAATGCCACCACTCCATGAGAATTGGGATCAAATTGCTTAAGATTTTTGCCCAAATTTTAGTCTTCCCATTTGTAAAATGAATGTTCCATTACCACTCTCATAGGACTGTGGGAAGAATTAGTTTAAATAATGTATGGGAAACTGAAATATGGGAGATGGTTAATACATATTCATTTACTCCACAGAGGAACTGAGGAAAAAGGAAATCACTGGATTCTGGAGGCTTTATGGTTTATCAGCTCCTGCAGAATTAAGCACTGGCATTGTTACCATTTGTTGTGTGCCTGGTTTTAGTGAAGATGCATGGTTATCATTCACCATGAGATCCTGAGAGGCTCCTTGAATATCCTGGGCCTCAGAACTGGTTTCTCTGGGTGGCCGAGGATCAACACTTAGGGCAAAAGAAACCTGTTTCTCAGAGATCCAATCAACGTTTCTTTTAAGCTCTTCGCTGCCCTCCATGAACCAGTCCTTTTGTGCCACCAGCACTGCATCCCCATTCTGGGGGAGGCCAGAATGACACAGCTACATGTCACCCTGTGATCTACAGTGGGGGGAAGGAGCTCTGTCCCTGCTGGAACTGAAAAACATCCTTGAGGGCTGCAACTTATACAGGGAAGGTTACCATGCCAACAACAGCTTCCTTGTCCAACAAGGATGAAAGGAAACAAGGCTGTGGGTGACACACATCTATTGTGCGTGTCCACACATTTGCCTGGAACCTCTTAGGGCCTGCTAACTGCAGCTCAGCAGGATGGGGCTGCAACTGAGAGGCTGGAGGATTCAGGGTAGGTTTAAGTGGGACTCCAGGACAGGCAGAACTGATGAGGGCAGGGCAGGGCCAACAAGGGAGGATTGGGAAATGTTTTCCTGAGATTGATACCCATCTCTTATTGAAAAGAGTGGGTGTGGTACTGCAGTAAGCGTGGGTGGGTATGGTGTCCTAGATACCAAGTTCTGGCTGTGATGGGAACTTCAACTTCCTCCAGGTTCTTTTTTTGCCCCTGCCAGATGTTCCGGGTCACCTCTGCTCTGGGGTAGGTAGAGAAGAGCAGCAGGCAGGGAGGGCATGTTATTGAGATGGTGGCAGAACTGAGAAAGGGGAGCATCAAGGCCACACACACCTCTGGTAAAGGCACCAAATCTTTGCAATAAGGCCCCAGGGACGCCAAAGAAGGGACAGTATTCCCCAAGGAAACAAGCTTCCAGGAAGAATGGCCAAGTACTCAAGACTTTCATCTCCTTTACCCCACACCCACTTGGGAAAGTGCAGAGAGAACTGAGGAATTAAGCACCTACTGCATGCCAGGCACTTTACACACAGACACACACAGATGCACAGACACACACTTCATTTGATTATCACAACAACCCTACAAATCAGGAATTATTATCCTCATTTTACTGATCAGGAAAGTGAGATTCAGAGAAGGTAAGTAACTTTCTCAGCATCAACCAGTTGATAAGGGGAGAAGCTGGGGTTGGAACTCCCTTTGTCTAAACCGCACATTCTGGAAGAGAAAACTCTAGACTTTAGGTTGCCCTATTTTCTTCTGGAAAGCTCTCCTGTATCCATCAGCTCCCACATAAGTTCTTAATTCAGGCTCCCCAGTACTTTATTAGGTTTGGGAAGAGGCTAAAGGGACACAGAGAGCAGGTGAATGGGAAAACCGCCCCCACCTTAGGGTTGTTAAAATGACGGAGCTGTCACTGTGCTCCATGCCCGCTCCAGAAGGTGGTTAATGGGCATCCTCTCGTTTTATCCCCATAACCCTCGGAGGAATCTGAGGCTCAGAGACGACAGCTTTTTACCCAAGGTCACAGAGCTGGGAATCCAACTCGGCCGGGTAAGGCGTCCAAGTCGGGCGGGAGCCCCCATTCCTGCAGGTCCGGCACAGAGGGGACGCGGCGCTGGGATGGGGGTCGCGGGCCGCCGCCCGGGAGGGGGCCCACAGGCCGGGGCGCGGGTGGGGGTGGCGCGCTGCGGCCCTGGCCCGCGGCGGCGGAAACGACCTCCATCCCGGGCGAGCTTCCCGCCCCCGGCCAGCCCCCGCCCGCCCCTCGCCATGTATGGTGCTTCCTCCCCCGGCCCTACAAGGCACTTCCTACCGGCCCGAGGCCCATACAAGGCGCTTCCTTCCAGGCGCGGCTGGCAGGCGGCCCGCGGGCGGCTGGGGGCGGGAGCCCTGCCCTCCGCGTCCGCCCGCGCCCGGGAGCCAGCGCCAGGGGACACGCTGCCAAGGAGGGGGCGGCCGGCGCGGCCGAGAACGCGAGGCCCGCCGAGGTAAACGCGGGGCGGCGGGCTTGGGCGTCCCATGTCGGCACGGTGCCTTATTGCAGCCCCAGAAGGTCTGAGGTCCCACAGTCCCTGCCCTGACTTCACATTCTCCCCCTTTATCCTCTCCCATTCCTGAACACAGCACATCTTTGCTGGAGTTGCTTCTGTGGCTTCCAGCCCAGGGCCTAACGTCCAAATTCCTCAGCATGGCGTTAGGGCCTACCGCTCCTCCTCTTCTCCTCCCCTTGCATTTTGGTCTTCAGTATTTCTGTCTTCCTCTCTCCGGTTGCTTGCTCCTCCCTGCTTTTACTCAAGCTGTTCCTCTGCCTGGAATGCCCTTCCCACACCATTCTGGTAGAACTGCTTCATCCTTTCCTTGGTTCAGACATCTGGCCATCCAGAAATCCCGCCGCCACCCCATAGGCTTGTGATGCACTTATACATCGTTTATTTATTGAGACTGCCCTTGATCTTACTCATCTTTTATTCCTGGTGCCTAGCTCAGTATGTGAGAACTGTTGTTATATGTAAGTAAGGGAAAAGAGGAAGAAGACCCTGTTTTCAGGCCAGCCACAGTGCCTTTTCACCTTTGACAGGAGTCCCTGACTTCAGGTATGGCACCTAACATCTCTACCTGTTAGGACCCCTGTGGCCTCAGAACCTTACACGAATAGTTTGTGGGGAAAGCTGAAGGGATGGGTGGGAGGAGCCAAGAGCTGGGGCAGGGTTACACCTACAGTGGGGCCGAGGTCTGGAGCGGTACACACTGGGTGTCCCCACCAGCCAGAAGGGCCTTCTTTCCTAGCCCTGACAGCTCTGGTTTATCCACTACACAAACCAGCAAGCCCCTACAGGCCCTCGCTACAGAACCACCAGGGATTTAAACTTGGCCCAGCCATGTGACTACCTTAATATGTCAGGAGATGAGCAAAGGTCAGAGAGAGGGACCAAACCTCAGCAGAGTTCCCAAACCTCTCCCCCCTCTCCCCCCCCTCCGCCCCACCACCCCAGCTCTTCCAGAAGTGCGTCTATGTCATTAGAGTACGGGCTTCCTGCTGGACCAATTAGTGAGCCCTTGATCGGTCTGTCTCAGGCAAGGCAAGGAAAGAAAAACTCAGAGCTTGGGACAGAGTCAAGGAATATGCCAAGGAAGGGGTGTCTAGTGCCAAGTAGCCTCTGGGCTTGATCCAGAATAAAATCACTCACAGGCTTCCAGTCTTTGGCCGAACTTGTACACTCAGACACACAGCAGGGTATGGCCAAAAGGTAAAGAACTTTGGTCTCCTTGGCCTCCGGTTGGCTGAGTGCCTGTGAATTGAGTGCATGGAGAGGAGGTGATGTCTAAGGTCTAGAACTGAGGGTTTAGGGAGATGATTTCAGAAAAAAAAAACTGGAGCTCAGGGCCTGGGTGGCACATCCAAGGCCTAGAATGCCTCCAGCCTTGTTTTCCCACCTAAGACTGCACACCCCAAGCTACCTCTTCTTTCCAACTTCCCTCTAGGATTGCTGGTATTGTAGTCCAGAGGCCAGCTTCTCTGTGATGCTGGTCCCCACCCCCCGCCAGCCACCACCCCCTTCAGCTTCAGGCTGAGGGCAGCACAGGGTGAGAAGGCGGTGCTTGCTCCTTGCAGGGCTGGGAGATCCCCAGCTGGAAACCAGGGAGCTATTTATAGCTCAGCCTAGCAGAAGGGGAAGTCCTGAGAAAAGCGGGTAGCTCTAGCAGTCTCCTCTCCAGCAATAGAATTTGCAGACCTCTGCTGGGTAGGCTTTGTGTTCTTTTCTGGGTGAGAGGGCTTTGAGCCTCAGAAAAGCCTATGAAGACTAGGAATTCTGGGAGGCTCCCTGCCTGGAGAGAGTCTGATATTCCAGTGGCCCTGGAGCCCAACTTATGGGCCTTTACATAGTGGGGATATTTAGAACCTAAGAATTGATAAGCTGAGACTTTTTGCAAAGGGAAAAAAAAAAAAAAAAAGCCAGCGTGACAGTTGCTTGATATCTCTATGCATCTTTCTTCTCATTTCTTGTGCATGCCTTCTCAACCAAATTATATTCTTTCTCTTTAAGGACAGGAACCAAACCTCTCGCCAATGGGACCAACCCCATCTTCATGCTATAACAAGTAATCTTGCCAAAAGGAAAACCAGCCATCTCTGCCAAGACTGGGTTGGGTGTGACTTCTGTTCCCCAATCCTCTGCCCAGTGCCCTGTGCCTTTCCCATCAAAGCATCGAATCTTTGCTTGACTGGGTCCTCCATTAGATTAGGCAAACCTTGTTGACATGGTGTCTGCCTTGTTGACTACTATATCCCCATTGTCTGGCACAATAAGCAATTGTTGAATGAATATGAACCTACCTAGCTAATACTGTTTGTAGAATAATTTGATATATATCACATTTAATCAGATTGGAAAATAGCTTCAGCAGTTTAAATATCTTTCACCAAGGTTTTAATAAGAGGTAGAGCTGTGATAGGAACTGGTGTCTGAATTTAGAGTAGCACTTAGGCTGCCTTCATGTTGGCACCAAGTAGGTAGGTACCACTGGTTCAGAATAAAATTTCAAGTTATCAGCAAGACCCTGAGGCTCAGCTCCTCCTGTGCCTGCTGGCCTCTCTTCTAGCTTCATCTTCTCCATACTCCCCTTCGTTCTCTGACCTTTATTCACAGTGCTCTCCACCTATCTCTTCAACTGTACTCACTCCACCCCCCATGTTGTCAACTGTACTCACCCCACCCCCCATATGTTGTTAACATACCCGGGATGCTCTTCCTTCTGTTTGCCTAGTTAACATCTACGCTCATTCAAGCACCAATGTCCTTAGAAAAGCTTTCTCTGGGTTCACTGGCCAGGTCAAATTCCTCTGTGGCAGACTCTTAAGTGTGGCCTTCTCTCACATGTTAAATGTAATAGGGATTTCACATTCATTGGAGTGATCCACTAGCCTGGAAGCCCACTGGGACAGCAACGTATCTCTTTTACGCATTACTATATTCTAGGGTCTAGCACAGTGCCTGGCTATAGTAGGCACTTATTTTTATGTAACAGATGAAATAAAAACTTAGTTTACTTAACAAAACACACTGTTTTACACTTGAAGTAATTGAAAGAGCTTATGCAGCTAATAAGTGGTAGAATGTGACCTGGACATCTGGCTCCAGTGTCTGTATTAACTCCCTGCACTAAGCTACCCCTCTACCTGTTAAGTGCTTTTTGAGAATAAAGAGAAAAAGAAAGACAGGAAGAAGAAAGATACCGTGGGAAACAAAGGGACCCCTCAACCCCTCGTCTCCATTCATGGAAATGCAGTGTTGGCTATTAAGAATGAAAGATTACCTTTACCAAAAAAGATATGCAAATACTAATAAGCACATAAAAAGATGTTCAGCATCATTAGTCATCAGGAAAATGCAAATCAAAACCAGAATGACACAAGCAATGAACAATCCAAAAAGGAAATTAAGAATATAATTCCATTTACAATAGAATCCAATAGAATAAAATACCTAAGAATAAGTTTCACTAAGAAAGTAAAAGACCTGTATGCAGAAAGCTACAAAACACAATTGAAAGACCTAAATAAATTCATGTGTATGAATTGGAAGACTTAATATTGTTAAGATGGCAATACTACCAAAGCAGTGTAGAATACAATCTTTATCAAAATTCCAATGGCCTTTTTTGCTGAAATGGAAAAGTTGATTTTCAAATTCATATGGAGTTGTAAGGAGCCCTCCTAGTACCTCAGTGTGTTAACCAACCAACCTGGAAGCTCTCTGTACCCCATTTAGGGGTTTTTAATGGAAGTGCCATTACTTAGGAATTATTGATTAAAAAATTGGTGCTTGGTGATTAAGTTAATCTTCAGCCTGGGCGGGGGGGTATAGTTGGAACTTCCAACTATAATACTGACTTTCTGGCAACCAGCCCCCATCCTAAAGCTATCTAGGGGCTCCCAGCCACCAATCATCTCATTAGCATACAAAAGATTTATCACTCTGGAGATTCTGAAGGGTTTAGGAGCTGTCTGCCAGGAACTGAGTACAAAGATCATATACAGCTGACCCTTGAATGTCATGAGGTTAAAACCTGTGTAAACAAGGATCAGCGCAGTTCAAACCTGCCGTTGTTTGAGGGTAAACTATTTTTGATCCCCTGATGCAGAGGGCAGACTGTAGCTATACACAGATTTTCAGCTGTATGCGTGTCAGTGCCTCTGAAGTTTTCATCCTCTTTTCCTGGTCTTCAGCCTTCCCTGGAAATGGATTTAAACTCTAGGTTTCATTTGGTTGAAAATGGAGAACAGAGGGTCCTCAGCAGAATGGGAGAGCCAGAAGTCTGACAGTTAAGGAAACATAGATGAGGCTAATTTGGAACCCTGGGGGCTGGAGAAGCAAGTTAATCTACATACTCAAGCCAACCCTGACTCACAGGGAAGTGACTTCAAAACAGCTTTCGTAATCCCACCTGGACATTGGCCACCATTCTCCTCCCAGTTTTGTCTTTGGCTTCAGGCCACTCACTCACTCTCTCTGATCCTCCCTTTTCTCATCCCTAATAGGGGGAGAAAAAGGCTTAGATGAAGAATAATGAAGATCATCCATGTGTTAAAGAGCACTGAATTTGGAGTTGTAACATCAGATGCTCATGTTGACTCTGCTAATTTGCTGCTCAAGCATGACAGGTCATTATGTTGCTCTCTAGGCTTCAGCTTTATCTCTTTAATGAGGGGATTGGAATGTAAGGTCCCCTTCAGGTGCTTAAATGATGATTCTTTAAGAAGTATGGAGCAACAGAGATATATAAGGGTGTGGCTGTAGACAAAGGACTGTTTAATGACACCCTTGTCCTGAGAATGGGCCCTAGGCTTCCAGATACAGCTCTGCCTTCTTCCCATTATCCCCAGGTTGCTTTCTGAGCTATGGGTGAAGAAGGGCCCTTTGCCAAAGCCCTTGCTCTTGATACTGCCTCATTTTACCCAGCACCAGTCCAACCCCAAAGCGATTTCATCTCTGAGGCATGTGATAGCAGCTCCTCTCTCGGCCATGCTGCTTCTGCTCCTCTTCCTTCCAGGCTCAGCCCTGCAACTCCACTGGCTGATTCAGAATAGGGATTTCTCATGAACTGCAAACTCTGTAGCAGAACTAATTCTTCTAAATGCTGACCTCTGTCTGAGTCAAACCCAAATTCTGAGTAAAAACCAAACTTGAATAAAGAATCAAACCAAAGTTGTTTCAAATACTTTGTGAACCAGTTTAAACCTAAACACTCATCACACTTCTATAATGGATGTTCATAACCTTAAATATTAAATATGATTCTCTTGTTTTCTGCATTTCTAAAATTCAAAAATTGCCTTAATAAATGCATTATTTTAAACCTCTTGATACTTCAGTGTATATTTCCTAAGATAAAGAGTATTCTCTTACATAACCACAGTAACATTAACAAATTCAGATTTAACATTGATACAATACTTTTATCTATAGTCCACATTTCAGTTTCATTAATTGTCCTACTGAAGACATATTTAAGAGCAGGGGCAGACACACTAGTCTGAGAAATTCCATTACATGCGTACATCTTTCTCTGAAGATGCTGGATAAATTGTAGGGGTCCTCTAAAGAGTCCGAGGGAGCTCCTTTTCTCCATCTTCAACTATGGCTGTGGATAAGCTCGCCTGACCAGTCAAAGCGTGTGCGTTGCGAAAGGTCAGAACTGATAGATGGGTGCTTTCCAGATGTAATCTGAAAGCACAAGGGTTGGTGAGGTGAGTCCACCTGTCTTCTCGGCAGTACCAGCAACTGCCATCTCCTTTCTTGAGCAAGGAATAGCATTTACATCAGCTTTGAAACCAAACAGACTTGAGTTGAGTCCCATATTTTCCCACTTAGTGGTTTGTGAACTTGGAGAGGCAGATATAAAACAGTATCTACCTCATTGTTTTGATAAGGATTAAATGAAATGATACACATGACACAATTCTCTGCCTGGTGCATGGTAACTGTTCAAATATTAGTGATTGTAGTTATTTTACATCTGGGTAGCCCAAAACCCAGAACGAGAGTCCTGGGATTTTTTTCTTTTCACTAATTCCTACTTCCTTTGGTAGTTTGCTCTCTCCATTTCTCCAAACTTTAAGGGTAAGCAAGCTGCACCAGGCACATATTAATGGTTGTCAGAACTCTTCCATCAGAAACAAATTTCTTCCACAGCATCTTTAACTCTAGCACCACCTGGTGGTTTGCCAGCGCAAAGTCACCCTGGCCACTTCCAGAGGACCAAGGTTGACAGACAGTTCCCATCTTGGAGGGCTTGCTAATTGTCAGGCATACTATGCATTTCACATGCCTTATTACATTTAACCCTTCCGATAATCATAACGGAGCATTGTTACAGGTAGAAAAATCGCTGCTCTGAGACATTAAATAATTTGCCACACCTCACTGGCACAGCCAGTCAGATGTCAGGTGTCTCGTTCACCACCATGATGCTACCCTGTCAGCTTTACACCTGGAAAGTCTCTTCAAATTCACAGCCTTTCTTACACTAATAAAGAAACTGAGAGATAGAGACTTACTTGAAATCACAAGCCCAGCTAATGGCAGAGCTAGCAGCAGAGCTGTTTGTCCACAGAGCTGACTCTGCCCTGAGTTCTTAGCCTCAGGATGACCCTGCCAAGCAATTTCAGACTATACCTGAGTTCCTAAACAGGGTTTAAGAGTTGATTATCGGAGAGCCCTGGAGGTAAATTGTTTTCACATGTACCTCTAGTTCCTGTTGGTTCAGCCATGTCCTCAGTAACTTTGGCACCCAATGTTTTCACACTCAGTTCCTATATCCCTGGAGGCAGTGTCCAATCAGGGTGGGACTTGGCAGGTGAGTCCCAGCAGGCACTCACTCAAATTGGCAACAAGGGAGAAGCTGGCACAAGACTTAAAATTCCACCTTGGCTTTCAGCCTTGAATCCACTGTGCCTGTCTGGGAGCGTCATGGTATGAGAACTGGGGCCAGAGAAGAAAAGATGGCAAGTGCTGCAGGTCCAAACAGGCAGGTACAACAGCCCACATATCCAGCACAACTGCTACTTTTCAGCTTTTGACTTCAAACAGCACCTAGGGATGCATTAGGAGGAAAGGTATGTACAGGCAGGTCTGTCCCTCCCAGAGGGTGACTGGTTTTCATCAAGGCTAGACCAGATGAGAAAATGGGCAAATATATGCTGAAAAAGCAGTGACAGAAAAAGTGCCATTATGGGTCATTTTTATTAAAAACATTGTTTTCTTAAATCTGGAGAAAGCAAATCATGCACCATCCTGGTTCTTCAACTAAGCTTCCTAAGCTACCACATAGGAGTTCCAAGCACCTCAACCTTTGGAGAAAAGTTAAATTCTCTTCTTTTCAACTGGGCCAGCCTCCGACTTGCTCTTGTATGGTTATTTCCTCTCCTACCCAGTGCCAGGAATGCAAAATGAAGGAGAGTGGGAGGCTTAGTGTCTGCTTTTCCACTGAGCCCACTCTATTGACTCAAAGGCAACCAGATATAGAATCAATTTTGAAATTAAAATTAGGCCAGGTATAAAATTTGGCTTTCCTACTAAAGGGCTACTACTTAATCTCTTTTGGCCTACTTCATTACCTGTAAAAAGAGATATGCTCTCTACCTCCACGCAATTTGGGTTACATGAGATAACATACTTAAAATGCATAAAATATAGAGGCAGGTTTCTCCTTAGTGTGATGTGGGATTGGGGAAGATACGAATTAAGTTTGGGTACAAAAACTTGAACCTCCTCCCTTTGGTGTTAACTTTGAGATCATGACCTCAGACATCCTTTACATGTACTCTTCCATAGGCAAATGTGGTGAAGACAACTAAAATCTAAGGCTGAAGTGTTATTAACCACTACTAAACTGACACATGCCTTGGAGAGCTCACTCAGTTTACACATTCAGACCTTTCTAGGAGCATTCCTAAAAAATCTCAAGCACACAAAGTATATTCTTAAATATGGTTTAATACTCTTCTCCATTTCTGTATATCACAACACCAAGATTTCGCTGCTTAGGATCTCTCTGTAGAGGCTATAGAGAATGCAAAGGCTACGGTTTTCACCCCCTCTTATTTATGTGTTTGTATGTGTAAGTGTAATACATATCAGTATATATTGATACACACATCAATATATAATGCAATATATATCACCGAAGAGAACACATTGATTAAAGAAATACAAAAATTTGGCATCATTTCCAAACTTAAATAGTAAAAATAAAAACTACAAAAGGAGCTGCATACCCTAAATGTATCATGTGAAACAAACATATTCAAAAATGTAAATTTACATCCAATTTCTCTGGTCTTGTCATATCACATTAGACCCATTTACAATGGCAAAACCCTAAGGTACTGCTGCGAAGAGAGCATGTTGGCTCGCTCTTGGGTGTTCTGCAAACAAATAGCAGAGCCCAAAGCAAAAGCCTGTTCCAGTGAAGCCTCCCGCGCTGGTAAATACCAAAGAACTGACTCTTCTCATTGGGGGTTGAGACATCAGGTTACACATCTACAGACAATCATTTGGACCTTAGAATACAGTGTGAGAACCAGAAACTTTACATTTAAGACATACTCCCTTCATTCAAGTGAAACAGGATTATTGGAACGATAGGCAGGTCTGCAACCTGGGAACAAGGAGCTGGTTCAGACCAATAAAGCTACGAGTGACTGAGTCAAGTCAGTGAAGAACAGCAGTCAGGCACTAAAGTGTTGAAGTACCCAATTTGAAAATCAAATGCACCCCACTACCCTATCAGTGTGCGGGTGATACCAATTGACTTTTAAAACCTTTGGTCCTTCAAAGTCCATTTGGTATACGTTTTTTCCATTGCTACCACTGGGCACATCCTACACACTTTGTTCACTGTCACCACCTCGGGCACGCCATGACTTTGCATGTTAGCTGGGGTCAAGTCTGACTCACAGCTCAGCTGTGAAGCATGAGCTTCAGGTTTTCAGGCCCACTTTTGGATCCAACATGGTTAAGTCCTTGGTGCCAGAAGCTGTGTCCCATCCCTTCCCACCCCTGCCCTTCCCACCCGCCTCCCATACTTTCTCCTATGAGAGGTGCTTACAAGTCCCATATTCGAAACAGATACTCCAACCCCACCAGGAGGTCAGGGGCTTATAATTACATGCACAGTCATACGTGTCTTGTCTGTCGTTCCTGTGAAAAACTTTGCAGTTCATTTTTTTAAAAAAAATCAAAACATTCACATAATCTCATGCCATCCAACACAAGGAAAACACGACCACCTCCCTTTGACCAACGGTAGACCCAAGCAAAATAAAATATTCTTTAAATTTCTTTGCTTCCACTTATATTGCATGTTTTATTTCTCCCAATCCCAGCAATAGCACAGAAGCCCCATATCCATCCCAAACTGGTTTATAGTAGGCTAAGATTATGAGAACCCTTGTCAAAGCAATTGGTGCTACGGGCTCCCAAACTCTGGGCACAAATGCGCCTGCAAAAACAGGTGGAAGGAAACAGCGCACTGGCCCAAATGCTTCATGTTGTCAGTTTGACGTTGCAATTTGCATCCTTGAAACTGACAGTCTGTAGGGGCACAGGTAGTGTGAGGGAGTGAAGTTGAAATTGCCTATTAGCTCACCCTTTCAACATTAAACAAGAGACCAAGAGAGAAATGGTTCCAACATTTCACCACGTATATTTCTTCTTATGCAGTCTAAGCTGAGAATGCCATGTAAATGGGTCACTGCGAAATGCAGCAATTTAATTTTTCTCCAATCAAAATAAGAAACAAACCAGTATGATCTCATTTCTATTAACTTTTGAAGGTTTACAGCAGTTAAAGTATTTTTGCTTCTATGTATGAAGGTTAAAAAAATCATTTTTTTTTCCATAAAATACAAGAGCAACCAATTTCACCATTGAGTAAAAGTAAAAACTGGGATTCTTGTTTAAATTAGTCCAAAGTGGCATTTAGGAACTTAGTTGTAGGCTGCTGCGCTGACACCATGACAAACCAAAGTGTAGGGTTGGGTCTGGTTTTGTTTCGGTTTTCTTTTCAATATCCAATGCTCATGGATTAAGTTCTGGAAATGTTCCAATTGTAAGGCAGGGATCTGTCTGGATTCCACCACGGGTATGCTCCTTGGGTTGGATGCTGGAGGGTGAGGCACATTTTGCCGGACCCATGTCGACTACCTAGTAGTCATCAAGGTCAAAAAATTCATCGTCTCCTCCTTGGTATTCCATTCCCTGGAAATCTACTCGGTACCGCAAGATACCTGGGGACAAACCAAAGAGTAAATCATCTGAGTTCACAGGATGGGGAGGGTTCACTCTAATAAGAAAAGCCCAATTCCCTTGCAGAATTATAGAAAGCAAAAAGGTGATGATTAAAAATGATTCTAAACCAAGGAACCTGCAGCTCTGTCCTGCCTCAGTGGATGAGATGATCACATCTCACCTGAAGTTAACTATTTTGTAATGTACAGGAAAGGTCTTGATCTGAGACCCTGGCTTTAAGTTTACTTTTCTAATTGGCTACTCACCTCCAATTCCACCAAATCCTTTCACAAACTGGGATCCTTCTTGTGACTTATCTGTAACAATTTCCAATGTAGCTCCAAATTTTTTATAGTTGTTAGCAAACCATTCCAGCAGCGGCATGCTCTCAATTAGTTCATGTTCTTGTCCTGTCTTCAGGGGCGACCATGAGATACAGAAACAATGGGTTGAGAATATATCAAGACTTAGTGACCCTTGTCCCACTGCTCACCACCATTCTCCCTCTCATGATGTGTATGTATAAAACTCTCTAAGTGAATTCTGGTTTCTGGTGACATAATTGTGATAGCACAGACATTCTGATTATTTCAAACAACATTCCTCTGCAGGCTCAAGCCTCAGTAATGAAATGTCAATACACACTTAGCAGTTTTTCAACTTATGGTTCCTGTTGTTGTCTCAAGAAGTCAGGCTGCTGTGAACTGTCTCTAGGCAGCACTCATTCAACAGCCCAGAAGAGACATGCCAGAATTGCTTTCTGGAGCAGCCTCATGAAAAATCAAGTCCTTCACCTCAGAATTTGAGGAAGCTACTATTTAAAAGAGATCTGTGTTGGGCACGTAGCACCTTAAGTTGTGGTGATGCATTTACACCAAACCTGCAAAAGAGCTGATACAGAAACTGAAGAAAGCAGCACAGGTTTCACAGTGCAGATGAGGCACTGTTCAGTTAACTCTTCCTCTCTACTATTTCAAGAATGAGAATGTTTAGCTACTTTAAAAATAAGGAACCACAGTAACCATGGTTTGGCCTCCTTCCTTGGAATCACACTGGTATGTGGCAGATAGGAGCTAACCACCTCCTGTTGCCTCTGACAACAAGTATGAGGTTTGGTTGCCCAAGGCGGATACTCTACATTGCCAGTGCTCTAACATATGGATTTATCTTTCCTTGCATGTATCATCAGGCCAAGAAAACAATCACATACCTCTTTGTCTGTAAAATGAGATTTATCCTTCTCTTGTTCTGGAGTTAGATAGAGAATTTTCTCCTCTGTAGTATTGGGGGAAAAAAATGTGTTAACCTGCTTCTCATATACTAACAGGTCTAGGTCCCATAATATGAGTTAGGTTAGATGAAAGGGCTCCTGAACTAATTCTATCAACCTTTTCATAAGATTATTCGTCTGCATGCACTGAGCGCCTCTGGGTACATTTCTCCTATCATAAGGAAACACCAAAGACATTTAAGACAGTCCTTGTTCTCAGAAAATAACAATCGTAAGTAAATATCAGTTCAAGCAGAAATATCTATGCAGGAATATACTACAGAATAAAACAGATAGGAACCAGGTGCTGATCTGCTTTCTAATTGCTTCTTTCCAAAAGCTCAACCCCAGAATTCCTCAATACATAGGTTAATAAATAGCAATCTTATTTTATAATTCTCTTACCTTCTGTGCCTTGGCAATGAAGAACATATCTCATTATATCCAGATTTTCATAGACTATTAGAATCTCTACAGCTCCCATTTCTAAAGCCTTTAGTGTATCTTCAACTCCAAAACAGTACTTGCCCGTGTCCTGGCTGATTTCATCAAAGTATCGTCCTGTGATTAGGGACAGGTCAATAAGGACATATATTAAAGTTTCATTTGTAGACACAGACCCTCTTACACTCAAAGTCAGAGAGAGGAGGAGGGAAAAAAATCAACTTAAAAGTCAGTAAAAATGATACAATTAGTTGACTCTCAAGAGGTAACAGTTGAGTCAAACATAGAACCATTTGGAAGTGTGTGTGTGCTCAGTTAAATCTGAAACAAATCCAAACTGCTGCCACACTAGTCTTTAATTCTGGCTTTCTCTCTTTAATTCATCACTGTTACAAGGATAATTAATATGGGAAATAAAACTAAAGTTTGGTTCCTATTGCCAAAGCATGGAAAACAGTGGAAATACAAATGTTTATTAGACCTAACGACTAACAAAGATTGAAAATAATTCCACTGAAGATCTTAATATAAATGTTAACCCTTCCCTTTATCTTTTCAGTGTCTTGTTTAATAAATACAATCATGTACATACATGCATACATATAAAAACATTTCACATAATAAGTAAGTTGTATTTCACTGATACCTATTAATTTCTTCTCTTGAATGAATTTCACGTTGGAGAGGACTTCAGTAGATAACTCAATAGCTTGGTTGAATCCATTTTCACCACCATAAGATATATCAACTAATTTTAAAACTTTTGACTGCAACCTCTGACACAATTAAAAAAAAAAAAAATCAGTACTTCAAAACACCATTACCAAAACTCGCTACCTCTTTATGGCATGCAAAACTCAGCAACGTGATCGATGATGTCTAAAAAAGGAGAATATGGGGAAAGGGCCCAATTTATTCATTAGGAAGTCTCAGTGAGCAACACTGCCAGGGTAAACTTCCCCAGCCAATCACAGAATATATTCTATTAGGGTCTGTAAAAGGCTAACACATTAAAAACAAACAAAATAAGTTTCTTGTGGAGAAAAGGGAGAACTGCTGCTTCTTGCCATATAAGGTGGTAGAGTACAAAATAGCTTTTATGGCCAAGCCCATGTCCAATGAAAAGATATTTCTGGATTAAATGCCAATTCAGAGCTGAGTTTTTAACCTAGAATACATCACTATAAAAGTGAAAATAGATGTGCATGTCCTAGTGTTCAGAGGACTCTCTATTCCCAGTAAAAAAATTACATAATGGAGCCTCTATTTCTCACTTACCTGATCAAACATATCAGATTGACTTAGTTCAGTTTTAAAGTCAGCTGATCCAGCTAAAACGAGACCAGCCACATTCACTTTGTCCCCAGAAATAAACAGCTGCACAGCAGTCTCAGCTACTTTCCGAACATAGTTATGTCGCTTTTCCATTCTTAAACGGGCAAAACGCAAGGCTGACTGACCTCCTCTACCTTAGACAAAAAAAGTGGCAAGAAGAAAAAGTCAATTATTAAGAAGTACAAGATGCCCTGCTAAGTAACTAAATAATCATGCTGTTACCCAAGAAAAGGACAAAGAGAAAAATCACTATTCCCTTAACTAAATGTTTAGCATATACCTTTACTTGTTTTCAGAGAGTGACTACTAATTCTCTTGTTGAAAGAAGAGCCAGAAGCACCACTAAGTCATAAGTCATTCCATGATGCTTCTCCCATCACCTGGATTTACTATTTGTTTCCTTACTGCTAGCACAAAGCAAATGGGCTCATGTTCTCTTCCTATATTACCATGTTTCTTTGGGAGATCCACAGTGAATTTGTGCAGGACTTCTCTTGTGTTTCCTTGAAGTGTGCCAAAAAGTGCACCACTACCATCTATTACAATGAAGCCAAACTTGCTATCATCCGAAAGTAGTGCTGTAAGAGCCTGAAAAGCAAACGCAAGTACCATACAATAAATCCCAAAGCTTTGATAGGGTCAAGACAAAATCCGAAAGGATGTATACAAGCCCTTTTGCCCCATTCAGAATGGTATGAATACTAAAGAAAAAAACATTTTATGGAGTAATTTATAGACTTCAGCTATAAATATGTAATCCACACAAATTTGAATTCCTGATACAGGAGAAAACCAACAATATGGATGTTAAGCCTTTCAACAAATCTGACCCAGACACATGATTATGAAGTCCATACAAAGTTATAGGGCTCAAATTCTTCCTAGTGTTTGATTTGATTTAGACTGAGGGTAGTCTATGGAACATAGAAGTCAAATTAAGTTTAACCTCTAAAAATTGACCTGTTATTATTAATAACCTGGCATTAATAGGCAATATTCATTATAGAAAATGATGTCTTGTAAACCAACTCGAGTAGGAGTAAATAAGTACAACACCTAGAGTCTATAAAGATCTTTATTGTTGAAATGTTTAACTCCTATATCTTGAACATTATTAATGACATCAAGATATAAAACTCAATTTTATTTTAAAGGTAATATGGCTAATGATTCTGAATTTTTATAGGGGAAAATCCTTCTTCTGGGTTAGCACTACATCCCTATATTTCTGTCTCCTGAAAGCAAATATTTAGTCCTGGAATTCATAAAGATAGGCAAGTTTTCATGATGGAGTTTGAAAATTACAGGCTTGGTAAATGACTAACTTGCTAGGTAGTAGCTTGTTTAGAGCTAAGAATTATCTGTTCCATTTTAACTAAGAAAAAAAAAAATAGGTCCTTTAGAATTGACCAGAAAGCTGATTAATTACTAAGAATCAATCTTTAACCAAACCATGCTTGATAAATAGCATTAAGAAATATTGCACATGTTAAAAATTTTGCTTTACTGAAATCATCTGTTAGGTACCTTGATTTATTTTTTCAATAAGACTGCTCCGCTCAAAAGGAAATAGACTTGAAACAGACTTATCCCTCATGAAAATATACAACTATACTTATTAAACAGGACATAGATTGTGTTGTGCAGTGTGCTACATTCATATCTAGTCACTGACATATCAACTGAAGTGAAAATAAACAAAGGCAACAATAAATGTACCTTGGAGGGGGAGTTAAGGTTTAGAAAAAGCAATGAGGCTAACTTAATAAGTAAGCTAAAGCTAGAGAGTACCAGGTATTAAATTAACAAAATTCAAAACATGCTCTCATCAAATCAGATAAAGGTAAGGGGGGATAGGGTGGCTAAGAGCCTCCCCAATGAAGCCTTTGCCAGAAGAAGGTTGTGACAGTCAACAGAAGAACAGTCTCGGCCATCTTTGCAACTGACCAGGACCCAACTGGAATTGGACTTCTTGTCAAATTAGCAAAAACCATCCATTGTAAACTGTGTCGACAAATATCAGTTCTAATTCCACTGTAGAGATTTTTCCTGAGGTTGACGAAACGCAAGAGACTGAACTAGGAGCCAGCCATGAATTCCTGATTGTTCTACCATTGACTGATTTAGGTCACTCTAATGAGGTTTCCTTTCCACCCTTAAATTTCATCCTATGGCAGCTCTGTCACTCAAAAGTTTCGGGGAGCGGGGGGAAGCTCTTATAGTCCTGCTATTGAAGAAGATTTTATAAGTTGTGAGCATGAAAACAAGGGTTCAAAGATTATAGGCAAGTACCATGGGTACATAGGGAGAAATAGGGAGCAGTTAGCCAAGTATTTCTTCAAACTCAGCTTAGTAGTTCTTCAAGCCAGGCTTAGCACTTTCCTCAAACATACTGAATGATTATGTCATTCAGAATGCCATTCTGAAAATTTCTCAAAAGGTTAAAACATGTAGTCACCATAGAATCCATAAATTCCACTCCTAGGTATATATATCCCCAATGAAAACACATGGTCAAACAAAAACTTGTTCATGTATGTTCAAAGCAGTGTTATTTAAAACATTCCAATAGTAGAAACAACACAAACGTCCACCTACTGATTAACAGGTAAATAAAATGTGGCATATCCATGAATAGATAAAATAAAATGTGGCAAATATTATTTGGTAATAAAAAGGGATGAAGTACTGATATACACCATTAACACAGATGAACCTTAAAAACATAATGCTAAGTGAAAGAAGGCAGTCACAAAACCCCACAAATTCAATGAGTCCATTTATATGAAATGCCCAGCATAAGCAAATCTACAGACAGAAAATAGATCAGAGAAAGTCTAGAGCTGAGGGACCTTGGTGGAGTGGGAATGGGGAATGGGAGTGATTATTAATGGGTACAGGGAAGATGAAAATATTCTGTGCTTGAACTTCTTACCTCTGTATGGAATTTGTTGTCACACAAATATAATGACGTATTAATTGGTTTGAAAGGTTCAAAGTCAATGTTGACTTTCTTTTCCTTTCCTTCTTCTGTTACAATTGTACCACAGTAAACAACTAGGCCATTTGGAGGTACTGCAAAAAACATGAACAATTTCTATACTTAAATCCACAGCTAATTTTCCCCAATTGATATGAAATGCTCCCACAGTCTACTAGACCCTTTAACTTATAATTTAAACAAGCAGAAATATCTATAAATCTCTCAGGCAGAATTCTCTCCTTAATTTTGAAGATTACTCCTGAGGTGTTTTAAAAAAGATTTATTCCTTTAAGTACAGTAAATACCACTTAACTTTCAAAGCAACAACAACAAAAGGTTAAATTCACAAGACCAAAGAGACACTGCTGAGAGCTGGCTAAAGGGGGACACCGGTGACCAAAATCACCACAGCAGGCTCAAAGTGGAAAATATAACCAAGATAAACAAAGTAGAGGAGGAAAATGATTAGGCTTCAGATTACCTTTGTTATAAAGTTTGAGTCTTTGTTGTACAGATGTAATGGCTCCCAGGACTGAAAGGCGGTTTACTCGTGACTTAATGTTAGATGCAGTTCCAAACTCGTCTGCTAACATTTTTGCCACTCGTGAAATCTGGTCTTTGGGAGGAATGATCAATGATATCATGCTTGTGCCATTGCTATGGAAGAAAGAATAACATTAGAGGTTCACGTACCACATAAGAGTTTAAAATCATGCATATCATTAGTAAAGAAAGCTAGAGTGAGATGTCCCTAAAATAGTAGAAACAGATCACTCTCAAAGTCATTAGGAAGGTAAGGACCATGCCAGTGTAATCAAAGTATTTCCAGAACTAGGAATAGTGTTCAGAATATAGTAGGTGTTCAATTATTTGAATAAATATTAGCTATCTAATAGTAGCTATGTAAAGAAGGCATTTTAAGGGATACCTGGGAAATACCTCATTTCCCAAGAACACAGAGCAGCTTTGATAAAGGGGTGACAACAGGCTAGAATTTGACAGCCCATTGACAGAGGCTTGGAATCTGGTGGCTCTTCCAGTGGGAGATGCCATCACAGGATGATGCAATGAGTCTTTCCAAAGCCTAGATGAAATACCAACTTAATATCATCCTGTTCCCCCTTTTCCTTTAAATTCCAGGCTCACCTTGAAAATTTATAATCCCTAATTTATCACCCCAAAAATCCTGATAATGGGAAAAGAGAGCCTTGAAATTCACATAAATATTCCAGGTAGGAAAAATCCCACATACGCTCTCTCCCCCTCCCAACAAACAAACTAACAAATGCATTTATTTATCTCTACATGTATTTTGTATATTAATCGCTTTTGAGGTTGAATAAAAAGAGCGATTCACTGAGAGCCTGTAAACTCTGGGTACTCAAACAAATTCAAGTTTCTAGAATTAAAAGCCAGGACCAGGGGGTGGCTCCATAGTGTAGTAGTTAGCATGTCTGCTTTACATGCAGAAGGTTGTAGAGTTTGTGCCCTAGGTGGAGCCACGAACCATATTCCGGGTGAGCCAGGCCTCCCAAGTGCACCCCGCGAGCGTGTGGGAGGAGATGCTCCATCTTCAGAGATTTGGTTAAGAGGAAATGGCAACATCCATAAGTCAGGAGTGGAAGCGGGGGTGGGGTGGGGTGAGGGAGAATTAAAGAGGGAAAGGGGGAAAAAGAAAAAAAGAAAAAAAAAGAAGCCAGGACCAAACTTTGAACTACTGAAGACACCACCAAGGCCCTGCCACATGGATAGTCCCTTCTGAGCAGCCACCAACCTAACTTCAATACTGATGCCAGCAACATATCTTTTTAACCTAGCCATCCTTGAAATATTTATTAACATCTTCAGTTAAGATATACTTCATTTTAATTATTCCTAGTTCTCCTTAAAGAAAATAAACTACATTATCAAAACACATCAACTAATCACTAATTATTAGTGACATGCAAATCAAAATACAACCATTTCACACCTATTAAGATGTCTACTATTAAAAAAATAAGAAGTGTTTGCAAGGGTGTGGAGATATTTGAATCCTTATGCATCGCTAGTAGTGATGTTAAATGGTACAGCCATTATGAATAACAGCACAGCAGTTCCTCAATTAATTCAACACAGAATTAGTTTATAATCTAGCAATTCCACTTCTTGTTATATACCCAAAAGAGTAAAAGCCAGAAAACAAGCAGATAACTTGCTAATCCTCATGGCAATAACATTCACAATAATTAAAAAGGTGGAATCAACTAAAAGGTCCATTGATGAAAAACAATGTGGCATATAGACACAGTGGAGTATTATTCGACATTAAAGGAAATTCTGACACATGCTACAAATATGAGCCTTGAACAAATTATGGTAAAATAAATAAGCCAGTTATAAAAAGAAAAATACTGTGTGATTCCACTTATATGAAGTATCCATAGTAGTCAATTTCATAGAGAAAGAAAGAATGGTGGTTGCAGTGGCTGGGTGTAAGGAGAAATAGGGCGTTTGTCAACAAGTATACGATTTCAATTTTACAAGATGAAGAGAGTTCTGGGTATTGGTTGCACAACATATAAATGTGCTGAACCCTATTAAACTGTATACTTAAAATGGTTAAGATAGTAAATTTTATGTTGTATATATTTTGACACATATGAAAGTTTAAAAAATATTTAGCTAATTTATATGTTTAAAAATATTTGAAATACACTTCCTTTAAAATAGTTCTCAAACTTGGCAGCACATTAAAATCACTTAAGGAATTCATTCCAGGTTGTTTCCTTTTCAAAAAAGGTTCCTGTTAACTCGCATTCCTTAAGGTACTTTTCTCATCTCTGACTCTCTTCTTGGTTTAGACAATGCAAATGTAATAAACTCTCATGAACACTCAAACAGCACTAAAAATTATCATTTAAAAGATTATCTAGACCAAGTGGACTTCATCAAAATTAAAAACTTTTGTGCTTTAAAGGACATGAAGAAATTGAAAAGACAACTCACAGAATATGAGAAAATATTTGCAAATCATGTCTGAAAAGGAACTTATATCTAGAATATGTAAGTAACGCTTACAACCCAACAACAAAAAGACAACTGACGTAAAAAATGGACAACTTTGACAGGCATTTCTCCAAGATATATAGATAGATAGAATGTAGAGAAATTGAAACCCTTATTCAATGCTGTTGAGAATTAAAACAGTACAATATTTTGGAAAGGTCTGGCATTTTCTCAAAAGGTTAGTTACCACACGACCCAGCCATTCTACTCCTAAAAACATGTGTGTACACACAAGCACTTGTGTACACTGAATCATTATTTGTAACAGACAAAAAGGAAACAAAATCTATGTATGACTAATTAATGAATGGATAAACTACATGGTATATTCATACAATCAAATATTATTCCGCAATAAAAGGAAAAAAGTATTCACAAAAGACCACATATTTTATGGTTCCATTTATGTGAAATGTTCAGGACAGGCAACTGAGACCCACATAAAGAAGAGTTAATTGCTGAGGTAAAATGGGGGATGACTGGTAACTGGTATGTATTGGGGGAAGCGTTCTTTTTTAACACCTACAGCACCTGATATTCCTAGTTGGTCTCCCATCCAAGTACTAACAAGGCCCGATCCTGCTTAGTTTCTAAGATCAGACAAGATCGGGGGGTGGGGCAGGGGTTCTTTTTGGGCTGATGAGAATGTTTTAAAATTATATAGTGGTGATTGTTGCACAATTCTGAAAATCAACAAGAACAGCGAATTGTACACTTTAAAAGGAGAGTAAGTTTTATAGAATGTAAATTATATCTCAATAAAGCTGTTATTAAAATATCTACAGAAAAAACTCAGTACATAATAGGATACTTCCTTTTAAGGTCTCCTGGTCTCTTAACCTAACAGCTTACTGGAAAAGCCAAAGAACAGTTTTTCTTAAGAAATGTTAATTTACATTTACTAAATTTTGTTTAAAAACTAAATGATTTATTTTATAAGAACAAGTGGCAATATGAAAAGAATCAAATCTATACCACACATATACATAGAAAATTAAAAGCCCTAAATTTGCCCTGACCAGCTCTAATGGATGGCTTTCTTATAAGATCTACAGTATAAACTGAGTCAACTAAAATTTTGAAGGTAAAAGTTGATCTAAGTCAAAGTATATTAAAATTTGATATAATTTTAAAAAATGTTTCTACTTGATACTTAATGAGCCTGTGAGAAAGGTACTTCCTGAGTTTCTTACAGATCATGTCCTTAGAGGCTATGTCAAGTTCAATCATTGTAAATATTAGTGTCACAGGGAAACAAATGAGTGCTTCCTTTAGGTAAACTGGGAAAACTGCCCCGAGTGCCATGCCTAACCTTTCCACTAATTTCTGAGCTTGCGTAATTTCACAGTAGTCCAACACACTGACTTTAACAGAACTGCAAACATCCAATGTCCAGTGGATGCAGGCAAGAAAAAGAAATCAGAAAGATGGATACAACATCAAATCAAATGAGCTT
Organism: Macroglossus sobrinus; assembly: GCA_004027375.1. Classification (NCBI taxonomy): domain Eukaryota; kingdom Metazoa; phylum Chordata; class Mammalia; order Chiroptera; family Pteropodidae; genus Macroglossus; species Macroglossus sobrinus. The sequence goes on along the minus strand of PVKZ01000989.1, from coordinate 60,096 downwards.
TTGTGCCAAATGACTAAAAAGAGAGAAGCAAAGAGTCACAGTCAGGGGAACAAAAATTACAGAAAACTGCTGTATTAGCTTTGTAACTACAGGTGTCTGAAAACTGAATATGTCTGAAAACATCTTCATATAGTAAAATTAATTTCACAAATGTGTACCACTGAATTTGTTTCTCGGCAGTATTAGCATTGGAAAGGGATCTCATTTACACAAGACCTGCCTTCTCTAAAAGTTTTCTCCTAGCAGTAAATTCCACAGGTCCTTTCCTCAGCCAGGTTTTGTTGTTGTTGTTTTTGAAGCTGGCTATCTAGCCCTTCCATTATCAAAAGTTACTCTCAGATTGCCAGTTGATGTTATTACAGCTCCCAAACCAGCACTGTTTCTGTTGAGGTTTCTACTCAAAACCTAGAGAGCTGGTCATAACCTTTGTGACACTTTCCCTGATAAACATTAAGTTGATTAATTACGGTATGAGGTAAAGCATGGTGTGTGCTCTGCTGCCACCCCACGGAAAGGGGAGCAAGTATTCTAGACAAACCAAACAATCAAGTAGATTTATGATAAGCAGCTTCAATTGTCATCACACAAGCAAAATGATCATAAAACAAAGCTGCTTCCAAGAAAATAACACTCCAAAATACCACACATGACCCAGAGTTATTTCTTCATCTACATAAATGTTATTCCCAATATTCAAATCAGCTAAAATTTCAAATACAGTACTGATAAATCAGAATGATTCAGAACAATCTCTTGCTTGTGTGCGTGTGCACACACTTGTTCTCTACAATGTTTTTCATCTTAATTTTCATAGCACAACTACATAAAAGGAACTTAGAAAACCAGGACAAGGTACCCAGAAATTAAATGATCAGACACACATACAATTCTACCTGTGGCCATGGTCCAGTTTCTGAACTAGATGGAAAAAGAATTCCCAAATGAAACAAACTAGCATCTTCTATTACCACAAATAACAACAAAACAAACAAAAAACAAAACCAAACCCTCTTTAGATCCTATTTTTAAGCAATCAAATGTAATGAACTGCTTTTCTTGCTAGGCTTCTAAAGAGGATTTTCCAAGAAAACCTTTCTGATAATTCTTTCTGGAGTAGGTCAAAGAAGAAAATCAATCCTTAAACAACTGCTTTGGGAGGGGCTGGAAACACTGGGCTAGTAAATTTAACTTCAAACATGGTCTAGATCGTAGGTGCCACCTGCCTGTCTCTACAAAGGGATCATCAACTATATGCATGCATAATATGAAAATATACAAGATTAAGGGAAAAAGAGGACAGATAAGTCTGACACAGGGGTTGTCAACTTATGCAAATATATAATATGAAAATACACAAGATGGGGAAAGAGGATGAATTAGTATGAATAGTTGACTTTACTGGCTTGTACTTCCTTACAGGTGAACAATTCTCAAGAGAGCGTGTATTTTCCACGCTAGGGACTCCTGCAATCTTTAGGGACCAATGGAGTTATTTTTCAAAACTAGGACTCAGTTTTTAAAAGCTGACATGCTCTGATTTACGGAGTAGTTTCCTAGGAGATGAACTAGCAAACAGGCAATAAGTAGGGAATGGAAAGAGGAGGGGCTCCAAGGATAGCAGGATCAAAGGCTCAGATCTCAGAGACTGAATAGGCACCAAAGTCCAAAGGATGGAAAATTTGAGGCTAAAGAGGATGTTGGGACAAATTAACCCAGTGAACTCAAAATGCCTGAAGGAAATCCTTAAAGCAAGATAATGGAGTGGAGGACAAAGCAAAGACCTTAAGATAGGCAGCTATTTAATTCCTAGTTCAGATAGGTTAAGAAGATAAGCATTCATTAAGCGACTTTACTGTATAGCCACCAGTTGGACAACCTTACACTCACATCCAAGTAACTTCTAGAAGGGACAAGTAGTGAAGATACATACCTAAGAACAATCTTGTTAGAGGACTCCACTTATACTACCTTCAAAGTTAAGTCTTAGCCTCTTGCTCCTTTTGAATTTTGACTAATGTCCAAAAAATTACCTTTCACTAGCTTCCTTTTGTGACTCTCTTTACCCCAGCTGGGGGGAACCTCAAGTTTCTGAATTCATTTTTATTATAAGACACCTGACTGGCGAAGAGGAAATAAGGAGTATTAAATAAACGTAAGGCTTGTACTTTAGATTTTTAAAGGTTACTTTATAATCTTTGATTTTTTTTTTGTAAATCTTGGGTTTAATACAAGCAGATTAAAGTTTTTCCAGGAAAGTTTCCAAACAAAATAAACACTCATTTATCCCCCAGGCAAGCCAATCAAAGTTGTCTGACCAGTTTGTGTAAACACCAAATCAAAATCAAGGAAACTGAATATTTCATTTTAAAGTAAGAGTGAACAACTCTCAGGGAAGAAAAATAAAGCTAAGGAGCTGCTCACTACACATGCAAACTACAACTTTTTAATTTTCATATTTTCATCCACTCTTGCTTTCTCATTATATTCCTTTTCCAAAATCAAAGACACTCACTGTAAAGCCAGTGATTACGAGATACAACAATGATTCACATGCAGGTTGTAAAAACTGGACAAAGCAAGACATAACATATAACAATGTGCTATGTAATACTTTCAGGGATCTCTGCTCTCACATTCTTTCTTGTTCTCATTTTAGGGACACTTTTCTTTATTAAAAAAGGGTTCAAGAAGTAGTTGTAAATAGACTACATAGGAACAGTAAATAAAACTAGCCAAAACTGAGGAAGAAAAAGAATTTAAAGAAATACCTGACAGCTTTTCTTTTCCTCTCAAATATACTGTTAAAGGAAGTCTCTCTCTCTAGGATAGGAGGTTAGGGTGGTAACACCACCCACCCTATCCAAGGTTTCATGACCCCTGAACACAATGGACAGAAAAAACATCTGGTCACTTGAACTGCCAGCACTGAAAGGTCTCTAAGGGAAAAACTCAAGGTAATCACAGCAAAGCCTAGGGTATGGTGGACCCGTCCGGGTTGGTCTGTCGGTCTTTCTCAGTGTGAGTGTGAGTGTAAGTGTGTGTGTGTGTGTGTGTAATTTCAGGACTATCAGAGTTCCAGCCTTTGAATACAAGGAGGCTTCTTGTCACTCAAAAGAATGGCACACAAACAAAAAAATCTAGTCACGCTTTAACCTGCAAATACATTATGAAAATCTGTTACCATCAACAATGCTCAAGAACACTAGAAATGTAGGAAGAAAAAAAAAGGTGGCTCCACAAGCTCATCCACTGCCAATTTGCAGAACCCCAAATCATCGGAGATCTTTCCAAAAGCAACAAACAAACCCTCCCCCACCAAAAACCAAACTCAGATATTAAAAAAAAACTCTCCTTCCTCTATTCTAATTCAACAGATATTGAATAGGGAAAGTGAGGGTAGTAGAGATTGTAAGAGGGAGACTCAATTTTCAAATAGATTGATTCAAATAGAATCAGATAAAACATAATTAGGATTGAGAATCAATGTGTCTAACTTGTTTTCTATGCCTTTAAGCAAGATACTCTTGGCCAGCTGAATCAGAGAGATTCCATGACCTCACCCCCTGAAACCTACAGAGCCCACTTGCTGCAGCAGGTGAGCTGCTGCTGTCATTTTACCCTATCAGTAACAATCACAGTGAATTGTGATGGCTCAGAGATATCCAACTCTTTTCCAGCTAGAACGTTCACCATATCAAATGCTCTGTCATCCATTTCATCACCTTAACATAAAAGAATTACTTCCAGGTTAGGACCAGGAACATTTTAGAGACTGCCTACTATACTCTCTCGTTGGGATTTCCTGTATATGCTCCCTAAGCTTTCATCTCTGTCTGATGACACAGTGTGCACAGGACATACCCTTTTCAAGCTCACAAAGCTGAATTTAATTAAACCTCAGATAATTTCTTGGAGTTGCTAAGTTAGCCACATTATATGGATCACCAGCTTTTAATAATATCTAAAACTAGGTTTAACCTTAGAGACTAAATCAGTCTTTTTGATAAGGGTTTAATATGGGCACAGCATATAAGGGTAGTTATGAGCAAACACAGGTTTTAGAAATAGACAGATTTGGGTTCATGTCCTGCCCTATCTGTGTGACCTAGAGCAAATTACATATATCCCTTTGGGCCTCAGTTTCTTACTTCACAAGATCTTGAGGATTATGTAAGATGTCAAGTGCCTCACAGGGAGAGCAGACAGTGCTCACTAAAGGATAACCAGATGGAACTCTAGCTTCTTGGGCCCTAACTCCCTGTTCTTTAACAGTTAAGTCAGAAAGAATTAATATCATAGCACAGCTAGAAGGAGGTAAAAAGTACTCTTAGATGGTGTTGAAGTCTTATTTGAATCTGAGTAAGTCCAAAGAGAGAGGTAAGAGCTGACTTTGTGGGAATGATCTCCTTTATTGGATTATAGGACCTGCCAAATCCTCCGACAAAACCAAACCAAAAATGCAGTTCAAAACAGTATGGCCAAAACACTAGAAACTGTTTTGTAATTTATCATAAGGGAGAAACAGAAATTCATCCCCTTCTAAAACTTTAAATAGCTATATAAAGCTAAATGGCTTTATCCAACAGCTGTGACATGGGTTCAGAATTTCGCATATACCCAGAATCAGTCACCTCAAATCTCTGACCCGTTTTCTCTTCCACCAAGTATCAAAGAGTGAAACACACTGGTTATACTAGAAGTCTATAAAAGCTTCTGGAGGGCAAAAATCATTTAGCACACAGTGGATAATCAAACATGTGATGAATAAATGGTTAATTCCTAACAACAGAAATAGAGTCTTTGCTCTATACTCTCTTCTAAAAATAGACACCAGAGATTTATTCTGAACTAACAAATAAGATAACTATTAAAAATTTGCCAACCTTTGGAGTGGAACTAACTCATGCCTGGAAGTAACTAAATGTCCCAGCTTTAGTTTCACTAAAGTTCAAACCATAACAGAATCAACACTTCCAGAGTATCTTCTTTTGCCACCTTCAATTTTGTTCCTCCCCAACTTGATCTTCCCCTGCCCACCTTCATGGCTCAATATCATCTCTGATGTAGGTAGATGGATGTGACTGCTTTTCATAAAGATTACAGAATATCAAACCAGGAGGGAGGATTCTGTTACTGTTTAAAGAGGCTAGACAAAATTACCTGAAACTGGTTTGTGCAAATGACCTTAGGGTTGGATGCCATCACCAGATGAGAGAAGGACCAAGATATGAACACACCAAAATATTAAAACATCTACCCTAAAGGACAGAATAACTTCTTGTCCCCAAAATTTTCAGCAGTGTTTAGAAAGGTTCATTTTAGTATTTTATACTCAAAAGCACTAGAATTACTCAGTCATCCAAAACAAAAAAATATATATCTGGTGGAATATTACTTTTCTACAAATAAGATTTATTTTTTCTTTGAAAAGGTCTAACAACTTCACAGAATTAATTAACCTAGTGGAATATTCCACCAGGGAGCAGCAGAAGCTGGAAAATTTCTCTAGTGTTCTCACATTAGTGCGAAGCCAGGAGTTATCAATCACAAGCATCATTCCTATAAATCAAAGTCCACCTCCTATTTTTCTTGATCAATATGCAAGTACTTCTCAAATAAAACAAAAGCCAACTTTCCTGTTAGTCATCTTTCAAACACACAAATGAGCTTCTGGGGAGGGATTTAAAAGCAACTATTTCCTTCGCCATGGATGCTCATTAAGAATAAACATGTTCACACTCAAGTTCTTCCTTGGATAGATTTGCAAATAGCATGTCTGTTTTTCTTTTATCTTTGCCCCTGGATCTCAGCACACCTGCTCCTTCTAGGAAATCGCAAACCTCTTTGGACAAGAGTCCTCCTTTCAGAAGAGAATGGAAAACGTTTCTATTCAGCAAAAGAAATACTAGTCCATGAGCAAGGCAGTGTGGTATAACAGGATCACAGGCTTTGAAATCAGAAAAGTACAAACCGAATCTAGCACTACTCCTTGCTAGGCTGTGATATTAAGCTCTCTGTACTTCAATTTCCTCATCAATAAAATGGCAATAAATGCTTTCCTCACAGAACTGTTGAGGAGTCAAAATGTATGCTATTGAACTCATCTTGTGAAAATTAGTTTCATTACTTGATTAAAACACTTCTCTGCCATGAACCTCTAAACTGGTCTTTCCTGAGGATCCTTCCTTGCTTAAGTGGAGTAATAAAACCCTAAGATGACAGAAATGGGGTAGCCAGAAAGTAAACTTTTTCTTTTTTTCAGTAAAAAGCTAATGCTGGAGGTGATAAGGAATTAATATTTGAGGATTAGTACATTTTCATTACTTGCAAACTAGTTTACATAGGCCGAAAGGCAAACTATGTTGGGACTATATTAAGCTGTCTTGCCAACTTTACCAACAAGGAACGTGTGTGCAAATGCTTTGCACCAATTCAATATCCTGACAGCTCACCAACCATCAACCTAAACAAAGCTTTTGGCTCTAATTTCAGGCTAACTGGCTTTTAATCAAGAATGAATTTCAATTACAATTTCAAAGTTGCAGATCAGTTACAGCTCTACTCTACCACTTTATCAGAGAAACTGTTATCAGCCAAATAACACCAATGTTATTCTTTGATATTGTAACATTCTTTGACAACACTTGCCTAGGAAATTTGCATGAGTAGCTACAAAATCTGTTTTTTGACAATGCCCAACACCTTATTTAAGACCTGAATTATCTGCTTACACTACACCCCATTCAACATGTACTGTTATTCTGCACTTACTAATATGGGGCTAGAAATTGTTCATATTATCACTCCAGGGTTTTGTGTCAGATCACATTTTCATTGTATTACACATTTCTTTCAAAATGTCTAGTGTTCAACTCACAGATGTTTGATGACACTTGTAAGCGACTAGTTAAAAGTAAAAATGAATTTGTGGGCTTCATTTTTCATATACCTAGATGTGAGTTTGGGGAAAAATCTAATTTAGAAGGCCACAGATATTTGGCAGAGAAAGACAACTTTTGTTATGACTAGAATCATTTTTCTCAAGGAGACCTTAGAAGAGTAAATGAAAATGTGAAAACAGAAGAGTTACAGGCCCAATATCCCCAAGTTATCTGCATGATAAGAGCGCACTGTCAGGCATATAAAAATGTTAAGTCCCTGAAGTGGATAGGAAGGACGGTGACAAGAGAAAAGACGAAGTATACAATGGATGAAAGCTACATGTCAAAAAATTGGTGTTAAAATTAAGATATAAAACAACTTGGAGAATTAAAAAAAATAACAAACACACTGACACTCATAAGGCACCTATTATATACAAATTAAGTAGATGAAAAAGAAAGGACTGGATTAAAGCACAGAAAGTTTAATGTTTATCAATATAAAAGAATCATGTCTATTTTCATCTTTGTATCTATGAGAATGAGGAAATTATGGCTCTTAATTAAATTCAATTATGTTTGAGGGTAAGAATAAAATCAAAATTCTTTTTCTTGACCTTCATTCACCTAGATTCAAAGAAAAAGATACCTGTTCAGATAAAGTGACAAAAATAAGGAAAGAAACCTCATAATTTCCAAACTGATGAGAAGAAGAACCTTGAACTTCCCTAATCCCTTTTCCCAAGACAGCAGACTGCTGAAGAATTAAGAGACACCTACAGAATATATCCAAGAAAGTTCTATTCTGAGATTCCTCGAGAATAGGCTGGCCTCAGAAGAAATTTCTGTTACCTCAAAGTTCTCAGTTGGACAGTTCCAGCAGTGGATCTAAGGAAGAGGCAAATTTCTCCTGACTCTTCAAATAGCATCAAAGATCATTTAGCCCTGCTGCAAAACTGACATTTTAAGTTTTCTCACAATCAAACACTTTCCTAGCATAAGGGGCTACACTGAGCACACCCTCAATCTGAAGCACAAAGAAAAAGAATCCCACAAGTGTGTGTGGGGAGTAGTGGGGTTGGGGATGGGAACCTATAAACCACATTAGAGTCACAGTGCAGAGAACACCATGCCAGAATACAAGCGCTGTTAGGACTAGTTCTGAGTTGAGGCAGGCAGCCTATGACACTTGGAGTGGACCTAGGAACACCACCACACTCTATCAAATATACTTTTCTCTTCCCCAGCTTCCCTTTACTACCTCATGGGGGTAGGAAGACAGAGAGAAGATGAAAAAGTTCCTCTACCTTTTTGGTATGTATTAGTATGAAAAACTACAATGTACCATCTTTGTTTAAGGATATAGAGAACTAAAGTAAAAAAATATCTGAGATTCATCATGTTGAAAACATTCCAAGTATCATTTAAGCAAATGTTCTAAGAAGCAATAATTTTCACTTGGGGAAGATACTCAAACGCATTTAACATACTTTATTAAAATCATATAAATCGGTCCATATTACATACCTGTCCATATGTCTATATTTAAAAAAATATTCACTGATCTCTCGAAATTACTTTTAATTCAACACAATGTGACGAATTTTGTAGAGATTAAAATAATTACATGGTACAGTAAGAAATATATTTGCTCTTTGTCCTCTACTTTTGACAAAGCTCCTAAAACCCTTGGAATTCCCATGGGAGTTTTTGTTGTTCATAAGGAGTCCCTTAGATGCACATCTTAATGGAGTTAGTCACCAGGAAGACTGTGTTAACCCAGGTAGAAACAGCTTCAGCCACGGACCTCAGGGAAAGGGGTGTTGCAAGCTGCAGATTAAACTCTATAAAAACTCCTAAACGAGATTTACTGAGCTTCTGGGTTGGTAAACCCAGGTGGGTGCACTCCAGTTCCACAAAGGCAGGAGTGCCTGTACTTGAACCCTCTGGACCTTGCCCTATGTACCTTTTCATCTGGCTGTTCATCTGTATCCTTTATAATATCCTTTGTAATAAACCAGTAAACCTAAGTGTTTCACTGAGTTCTGTGAGTCGTCATAGCAAATTACTGAAGCGCCAATTTAAAGCCTATTAGTAGGGGAGACCCAGATGTTGCAAGTAAGGCAGTCTGTGGGACTGAGCCCTCTCCCTTGTGAGATATGATGCTAATTCCATAGTGTCAGAATTGAATTGTAGGACACTCAGCTGGTGTCCCCTATGAACTGGAGAACTGCTTGGTGTGTGTGGGGGGGAACCCACAAATCTGGTATCAGAACTACTGAGAGTAAAGGATAGTCCCCTCTGCCCCCGGAGTTATATTTGGAGGCAGAAAAGCGTCATGTATAACCAGGTACTTTATAATTCTTTCAAAGTCAAGGTATCTACAAGTTATTTTTAACTGAGCAAAAAGCTTTTTAAAAGCCTAAAGACCACTGTAGAAGATCAGTTTATTAACTGATCTTCAAACATGGGTTATCTGACTGAGGCCTCATTATATCTGAAATATACAAGGTTCCCTGCTAAAGATAAGTGAAAAAAAATTCCAACACTCAAAGACACAACTTAGCCCAAATTAACCTTGGCTGTTCCTTTGTCACACACACCACTGTCCTTGGCTAGGACAGGCTCTAGTTATAATTTTATAACCTGAAAACTATAAAGGTTCCAACACTATTTCTGGGACTATTCCTTGCTGGCTCAAAAAACAATTAGAAAAAAACCCCTAAAATTTCCCACCTACCATTCACCTGCTTTATAGTTCTTTATTCAGAATACCTGCAACTACCATTCTATTCACATGGCCCTAGTTCCTATTTTGGCTCATGTACACATATGTCCTTAAGTTAACAGTGGAGAATATACCAGGAGCAACCATAAACTGGGAAGAAACAACCACTAACTTTTAAGTAGCACTTATGCTTAGCAAAACTGGCTGGTTATTTTACTAGCACATGCTAACATTCAACCAGGCTTATCTGAAACTAAATAGGTATGTTCCACCCAACTGAAGTTATACATGTTATACCCCTTTCGAATCAAACAATTCTATTGACCCATCACTAAGTTTCACTATCTAATGTTAATAACCATGCTTGAACTACAACCTCAGTGTTCTCAAACTCAAAACAGCAGCACACAGATTCATTTTGCCACACAGTTTGTCTTTAAAGTCCATTATGTTTCTCACTAAAATATTTTAGCATTAGGTAAAGAAGGAAAAAAATCTCTTATTGTACACTATGATAATCTAAAGAGTCTGAATGTAATACAACTCAGCCATGAAAATACAACTTTGCTGTTCCCCAAAATAAATTGGTATGTACTGGGAAGTTTCTGAGCTAAACAGAATAAACCTGTGACTTATTGATACCCAGAGATGGCCAAGATTTTAAATTGTCATGAGCTCAAGACGCAACCAAATCCTGAATAAAAGGACAGCAGAACATGATTATCTATTTCCCAGCTATTTTAAACAGCTTAATCCTGTCTAAAATGTCCAACTAACTCCATCACTTGGAAGAAAAGCTAAGTATAAGAACTTCATTTAAACTTTACAGGGAAGCTTAAAAGTTTCAAGTGGCTAGGTAACATGGCTAGGAACAAATTTAAGAATGAGCTTCATCAAGCATTAGAAAGGAATGCTGTTACTTATTAAGCAGTGTTATTTCTTCAATGTTACTTCACAGCGGGCAAGCACAGTGATTTCATACTCTAAACTTCTTTAGAGGATAAAATGTATGCAAATTGTAATGTATGAACCTACCTCCAAATTAAGAGAACAAATCTACAGGTCATTTTCAACTCTAAACAAAACTGCAAGAACAGCAATTTATTTAAAAAGCCATACTAAATTGAAGGATTCAAGTAACAAAACAGAAGATCCTAGTGAAACAAAAGAACCCAGTTAATTCCTGGTAGTGCATCATAATGGGTCATTACCTATATTACCCTTCTTGTACAGTAGTATCAAACTTGGGTAATAATTATTTATTCTATCAGGTGGCAAGTCTAAATAGTCTATTAAATACAAAGAAAAATAAACCTAAGGAATAAAAAATTAAGTTGCTACCTTCAGTTCATATTAGAGAAAAAGAGCCCAAGTCACCAAAGAGGGCCAAACTTTCAGAAGCTTCATCCCAAGCAGAATTGTCACTAATTTATTAAGAACAAAAGATAATCACAAAACAACCAGAACTGTCACTAATTTATTAAAAACAAAAGACAATCACAAACCCAGCCTCTTAACCTTGGGCCTTCCGTGGAACTAAGCACATCTTTCATAAAACAGTAATAATTTAGAGCTTAATTAACCCTATCATTGCATAACTACCAATTAAAGACAAACCTGGGTTGGAAACCAAAATGTTCAATTCCTGGGCTGAAATCAACTTTCATAATGGCCCGAGGCAGGTTGCTCTATTCTAAGAATGCTCAGACATATATGTAATGTTCCAAATACTTTTGTCACTTCCTACAAGTAAAAAGTTTCCATGAATGGGAAAGAAACAAAATAAGTGAGAAAACAGGAATACTTCTGATACACCTTCCTCAAATGAGTTTTTTTTTAAATTTAAAAAGAACATATAAATCAGTCTTAATCTAGCCTACCTGTCTCACAGTGGATTCGCCTAGAGCTTCTTACCAAAATTTACAGAGAGAGACTCAAAGCCCACCTAATTCAGTTCTGAATTTCAATAAGCATCTCTATTCCCAGAAGTTCCTGAGAGGCTAAAAGGGACCCTTCCTGTTGCAATTCATATCAACGGCCCCATATTCTGGATTTTTCCTAGATATACAGATATAGATTCGTCAACCAAATCTCTCCTACACTCCCACCCCGCACACGCTGGCATTTTCAGTTTACAGGTTGATCCTGGAATAGCTATTAAAGCAAGAAGCTCCAGGGTGATTGGAGGATTTGGAGGAAGTCATCTTGGGAGAGTTGCAAGACCCAGAGAAATCAAGGGAAGTCAGAAAGAGGTTGTCCCTGACCACCTCTCCTTCCTGCCCCATCCAAACTTCACCAACCTTGGAGAAAGATGTCATTTTAATGCAGCCTGGCTAAAGAACGTGAAAAGAGGGGAAAAGAGGAAATCAGGGAAGGGCGTTCGGAAAGGAAGGCCGAGCCCTCCCCACCAACAGCACCCGAGTTGGGTGGTAGTACCTGGAACTCGACGAGGGACGAGTTGGATTCAAGGGCTTAGAAGGGGTACAGAAGTAACAGTGGCCTGCCACGAGGGGGTCGAGTGGTCCGAGCCCCGGAGTGGACCCCTTCGGGTGAAGGACCCTTCTCCGGCCAACCGCGTTGACCCTCACCCCTGGGTAGGGGGCAACTACCCAGAGATCCAGAAGGCGGGAGTTGGCTACTGCTTGGCTCCCCTCATCCGGCCATGCGGCGCGGGGGCGGCCATCCTGAGAGGTCCGGGTACCAAGAGGGCACGGGGGGGCCGGACGCAGCGCTCACCCGCGGGCCGCCTCCAAGCTCTTAATGAGCTTCTTGATCTTCCAGATCTCCACGTTCCTATCGGCAGCACTGGGGTCGTCCGCCATCTTCTCGCCTCCTCCTCCCTAGAGCGGCCCGGCGGGGCCCGGAGACACCAAGACCACAGAGTTAGCGCCGCCGCTGGGGCAGAGCGGCCCCCTTCCTTGCCACCCCGAGAGGCCCTCCTCTTCCCGCCCCGCGCGACCCGCCACGGTGGTCGCTACCCTTTCCCTATCCTTGCCTTACCTAAGGGCCCAGTCCTGGGCGGCAGTGGCTGCTCCTCCCCGGCGGCGGCTCCGCGGCGGCGGCTCTGACGTAGGACACCGGTTCCCTCTCTCCAGGCAGCTGCATGTGTTGCAATCCGCTCACATGGGGCCTGTGACATCACTTCCTCCGCTTGAGGCTGAGTGGAAGTCGGCGGGCGGAAGGGAGGGGGGCCAATGCGGAAGAGGGTAAACTCTGCGCGCGCCACGACTTTCCATTGGCTTTCTGAGCCGCGGTCTACAATGAGCCCGCCGATTGGCCACAGCTGGGGCCGCGCTGCCTTGTGAGGTAAGTCCAGGGGCGGGGAAGTGCGCTCTTTTTTCCGGCCCGGCAAGCCGAGAGGAGGAAGCGGGCGGAAGCAGGTGGTTCTCGCGAGGGTTCACTCGAGCCCCTCCAGGCTTAAATGGGGGTGTTTCTTAAAGGGCGAGATGGGTGGGTTGTCGTCTGTCCTGTCCTTTGAATGGAATGGATTTTCGAGGGTTTGCGACGCGCAGCTAGGCCCTGCGGCCTGGACGCGCGGTTTGAATTGAGCCTGAGAAGCCATGAAGAAGCGCCTCGCGCTTTCATAGCTGACGACGTACTTCGGCCTGCGCACGTCACGGCTGCCTGAACTCTCGTGTTCAGGCTCCCCGCCAGTGTGTCCGGATTAGAAAACTTCCCCCGGGTGGTCCGAGACCTTGCCATCTGCAGGAGCAAAAGAGGCACGTTCTTTCTCCCAAGTGTTAAGATGTGTTCACTTTGGCCCCAGGACTTGGGGGCGGGGAGAAAACGGGCTGCCTGAGGTTGGAGATCTGAGGTATTTGATTCCTTGAATGGTTTGGTCTGAGCTGTTGGGAATGGAGGTGGGGAGAGTGTTGAAGCAAAATGGGCAACTGTATAAGTTAGAACTTTTGTCTTTTTGATTTAGGATTTTTCGTTGACTGCTTTGTGTCTCTTAACCTCAGTTGGGTTCATTCATATCTTTGGGCTCAAACTGTGTGCTAGACCCGGTTTTCCTGAGGATATTCAGATGAACGAAACAGATAACAGTGCCTTCCTTCGTGAAGCTTTCAGTTTAGTTGGATTTATAATCGTTTGTGATTTTATACTTTTGTGTAATAAAATAATCGCACAAATACGTAAGTATTTTTGACTGTCCTCTGAAGAGTGTTACGAAGGAAGGCCCAACTCTGGAATGAGACCCAAAAGATGAGGAACTACAGAAAATCTAGTGCGCTTTAGCAAGGTCAGGAATGGGGGAAGTAGGTTGTGAAAGAGGCAGGGTACAGACCATGTAGGGCCTTGAAAGCCAGGTTTAGGAGTTTGACCTCTTTTAAGAATAATGCACACCTAAAAGGGTTGAGATTAGAGGTAGGGAGATGACTTGAAGGTATAATTATGTCTTTTAAGGAGATGGGTCTGCTTGAATTGGAGAGGGCAAAAGTGGAAGCCTGGTGAGCATTTTGGCTGCTGCAGGAATTCATGTGAGAGATAATTGTAGCTTAATTAGGGTGATGACAGTGCAGATAGAAGTGAATGATAAGTGGTGCTTAGCATGGATAGGCCTGGATGATGGTTGGATGTGGAGGAAGAACAAGAATAACTGCCAGGGTACTGAAATGGTTATATTTACTGAGATGGGAAAGATAAGCAGGTTTTGAGAGATGATGGAAAGTTTTACTTTGGGATCGAAGTTTGATATTGCTTATGAGATATGCAAATAGTGATGTCAGTCAGGCAGTTGCATTTATGTGGGCTTTGAATCCTTTTTTTCATGTTGTTATAACTTTGTCCACACCTTGGGAGATGGAGTATTACCCCCATCTCATAGGTTGAGAAACTGAGGCAAAGAAAGGTGAGAGAGACTTGCTCTGAGTCACACAGGTAGTTTACTTATGGACTCCATGATCAGTGTCCAGTGCATTTTATCATACAGGAATCCCATTACTTGTATTTCCACATGGTGAAGACACAAATTTCCTATAGGGCAAATCTTCTCTCCTCCAGCAAATGAATTCTCAGGATGGAATCTCTTCTTTGGGTTTCATTTTGTAATTTTCAGCATATATTCACTCATTACATAAGATTTATTGTACTTCTGCTGTGTGCCATCCACTGTGCTTAGTAATAGGCCTTCTTGAAGTAAATAGTCATAAATACTGCTTACTAACTGACTAGGTATCTACCATGTCCCGAGCTTTTCCCTACTTTATTTCCCTACCCCAGTTCCTACTTTCTACACTAAGTTGCCTTGATCCACCCTTTCTGATCATTTTTATGAGTACAGTATTGCTTCAGGTCTGTGTTTGATGGTCTCTCAGGCTTTCTAGACTACCTCACAGGCAGGCTTTTCTGTGTGATTCACGCAAAAGCAAACCTGGTGACATCCCAGGTAGAATTGCTGTTAACCTTTGATTCTTTGAAATCTGATGATTTCCAAGATATGCAGCTTGTTTCTTAGCATGATCTAGGACAGTTTAACTGTAGCCCCAAAAGCTTACTTGCCTAGTTGCTGCAAATTCATCATCTCTGCATTTAGTATTGGAAATCAGTGTATTAGAAGCAAAGACCAGCATGGATCTCTAGCAGAAGAGATTTGGGAAGAACAGAGACATGGATGCTATTTTCTCAGCAAAGAGGAACCTCTTATGATACAAAGGTGATACAGATTTTTTCAGAATTGCCTGTGGCAGGTTGTCCTCTAAAAATGAAGGATTTATACTTTATGACTTCAGAACTTCTTCCCCAGCTCTAATGTTAGGTAATAAAGTTAAATACTGCATGGGGTATAGATGACATTCCTAGTGATAGTGGGGGAGAAAGGAGAGGGATGGATTGTTTTGATATTAAAAATACCAACAATTTGAGAATACAATGCTGTTAGGTACAGAATGAAATAATTGGTTGGTAATGTGGAGGCTAGTTCAAAAGTAGTTAAGATGAAGACAGGGAAGGGATGGTTGTGGAAAGATTTGCAAAGGGCTGTGCCCTTTGACTCTCTGGAATTTGTGATGAGGTTGTTAATGGAAACACCGCTGGAGCTAGGCAGCTGAAGGGTTGAACCCTGACTCTGCTCCTTACCTTGGGCAAGTCACTTCCTAAATCTTACAGAATCTCAGTTTCCTTATCTGTAAAGTGGGGATGCTGCCTATTTTGTGGGACTGTTAGATAACTAACTTGTGTAAAGTGCCTAGTAGTATTTACAGCAAGCAAATGTCATTGTTCTCTTTTTAGTTTCTCCTAATTTGTTCTTTCCTCTTCCACTATTTTCTTGAGAACCTATGACACTACTCACTTCATTATGCTCCCATAGAAAATAATGTTGGGAGACTAAAAGGTAGAACAGATCTAAAGTACAATTTTTAGGGATTTTTTTTTTTTTCTGGTAGAAAGAGGGAGCTAGTAAAATAGGTCTGTGGGATCTTTTCTCCTGCTTCAGTGGCTTGTGTGTTAATAATTGTTATAAATTTGGAATTTTTCAGAGTTGGAGTTTACAATATTGGATATTTTATACTCTATGTTAATAGTATGAATGACTTTTTCTTAGGTATCTTGATAGTTATATGTGTGTTTTCCTTGCCCCTGATTCATCAATCAGGGTTCCACATAAGATTTTGTTTAAAGAAAAAAATATTTCTGTGCTTAGAAAAGTAAAAAATAATTTGAAAGGTCTCTGAATTAGACTGTGTCAAAGTGCTTACAACTTCATGAAGTAGATGGAGATCAATTAAGGAATGTCTAGACTGCCCTTAAATTCCTGGCTGTACTTAAGCATAATGAATTTGAGGAATGCTTTTCTGTAGATTCCATCCTTAAATAAAGAAATATTACAGTAAGTAAAAGCCAATGAAGAAGACCTAAGCTATAGCGGTACAATGTAAAACTCAAAAGGATTTGAGATTTGTGTAAATTAACAAGACACAGTTGCTTAAATATGGAGTGCAGTATATGTGATGTGAAAGTGACTTGAAATGGGCAAGTGGACACCAGGTGGTGAAATGTAACCCTTCAGTAGGAGAGGGGCTACAGCTAAGGAATGACAGCAGTTTCCTCTCTAGATGACCAAACATCTTTATACAAATTTGTAGATTTGTTAAATTAAGATGTTGACTGTTTTTTTTTTTTTTAAGTATCATTGTAGATGTTATTTACCAGATTACTTCTTTCTAGTTTCTAAGATTTTTATTTTATTTTTTTGTTTTTTGGGGGATAACATTGGTTAATACAATTATATAATTTTTGGGTGTACGTTATAATTTGGCATCTATATATTCTATTGTGTGATGACCACCCAGAGTCTAGTTTCTTTCAGCTACCATATATTTGATTCCCTAGATGTTGACTATTAAATACTAACCTATAACGGTTTTCCACTTTAAGAAAATAATGCACATAGAGAATTCTTTTTTTCCTCATTCTTTTCATTATAGAAAAAAACGTTTTTTCTTTTTTTAGAATCCCTGTTTTAGGGAGCCCTCACTAACTGGAGTAGGTCTTCCTATAAATATGAAAGAATAATTAACAGGGCAAGATTGAGCCATGCCCTTGGACCACCTGGGGTAAAGGTAAGTTCTTAATGTTTTCAGTGGTGCCTTTTTTGACTCAGTAGGATATTTGTAGAATAGCTAGATAGATGCTAATCTTTTAGTTCAATTCCATGAATATTTATTATGTACCATTATTCTGTTTAGCACTGGAATGAAAATGCTGGAAAAAAATTTAGATGTAGTGCAATCCTTAAATTTATAGTCTTTTTTTAGAGAGGAAAAAGGACACAGGAAAGTTAAACAAATAGATGACAGGATAATAGAAGTAGCTGTTTATAGGACTGAAGTAGAAATGAAGAAGATAAGCCTGAAACCCCTTGTTATATCAGTAAGAAGGGAAATGAACAGACTGCTGGGGTCTTTTTTTTTTTTTTTTTTATGTCAGTACTTTTAATATCCTGATAGACTTTGTTTTCATTTTTTATTGAGGTATAATTGACATATAACATTAATTTCAGATGTGCAACATAATGAATGATTTGCTATTTGTCTATATTGTGAAATGATCACAATGTCTGGTTAACGTCAGTCAACATACCTAATTACATTTTTTTTTTCTTTTGATGAGAACTTTTTAGATCTACTCTCCTAGCAACTTTCAAATGTACAATACAGTATTATTAACTATAGTCACTGTGCTGTATATTATATCCCCAAGACTTATAACTGGAAGTTTGTACTTTTTGACCCCCTTCACCCATTTCTGTCTCACACACACATGCAAACACACACGCCTGCCCACCTTCTTTTTTAAGGTTTCACATGTAAATTGAGATAAGGTATTTGGCTTTGCCTGACTTATTTCACTTAGCATAATGCCCTCAAAGTTTCATCCATGTTATCACAAATGGCAAATTTTCATTCTTTTTTATGGTTGAATAGTATTCATGTGTGTGTGTGTGTGTGTGTGACATCTTTATCCATTCATCCATCAGTGGGCACTTCAGCTCGTTTTCATATTTCGACTCTTGTAAATAATGCTGCAGTGAACATGGGGGTGCATATATCATTTTGAATTTGTTATTTTATTTTATTTTTGGATAAATACCCAGAAGTAGAATTGCTGAATCATATGGTAGTTTTATTTTTAATTTTTTGATGAACAGCCATACTGTTTTTCATAGTGGCTCTGCTAATTTACATTCCGACTAATAGTTCAAAGGGTTCCCTTTTCTCCACATCTTTTCTAACACTTATTGTTTTTTCTTTTTATAAAACCATTCTAACAGTTGTGAGGTGATATCCCATTGTGGTTTTGAGTTGCATTTCCCTGATGGTCATGTTGAGTACTTTTTCATGTACCTGTTGACTACCTATATGTCTTGTTGGAAGAAAGCCTGTCAGATCCTTTGTTCAGTTTTGATTGGATTGTTTTTTTTTTTTTTTTTTTTTACAGTTGATGAGTTCTTTATATATTTTGGATATTAACTCCTTATTGGATATATGATTTGTAAATATTTTCTCCCTTTTCATAGGTTGCCTTTTCATTTTGTTGTTGGTTTTCATTAATTGTGCAGAAGCTTTTTAGTTTAATATAGTCCCATTTGCTTATTTTTCCTTTTATTGCTTTTTAGTGTCAAATCCAAAACAATCATTGCCAAGATATATGTCAAGGAGCTTACTACCCATGTTTCCTTCTAGAAGTTTTATGGTTTCAGGTCTTATAGTGTTTAATCCATTTTGAGTTAATTTTTGAGTATGGTGTAAGATAGTGGTCCAGTTTCCTTCTCTTGCATGTGGCTGTCCAGTTTTCCCAACATTATTCATAGAGGAGACTGTCTTTGACTACCGGGGTCTTGTCAAAAGAACTTAAGAGCCAATAGAAAGAAGCTCCAAGAGGCCAAAGTTAGAACAATTTGAGCATCATTAAGAACAACTACAATGAATTGAAACACATAAAATAAGTTAAAATCCATGAGTTCACCATAACATCCAAGAAACTGCATTGGTCTCCTTTAATTAATACTATAGAACCAACTCATTCTAAAAACAAGTATGTAAAGAAATCTTTCCTATGAACTGTACCTCAGGGTAACTAGGTACCTAGGGAAAGTTTCTCATTATAGAGGTATTCTAGCTGAAAAATGAAGATAGAAGTAGAGTAGTATACCTTTAATGAAGTTAATGATCTAGGTAATGATCATCAGTGGCTGCTAACATCACAGTAGAGTCTACCACTGATGGAAGTACATACCATCTATTCTTGTCAAAAACTGAACTTGACTCAGATCAAGCAGGGCTGGAAGAACATGTTAAATGACATAAAAGTGCAGTCTGCATAATGTAAAATGTAGGAGATTACAGGACCAGTGGCCCAGTTTCCTCAACAAATAAATTGCAAAGCAGGGGGAAAAGAGGCAGAGAAACCTAGGGAGCATTTGAGATATTCCTGCCTGGCATATGTCATCAGTTTGGTTCAAACTCTTATAAAAATTATAAAAAGAGAGAGAGGCAGGGAAACCTATAGTTTGAAAGAGACTTAGGGCACATATCAACTAGTTTAGGGCATGGCCTTTATTTGGTTCCTGACTCTTTAGCAGTTGGGAGTTGTGAAACAATTAGGAAAATTTGAACATTCCAGTGTTTGCTTAATAATAACTTTTTTTAGATGTGATCATGATGTATTGTAGAATAATCTTTTAGCAGTATATACTAAAATGTTAGAGTAAAATTTTGATTTCTGGAATTTGCTTTAAAATTATCCATACAATAAAGCTATAAGAAGTTGCTGAATTGAACATTAAAATGTTGAAAAATGAGTGTAAGAATTTGAGTGAAACTGCTGGTGTGGGCTGAGTGGGGAAGGCTTCATGGACCAGCAATGCTTAAGAAATTCAAAGGCAAGATTGAGATGGCAAAGCAGGACAGGAACTAGGAGGGTATGACTTGAATTTAAGCCAGTTTGACCAGTAAGGTAGACTAATTTCACATTTAGGAAATCTGTGCTGCTTAACACATTTTTTAGTCACAGATCCCTTCAAGAGCTCAGTAATAGCAATGGACCATTTCCCTATAAAAATTGAGTCTTACATTTTATAATCAGTGGTTTATGAACCTCGTGAAGTCACTTATGTGGACTCTGCATCCCCCATCACCATTGCCTTAAATCCTCACACTCTGGGTCAGGGGCTACAAGAACCTGTTGAAGAGCCTGTGATTTAAGTGGAACATTCTCTCTTTTCTGATCTCACTCTCGAGTTGAAGCTTGTAATTATTAAAGGCTGGTTTAGCTACAGCGTTCTCTTCAGTGTAAAGATATATTTGTTTCCTGGCCTACTCCAAGTGTCTTTAATGATGATGATGCATTGTATTAGGTTTAACCATGTGAAATTACTGATATTCAGTTGTTTTTGGCTTACTGAAATGACTGTTTCAATGGTTCTTTCTGTAATTGCTGAATTACATCCTACATGCTGTTCACAGATTGAGTAATGTAGGTCACCCTATAGCACCTCTGTCTAGAGCTTTCACTAATTTCATTGTTCTTCTGATATTGGAGGACAGGAAAGGAGGAGACATAGCCCTTAAAAAGCAGCCTTAGGACTGGAGAATGGAGTCACAGTGATATCTGAAATGGTGAAGGGTCTTTGCTTGAAGCAGTTTATTTCCAAAATTTGGGTTCTCTTCATTCCCAATCTATTCATGTACCATCTGTAAATTTTATTTTTGTTACTTGCTGTTCTAGATAGAATTTCTAGTATAAATGTTATACTAAAAAATTAAGCCACTTCCACAGATTACTTATTACTTATTAAAGTTTTCTTTATAATGAGGAAGTGTGGAGCAAAGCATAGAACTGACATCTTAGTCTCCCTGGTAACTGATGCATTGATAAAGACACAACACTCATGTAGGTAGTCCTACCAGTAATGTGTACGTGACTCTGAACATAAGGAAATTGAGTGAATCCAAAGGGCCGTTTTGCAAAAAAATGGCCTATACCCTTCAAAAATATCAGTATCATGAAAAGACAAAAAAGGCAAAGGAACTATTCTTAGATAAAAGGAGATAAAACAACTAATTGCCATGTATGATCTTTGATTTGACCCTAGATGAAAAATAAAGGATATTATTGAGACAACTAGGAAAAATTTTTAATGGGCTATGTATTAGTAGTATTACTGTATCAGTATTAAATTGTCTGATTTTAATAGTTTTGGGGAAAGTGTTCCTACAAGATGTGTACTGTGGTATTTAGGTTGGAGTATCATGTTCAGAAAACAAATATATAAAGTGTGCACAAGAGCAAATGTGGCAAAATGTAAACTGAATCTATGTGAAAGGTGTGTTTGTGTGTGTACATTATACTATTCTTACAGCTTTTCTCTAAGAGTAGGTTTGAAATTTTCAAAAATTAAAAAGCTGAGGAAAAAGTTAATCTACCTGAGTAAATGGCAATATAATTTTTTTTCAAGATCACATAGATTGAATAGCAACAGAATTGGATCTTTAGCTAGAAAGTATAAAAGAGAAAGTTGCAAATTTATTTTGATCATTCCTACCTCCCACCCCACGTTGCTAGGCCAGGAACCTTGGGCCACATTTTTAGGCCTCTGAACATTACTGTCAGTTTCACCTTAGCTTTTCTAGTTAGGAATTTTTATCTTTACTATTAAGGTTCTAGTTTCTGGCTTTGGCAAGTTACCGCTAGTACTCTTCACAGATGAGTCTAGTTTAGACAACCTTAAAAAAACAAGGGGACCTTAATCTACCCAGAGTTTTGGGAGAAGTCACTAATTTGACAAAAAGAATACTTATGAGGCATTATTCTAGGTGCTGAGAAATAGCAGTGAGCAAAAAAAAAAATTCTGGCCTTATGGAGTTTACATGATGGCTGTCAGTCCTTTTGGGCTACTGGAACAAATGAAGACTGCATGGCTTATAAACAAATTTCTCAGTTCTGGAGGCTGAAATCTGAAATCAGGGTGCCAGCATGGTTAGGTGAGGGCCCTCTTCTAGGTTGCAGAATTCTCATTGTATCCTCACTTGGTGGAAGGGCATGAGGGATCTCTGGAAACTCTTTTGTAAGGGCACTACTCTTCATGAGGTTTCCACCCTCATGACTTATCACCTCCCAAAGCCCCCACCTCCTAGTACCATCTTAGAGGTTGGGATTCCAAACATGGATTGGTGGGGGTCGGGGACATTCAGACCGTAACAGTGGGGGAAGGACAAATTAAGTGGAACATGTTCCCATGGAGAAAAAGAGAGTAGGGTAAAATAGGAAATAGGGACTTACTTGGGGTAGGGTCTGCTATTCTATGAAATTTCAAAACCTTATGAAAAAAGTGAATGGTGAGCCAAGTAAAGTCAGAGATCACAAAGTGAAATAGTAGTTGGAGGGCAGGAAAATAGTAGTGAGAGGTCCAATTACATGAAGTCTGTAGGTAGGCCTCTGACTGCTAACTGCTATGGAAAAACACCGTAGTAGCAAAGTGTATAATTTTAAGTGGGGAAGACTACTTAGAATATTCAAAGAAGTAATTTATACAAAGTGGTAGGAGTAGGGATTGTGTTTCTGGATGTATTTTGAAGTTTGCTGAGATCTGTTCACTCCAGGTTTCTTTGGTTTAAGCAATCATAAGCATCACATTTACTTTTAACTGGAAAGACCACTTACGAAGGGAAATCTGAAGTTCCTTTGAGACCTGTTAAGCACTTGTCAGCAGAAAAGGGAAACTGCATTTTTAAAAAAGATCTTTTTGCCTTTCAAGGCTAATTGCTCCAGAGTTTTATTGGTTGCTAACTGCAATACTGCTCTATGTTTGCTACACTTTGGGCAGTTTGAGACAATAGTTGTGGTATCCAAGCAGCTCTTCTCCTTAACAAAACCCATTGTTCGAGGAATGCTTGGTTCCTCTCTGATCCCAAGGACGAGAATTGTGTAAGCCAGTATTTAATGGGGTGTTTTGGAGATCCTTGAAGGGCTTTTATCACAATGATTAGGGAGACACTGAATGTGTTTAGTGGGCAAGGGCCAAGCAGAGATACCACATACCACAAAGCAATCCTTCATAAAGAATCACTACACATTCTGTAAGGTTCCCACCAAATGTTCATGTGGCTAAAAACTTGAGCCTAGAATTTATTTTTTATGACTCTTAAGTATTTACATGGGTGTTAATGAAAAATTTTCCAGGAATGTAATTGTGTCAACATCTTCACATTACAGCAATGTATCGATTTTTTAGTATATATGAATGTCAATTCTAGATATCACCACAAAATATAATAAAGGTGTTACATTTAATAGAGGCTAAGCCCATGTTCTTTACAGATTCCTTTAGGCATGGCATATGATAGTAATCCATGAAACGTAAGTAGAAGTCTGTTGGAAAACACTTGGGAAGTAATTAACATTTAAATGAGATATAAGATGCAGTTACCTGCCTGCTTCTGAAATTGTTAGCATGCAATAACTAGAATTCAGAATTTGGGACAAGGGGACTCACTGAGGATGAAAGAGTAGAAGTACAGAAAAGAGTCAGTTCCTGATATTGAGCCTCTAACCTCATACCTTAGGACTTACTAGACATTTATAAGCTACTTAGAGCTGAAAGCAATCTACAAATAGTGGCCTTGGTTTTCATGCTAGCCTGTATTTCACCTGAGTTTCTTAGGTCAAAGAATTGGAGAATATGATGAATGTTAGATTCTCTAAGTCTCTGTGTCTCACCCCTCACAAACAAGAGATCGAGATGCTTTTCATATTTATTTTTTAAAAAAATCCAGAATGGATCAAAAACAATCAAGGATACAGGTACCAGACAAAGGCCTGAAGGTAGCTAGAAAAGTATGCCTTATGAAAATTTACCTTGTTTTATAAGCTGTATCTAATATAAATAACTAGCTTAGTTTTCCACTGATCTAGCTTATCCTGCTCTACCTCTGAACATGGCACAGCTGGCTTGCCTTGCAAGGCCTCAGTTGAAGAATCCCATTTACACACACAGATTGGTAAGCAGTACTCAGCTAACCTGAAGTATCTCATCTTCATATAGTTTCTTTCATTCCAGGTCTTGGACTACCTTCATTGTTGTGTGAGATGGTTTTACCCATTGAAAATATGGCTACTTCAGCACAAAACAATGTTGTCTAATGATCAAGAAATCATCTTCCCCCCTTTTATGTGTAGCTGAAAAATGATAGACTAGGGACATAACATTGTGAACTTTGTACTGTTGGAATTATCACGCATTAAGTGATCATTAGCTAACAAGCACTAAATTTATACATTAAAGAAATTATATATAGAATACTGCAAAAACACAGTAGAAGACTGAAGTTTGCCCATTTCTGCTCAGGAAGTCTCTTCACTCCTAAGCATCATAACCTTGTACTTTTGGCTCCAAAGTTTACGGCTATTACTGTTTCTCCTCCTTTTGATCTTCCTTTTGTTCCCCAGTGCCAGAACTTCCAGAGCCTTCTCGCTCAGATGCCATCTGTTAAAACATTTGAGAGGCACTCATTTAAAGTTAAGGCTGACTGTTTTTGGATGAACAAAAAATGAAGGAATATATTCTGCGTATTTCACTCTCCCTCCCTCCTTGTACACTACCAGTGGTTTTTGACTCCTTCCCTTTGACCTCACCCTGACTCCCAAAGTAGAGTCAAGAAGGCAGGAAGAGTATTTCCAATACCCCCAGTTCTACAAATGGGTATGCAGGGAGCCATCAGTAAGTAATCAAGAGCAGTTATAATATTAAATTAGGAGCAAAACACCCTTCAGTCCTTGTACCTTTTTGTATGCCATTTCGAAGAGCTTCAATGACGCTTGCTGAAGGGAAGATGCTGCTTGCCTTATATTTTCTCCAGTTTCACTATCTTTTCGAGCCAGGAGCTCCCTCATTTTGGAAATCTCTTCTTTTAGCTTGTTGCACTTAAAAACAAAACCAAACCTCCACTTTTTCAGGGTTTCTTATCTTGTTACATGTAGCAGTAATATTCGGAAACATTTTTTTTTAAACTAAATGCCTATCAAGACCCACCCAGAGAAACAAACTGAACTATTATAAAAAAGGGCTCACCTCATCAGCAGGCAATTGGTCCTTGAATTCTTCCATTTTGCTTTCTGTGTCATGAATGATTCCTTCAGCCATATTAACTGCTTCAACTCGTTCCTAAGAGAAATTAGAAATTTAGTATAAATGACTTCCCAGTCAACCAGATGGCTGAAGGTCCTCAACATGCTGACTGCTGCATAGTTACAGAGTAAAAATAGTAAAGGGGAGAAATCGCCTTGGTCTAAGGTAGTCTGGGATATCTGGAAGAGATTTTGGCTGGATTGATAACATGAGAATAAGAAAGGCATTCCACACATTTCTTATGAGCAAAGCGGGAGAAGGGATAGATTGAGGATAAAAGAAGATATAAGATCAGGGACACATGTCTGAACTCCTATTTTCAGCTCTTAACTGAAAAAGCAGAAAGTACTCACCTTCTTTCGCCTGTCTTCCTCAGCATACTTCTCTGCATTTTTAACCATATTTTCAATATCATCTTTGCTTAGCCCACCAGAAGACTGGATCACAACTAATGAAAAGAAAGCATTTTGTTACCTCCCAGGTAAAATTTTTTCTCTTCCTCTATTGTATTAAGAAAATACTTCTGCACAGAATAGGCAATCTTGATATGAATTATGATAAGGAATACTCTGTTGTAATATAATAAAAAGGAAAACAGGGGTCTGATATATACAAAGTACTATCCTGCCTGCCTACCAAAACTTTAGCTGAGCAATCCAGAGGCTCAGTGCCTGTATGGGCAAATAAACACCACATCTATTAATGAAAATCTCATAACTGAGGAAAAAAAGGGTAACCCTGAGATTGAAAGAAAAGACTTGTATGACCTAGAGGGTCTTGTTCTCAACAGAAAGGAACTCTAAGGTCCCTCACTTCATTCTCACAGTCTGATAATAAAAATACTTACTCTGCTGCTCACGTCCTGTACCCTTA
This sequence comes from Macroglossus sobrinus, assembly GCA_004027375.1. Lineage (NCBI taxonomy): Eukaryota > Metazoa > Chordata > Mammalia > Chiroptera > Pteropodidae > Macroglossus > Macroglossus sobrinus. The sequence continues at coordinate 33,986 of PVKZ01000989.1, read as the reverse complement.
TCTTTGGCAGAAACATGTACAATTCCATTGGCATCAATGTCAAATGTAACTTCAATCTGAGGGACTCCACGAGGGGCTGGGGGAATTCCAATCTAAAATAAAATAAATAAATCCAGAACAAGCTCTCACAAAGAGATCCAATGCTCTACTTCCAAACCTATATGGTCTTCTGGGGAATAAGTCGCTTGGCTCCGAAGAGGAACAAACAATAGCTTGCACAAAAACACAAGTGTGTAAGTACAGGTAGTAGTTTGTTACCGGAAATAAATAGGGCTCATACCAGTTACTGTTGGTTATAGCAAATAACCGTAATAGCTATATGTACCTGGGGATACAGTGAATAAGAACCTCTCCATCATTGTTCATCTAAGAACCAATAGCAATGCTAACTAGAAGCTAATAATATGCCTCTTAAATTAGTAACTAGGAGTTTCTTCTAACTAGCACTGCTTATGAACATTTTTTGAAGTTCCTAAGGCACAAGGAACAAGCAAAGCTTTCAGGAAAAAAATGAAGCCGTGGGTATCCAGTTGCAGGATTTGTGCACTATGTTAATACAAACTGTGTTTCAGCAGTTTGTGTTATATTCGGGGTTAGAATATAGTCTAACTTTACAGTAAAAAACAATAAAGAGCCTATTTAGGATTCTCAACACCTACCAGAGTAAACTGTCCAAGAAGTTTATTATCTCCAGCCATCTCTCTCTCACCCTGACATACTTTAATTTCCACTTGAGTCTGACCATCAGCAGCTGTAGAAAATACCTAAGGAGAAAGAAACTTTTTGCATTGGCATTCTGATTGTACAAAGTATAAGCCAAAGAAAGAAATTCACATCCCAACACTGGAAAAGTCCTAATGTACACTATTTTCACTCTTTTCAGAACAAAGGCTTATGTCTTTGCAGGGAAAAGGAGAAGGATTAGCACAGCAGAAGGGCATGCAGTAGCTATTCTTGCTGCTAAGCAAATGCATTTTACAAAGATGCAGCATTTGGACACAGAAGGCCCCATGAGAAGGAACTAAGAAACATGATGTTGAAATATTCTCATCTGGGTAAATAGGTCCAAGACAGGACATGTATTTTGGGTTGTCACAGGAAGTTACCACACTTTTCTTCAGAATGATGTGTTGGCAATAAATACATCACCGCACAAATACAGTAATAGCCATTTTCAGAAAAATATCCAAATTGGGAAAGAAAGTCAGGAAATAATTTTTAATCCAAGACTAAGCCATTGTCCAAATAGCCCTGCTTAGTATCTCAAACACCCATCATTCATTCACCCAGAAGACAAGCACATTCCCCCAGTCTTGGCCAGGCCATTCTTTTTATTGCCTTTGAGAATAGAGGAGTACAGGGAATTTAGTCCCTAATGATGAAGCTCCTTTTGACAAATTATTTCAGTCCTGCAAAGGACAGACTATTAATTAATACTTTCCCTGCAATCATCACCACTGGCTGGTAGGTAAAGAGAACTTTTCCAGGAATAAAGAAGAGAACAAAATACATCCACATTCAACTAGTATGGACTACATACAAAACAAAAAGGGAAGTTTCCTAGGAAAAGCTCCCCAAATGGCTGCAATCACATCCACGGTATCTCTTTATAACAAGGTAGGGAGGGGGAGGCTCTTACCTGGCTTTTTTTGGTTGGAATAGTGGTGTTCCTGTTAATAAGTTTGGTAAACACACCTCCCAGAGTCTCAATACCCAGAGAAAGGGGAGTGACATCCAAGAGCAACACATCTGTGACATCACCGGCCAACACACCTCCCTGAATGGCAGCTCCAATGGCCACAGCCTCGTCAGGATTGACAGCTTTACTTGGGGCTCGGCCAAAGAGATCCTGCACAGTCTGCTGAACCTGAGCATCAAGAAAAAAAGAACCTTTCACCCACTACCAGAGCAACTGCCCAAGAATGGGAGAGAGAGCACATGTGTGTCCCAAGACCCCAGCAAATCACAGGACACGTTGCTTCAGATTCAAGAATATTCACTCAAATTACCATTATTTTATAGTTGAATTACTGTTAACGATATAAGTGTATCATGCAGGTAACACACTTTACTCATACGAGTATCTCATTCCTAGCCCTTTAAGATTTGGGAAAAATTTGCCTGTTTTTTTACCTGGTTTCTCACACAGCACGTTAAACTAGAAATAGAGGGTGCAGGCAAGGGGACTTGAAAATTGTATAGTCCAAGTCCTCTTGTACATATCAACTAAAAACCAACTTAAAAGAAGTGGTGGCTATTCAGTAATTTAACACTGGTGCTAATATGGAGCATGTTCTTTTTTTTTTTTTTTTTTTAACTAATACTAGAAAAAAGTGCTATCTGAATATCACCGGGGACAATTCGTTAACATTAAGATCTCCTGGTTCAAAACCTCTCTTTTCCTCTCTGTATTTATTCTGTGCATGTTTTCCTAAGCCCCATGTACTCCAAAGGAAAAATTAAGAACATATCAAGGCCTAAGATAATTTTGTGAAAGCTATAGAGAACTGCATCTTCAACAGGTTCTGTGCTCAGTAATTAGTTTTCCACACACCTGTCTTTTCAGAATGATGTGTTGATAAAATACATCACTGCACAAATCTTTGTTGAAGACATGTAATCAGAAACCCCAAACTGCGCTGCAAAGACACGTCCAAAATTGCCTAGATGTTAGTTGGAACCAAGATTTTAAGCTATCTGACTTTAAACTTTCATCCCTAAGAATTCTACAAGACTTGAGTTCAACATCCTCCCTGCTACCACCCCAAAAATATTTTGCCTTTCCTGATCCTTTTTCTTATACTCTTGAATTTAAGAGAGACTGAAAAAGAACTCTTTAGGGAACAAATTCATCCTCCTTTCAGAGTTAACATGGAAGAAAGACCACATAATTATGTCCCTACAAAATATAAGCTATTTGTCCCAAGAAAACATTATGTGCTGGCCCTCTCTGCTCTCCATACCAGAATTCCATGGGTCCATACCTTGGGCATTCTAGTCATGCCACCAACAAGAATCACTTCTCCTATGTCACTCTTGCTGACTTCTGCATCTTGCATGGCTTTCTGGCATGGGGCGATGGTCCTCTTGATCAGCTCAACGACAATCCCTTCAAACTGAGCCCGGGTAAGCTTCATATTCAAATGCTTGGGTCCGGAAGCATCCATTGTAAGATATGGCAAGTTGATGTCAGTCTGCAAAGGAAGCAGAGAAACCAGTTGTGAAGATTCTTTATTATTTCAATTAAAATAAGACAACAGGAAGACTTTGAAAACCACAAGGAGGGTCAGACCTTCTTTAAAAACAGCCACCAGACAGTGACTTGAAGATGCAATCTCGTATCTTCCCAAAGAACACTACAAAATCTGTTATTAAACAATGAGAACAGAAGAAAAGCTGGAAAAATTCTCATTTACAAGATGAAATGAGAAGTGTTCCACCACTAAATATACATTAAAAACCACACTACTGTTTTCTTCCCCAGCAAGTTTTAAAAATTTTCATTTCATGTACATAAAAAAATAACTGAAGGTATGCTCTAAATAACCTGCCACCAAGCCAGAACTTGTTAAGTTTCAGAAAGATAGAAAGTTGCAACAGAAATGCTAAAGAGAATTACAAGGACTGACTTTATTACCAACACATCTACAAAGAGCAGCTAATACTGCCACTGCCACCGCCACACCATGTAATAAACCCAAATCCTAATAAGGCATAGATTAAAAATATTGAGACTAACATAAATCATCACTAAGCAGTTCTCATAAGTTTTGTCCCTCGTGTTTCCCAAATCCAGCCAAGTATGTGTCACTACCACACTCTAGCCCAAGTCCTTTCTCTTGTCAACTGGTATGCTGCAATAGCCTCCCTATGATTTCCCACATCCACTCAGGCTGCCCTCTGCCACAGAACCTATCCCCACCGAAACTAAATCTCCAGTCCACCTCAGCTAGAGTACTTTTCAAAAACTCAAATCTGACTATATTATTACCACCGACGTATCTCAGGATAGACACCGCATCACAAATCTATAAAGCCTCCAGCCTCAAGTTCCATGCTCCCCTTACCCATCTGCAATTCTGCCATACTAGCCTTTTCTCAGGTCTTTGCCCCAGAATAACTGACCCTTTATCTTTTCCTGATGAACTCACCTTTTAGCATTCCTTGGTATGTCGAACACCTCTTAGCTGTCAGGTTCCTCTATTACAATTATAAAACTTTACCTTTTTACCACAGTAATAGCTTCAATTTGAGTACTTATATTCACAACATGTTGTCCTAAGCATATTATATATATGAATTAGTAATCCTTGCAACTTGAAGGGGGAAATTAGCATTAGTATCCTCATTTAACAGAAGATAAAAACGCTAAGTAATTTATCCAAGGTCAACCAGCTAACAAGTGATGAAAGAGGACTTAGATCCCAGCAGTGTGCCTACAGAGCCTCTACATTCATTACTTCTGGTCTGACAGTTAATTAATGTTCTAAATAACGTCCTGTCCATCTCCCCAAATCACACTGTAATCTCCATGAGGGTAATGTTTCTAGGAATTTATCCAACAGATTTATAATCAACACACAATGTACAAAGATGCTCAATATACATTATAGCAAAATGCTGGAAAACAATTTAAATACCTATCAATAGGATACAGCAGATTTTGAATGAAGTTGTTTTAATATTGATATGACATAGGAACTTATTTATTTTTATCAATTAGCCTATGGTAAAATTGGTGTCCTTATACGTCATATTAGTTGAACAAACTGAAGACATGAAGTGAAGACTTACTGTACAGTTACACTAAAACCAACCCCTCCTTCCAAAAAGTGTCAGACCCCAGGGAGAATTATAAGCTATTCTCTGGCAATGCCACAGTATTTCAACCCTAAGCCTACTCATCATGTTTCAAAGTTCTACCACTCTGTATGATACTAGGAACATAGCAACACCATCAACATCATGGTTGACTTTGTACAACTTTGTCACTTCTCATAATTACTTAAAAATCCAAGTTTGATTGAAGGTTATACTTCCCTTCTCAGTGGGTACTCTAACAACTAAACTAGCCCTGCTTCCCTGCTGCCATGGAGAATTCAGAAATACATCTGCCTTCTATCTTGTTGCATCTCTGACCCAAACCTAACATGCTTTCTACACTTTGTTTAGTGGTTAAGAAAAAACTTGCAAAGGTGTATAAACGCCAGCCTTCAGCCAAGTTTCATAACTCACTTTCTAGACTGGTGATACAAATAATTAAATAAGACACAATTAGAGGTGTCTTGATTTAAGTGAGGACAGTAGTAGTTCTGAGAGTCTTCTAGTGTTTACAGGGTAGCAATTATAATTTTGCACACTGCTAGATTTTAGTTTTAGTGCACATAACCTCTGATTTGTATTGTTAACAAATTTCAGCTCATCCATAAAACTTAACTCCCTCTTTGTTCATGTGAAGTTCTTACCACCAACCAGAAAACTGTAAAAAGATTAGTCTAACATTAAGGCAATTAGAATATGCTATTCAAATAAACTCAGCCTGAAAAGATACATCAAAACTATTCGGATTTGTCTATATCTCACCTGCACAGATGAGGAAAGTTCACATTTAGCCTTCTCAGCAGCTTCCCGAACCCTCTGAAGTGCCATGTTGTCTTTGGTCAAATCAACCCCTGTCTATAAGACAAACAATACTAGTATTATATAAGACGACAAACACTATTTAAATTGCAGTGATAAACTGTAGCAACCCAAAGCAGAGCCATACCTTTATAAACAGGCATGAATTACTTATTGCCCTTAAATATCTGTAGAAAAAAGAAAACCTATTCTAAAAAAGCTATCTGTACCTGGAGTTAAGAAGCTGATCTCAGTTCTTTCAGCTGTAGGATTCTAGCTCGAAAAAGGAATTCCTAGAACTCCCTTTCCAACATTGTACACAGACTGCCGTATTCTTTTAATCTGTTTAATCACAATCTGAAGCTACAAAGGACAGGATAGTTCAGTCCACCCATAAAAATGAAATGCAAATATTTTAGTGCTCTATTCAAGGTAAAAAAATTATAAACAAACAATAATCTAAACAAAAAAAAATTCTCATTATCCCGATGTCTACATATTAACCACACTACTAACTAACCTCTCTTTTGAACTCCTTCACAATGTGTTGTAGCAAGGCCTGGTCAAAGTCTTCCCCACCTAAGAAAGTGTCTCCATTGGTGGACTTCACCTCAAAAACCCCTTTCTGAATTTCCAGGATAGAAATATCAAAAGTCCCACCACCTAAATCATATACAGCAATGCTAGAAAGAAAAAAGAAGGCATTAAGGAACAAAACTTACTTCAATAACCGAACAAACTTGGCTATTTTCTCCAAGGTAGAATAATTATTAAATTTGGTTAACTGCCTAAGTAACATCTGTGTTAACATATGGCCCTAACAACTACTTGTAAAATATACATACAGTTGAAATAAGTTCATTTAAAAGCAAAATTGAAAGTATTCAACGACTCTTCTTAACAAATACTTGCCAACATGCATACTGAAGGGGGAAAAAAAAAGAATGACCATAGACCAGTACTTAGGAAAAAGTACATAAAGAAATGATCTTGAAATGATAAACACAGACCATATAGCCTTCAGTCAAAGCAATGCATTTTTAGTCTAAGTATAAGGCTCAATTACTAAGAAATCAAGATGACTTAGGGTAAATCTCATGTTTCCTTGAAGTTAGTCTCACAAATTTAAGTGGAGTTTACTACACAGACTTACACTTTGTCTTCTGATTTGTCCAGACCATATGCCAGAGCAGCAGCTGTGGGTTCATTAATCACTCGAAGCACATTTAGTCCAGCTATCTGGCCAGCATCCTTAGTGGCCTGAAGAAAAAAGGAAAAAGCATTTCCCACCTTTGTGTTCCAAAAACCATTAATTTAAAAAAAAAAAAAAAAAGAAAGAAAAAGAAAGAAAAGAAAAAAACTAAATGAACTCACCTGTCTCTGAGAGTCATTAAAATAAGCTGGGACTGTGATCACACTATTTTTTGCTGTATGCCCCAAATAATTTTCTGGAAAAGAATCAAAGAATTAATCCAATCTTGAAATTCTCTGTCTGATGAAGTAGGTAATAGAATTACTAAGATAACCTAACAACCTGTGTCATCCTCTTCGAGCCACGAAGAGCACTCATCAGTTTTTTACCATGTGACCTAACATGTAGAGACCTCACAGTAAAACACTCTAATTAAAGATACTGGTTAAAAAAACCAATATCTCATTAACATTTTAGTGAAGATTCACTAAAGCTACAATGACGTAAAACTATTTTCTTCAAATGGGAAGCTCTAAATTTTACCTGACAGAGACAAAAACTTAATGTGCAGTCATTTGGCTTTTAATATACTACTCCCCTACTGCAAGAAACAAATAAGAAAGCCACTGTTAGGAAAATGTAGAAGGTCAATTCAATCTGCAGGGAAAGTATGAAGAGTAACAAAGTTTTGCAATTCCTAGGTTTTCTGAATAAAAGCCATCAGAGACTCATCTAAGGAACACTGGGGTATGAAAGCTAGTGATCTCAGAGAAATCACCCAATTCTTGGATCTTTCCCAGACATGAAATGAACTCTCTCACCTGCAGTCTCTTTCATCTTCATCAACACAAATGCCCCAATCTGACTTGGAGAATAGAGTTTCCCATGAGCTTCTACCCACGCATCGCCATTGGAGGCACGGACAATTTTAAAGGGAACATTTTTACTGCAAAACACAAAAATTATATGTGAGAAAACATGCCAGTGCAACCTATAATGACAAGGTTACCATATACCATGAATCTCCACTCTCCATCCCAAGAGATCCATGGCCAGTGACAACTTCAGAAATTCATTTAATGAAAACCTTTATAAAATCATTAACATGTAAAAACATTCCGATGAAACCTGAACATTCTTCACTTCTCACCAAAGGTTTATGCAGCTCCTTTGGAAAATGATTAGTTACCATATGACCCAACAAATCCATTACTAAGTGTCCAGCTGAGAGAAATGAAAACATGTCCACACAAAAACCTGTATGTTAAGTGTTTATGACAACACTATTCATAATAGCCCCAAACTGGAAATAACCCAAATGCCCATTAACCAACAAATGGATAAACAATATATAGTACATATCCAAACAATAAAATGTTATCTGGCAATAAAAAGGAATTACGTGCTGATACATGCTACAACATGGACAACCTTGAAAACATCTGATCAGAACATGATGGAACCTGTACCATTGTACATATGCCTTATGAGTTTAACATCAATTTACCTGGTTTGGAAATAGGTAGCCAAATCTACATATACCATTTCTATACACAGCAAAAAAACCTAATCTATGGAGACAGAAATCAATTTTTTTGAAGGAGATATCCTTTTGGCAGCAGCAGGGCTCACCAAAGGACATGTAAAATTACTAAGCTAAGGTGCTTCAGGGATCTCGCTGAAGATTCTTTGCAAATAAACTTTTGCTATTACTTACATGTCTTTCTGGACTTCAGGGTCATCATATCGCCGACCAATGAGACGCTTGGTGGCATAGAATGTGTTGTTTGGGTTGGTGACAGCCTGTCGCTTGGCTGGCATGCCAACAAGTCGCTCACCGTCAGCTGTAAAGGCCACAACTGAAGGGGTGGTTCTGGCACCTTCAGCATTCTCCAGCACCTAAAATTCCAAAGCAAGATGGAGACTGAGGTTCCGGTCACCACCACTGTCTCTGTGAATAATGATATAGTAAATATCTTCCAGTAGATGTTTAAAATATGTTTAGTTCTTTACTGTGAAACAACGTATAATTAAAAGCAGGAAAAACCAGGATAAACATAAATCACATCTTTCACAGTCAATGTAGGGTCAAGTATTCTTTCCTCCAAATGGCTAAAAGTTTCAGGTATATAAAAATATTGCCCAGAAGCAATTTAAGATTCCTAAGTGCTCTAAATCTTGAGAAGAACACAGTGGGGAAAAATGGTTTCATGAAAAGAGTACGGAGGCTTCTAGAAAAGCAGCCTCTACTATAGCAGGAAGTGCCTAAGAATATGCTTTACTTAGGATCCAGTCCCTGTGTTATGTGGAGCTCCACTTGTCTCTAGACTAGTCACTACATCCAGCCTTGGTTCAATTAACAAAAATGCAGGACTCTGATTGTAGACGTAATCAACAGTGCAAGCCATCCCAATAGATCCTAATGGTAACTTGTCTTACCTCTATACCAGAACGTAAACCCTGAGAAATCAAATCCATTCAATTATCAGCACCATGCAACTAAACACAAAGGTTTACCTCACAAGAATCTTAACTTAAAAGCAGCTTTTAAAATGTCCCTTATCTAAGCCAAAGGACACAGAATTCCAGATTAGGAACTAGATACCATTACATGATCCAGAGCTCCTAATCATGCTCACCTTTGCTTGTTTACCTTCCATAACTGCCACACAGGAATTGGTAGTACCCAAATCAATACCAACAACTGCTCCCTTGATTGCTTCTGATCTGTAAAACATTTAAAACAATTATCATCTTAACAAAGTTCTCCAAAATGGTTGCAGAAATACAGAAAATATTTGATAATGTGGGAATAGCAGAACATTACATAATCTATAATATAGATATACCCTTTTTTCTGGGTGTAATCACTAATGACAAATTTAGAGATTACTGCTCTGGGGTTTAATATTTACCTCCTCTCTCAAAAAAGAAAAAAAATGAAGTTACTTACGCATAGTCCCGTCTTGAAACAATTCTAAAAGCCTCATGACTAAGGCCATTCCAACCATCCTAAAACGGAAAAAAAATTGCATCAGCTATCAACTACATATGAAAATTTGAGCAAGTATTCTTCTGAAGAACACATGAAAGTCTAAGATTTTCATTCTATTAATCGAGTGGCTATCACATACAAAGTATACTAATAAAGTATTTCACGTATGAGGCATTGTACTGAAACAATTAGTAACGTATGAGTTTTCAAATAAGTCATAGAAAGAAATTAGATATAAAAAATTGTCTTGAGTTATATTACAATAGGGTTTTTCAACTTTGGCACTATTGATTTTGAACCAAATATTTATTGTGGGGTATGTGTTCTGTGCATTCTAGAATGTTTAGCAGCATCACGGGCCTCTACCACTAGAAGCCAGTAGCATGGCTCCCAAGTTTTTAACCACCAAAATTATCTCCAGAAATTACCAAATGTCCTCTGGGGAGGCAAAACTGCCTGATTTAATCACATTGCATTATAAAGTGATATTCAGAAACTTCTCAGTTTCAATGTCAGGAACAGCGTACTCCTAAGCCTTATGCATGTATTGCTGATATAGATTTTAGTTAAATTTCCCCTGAACCTGCCAAGCAACTGCTTTAAAGGAACTAGTATTAGTAATCTTGTGGAATGTAACAAGTTTTTTTTCAGGAGTGTCGCCTCCGACAAGGATCAAAGATCTTTGTTAGAACCTATCCTTAGGATACTTCTAAGCTTTCCTTTAACCCTATGCGAGTGCAGATACAATTCCGGTTATCCAATGATATTCGTTTTTGGCCTTACAAGATAATGAGCAACTGCTCCATAGCCTTTTCCTAATCTGCTTATTTTTTCCTGAAATAACAGAAAAGAACAATCTTACACCAAAGATTCTGGGTAACTAGCTAGGCAAATATTACTTAAAAAAAAAAAAAGCTTGATTTTCGATTTACCGTTCAGATTATTTTCATTTCATCATAGCAACGGGGTCCTTGCACAAATTGTATTTTACAGAGAACAGTCGTGCCTCCGACTCGTAGGTGAAAATAAAAACTAGAATTGCGTCCCTCGCCACCAAGGCCAAATGTGTCCAATTAGCCCCACAACGACTATCAGAACCACTATCCGCTACTTCATCGAGTAAGAGTTTGTTCGCGAGGGATGTGACTCAGCAGGGCCGGAGACATGGAGGGAAAACCCTGTATTAGGCTTTGAATACGCAGTGCTCATTACTGAAGACCCGTTATCTTTTTTTCCCCTCCGGATCTCCACCAAAGGATTCTGACCCTGAAGGGCGAGCTGCTGCACCGAGGCCCAAGGCCGTGAGCCTCTCGGGAGAGGCCCGGCTGTTCCATACCTGGTGGCGGGTGACTGTGGGACTCCGGGAGGCTGTAGCTCCGATGAGACGGGCTGCCGCAGCTCGACTGGCGCTTATCATGGCGGCTAGGTGGTGGGAGTACGAGGCAGCAAACAAGCGCTCGAACGACCAGAAGCTACACTGCGTGGTAGTGGAAACGCTTCTGGAAACCTCCAACCACGTGGGGTGGGGGCGGGGGATGGTCGCTGAGATCTGGAGGCCCGCTCTTCCACTGAGCGGCTGTTTGAGCTGCCTAACCAGAGACTACGTGACCGCCGCTCCCGGAGTCAGGGCGTACGGCTAATATGCTCCGAAGCATGATGGTTGGAAAAAACGTCTCATTTCGTTCTGGCTGTGGTACGTCTGGGCTCAGTGAGAGGCGAAGAAGCTAAAAGAGATATAAAGGCAACATTTGGACAGCCCCGGTCCTTCGAGGCCGCAACTACTCAAGGTCACACGGGATATATTGCGAAACGATTACAGTCTCCTTGCGTCAGTTGCGTCAGAGGAGGGGCACCTTGCGTCTGCGCAGCCGGCATTCTACTAAGATCCTGGAGCGCATGTGCTCCGGAAGTGAAAGAAAAGCGGGTGGGGTCTAACTACAGCACTCATTAGATGCCTCAGTACACGGGAGTTTGGGCCGGCAGAGCCGGGGGCGAGCCCGGGCGCGTACACGCTCCTCGCGCGCGGCCGTTTTCCCTGCTCCTGCTGCGTGCGGTTAGCGCCATCTTGTCCTAGGCCTTTGTTCAGTGTAAACTTCAAGCTTAGAACCTTTGTTGCTCGGCCTCATCCTCTATTGGTTTTTCCACTGTCTTTTACTATTTCAGTAACTTTGAACAGCTGGATATGCAGACCTTAGACAAATTCATGCTATTTTACCACAGAGCTCTCTGATATAGAAGTTTTTCATTCACATGCTCTACTATTGAGTGATCACCACTGTGTGAGGAATTGGAAAGGAATATCCGGAAGTTTGGGAAGGAAAAAAGATAACTGAAGAGTTTACATTGTAAGGGGGATGAAAGTGGGAGTAAAAAAGTAAAACATAACGTCAATTATAGATTATACAGATTCCAAAAAAATAAAAAGCGCCCGGCCCTCCAACACTTGTGTTAGCTCTTACCATACTATTCTCCCTAGTCTACTTAACACACGTTTCTCTTTTTTTTATTTCCTCGGAGGTATTTTACTGGGGTCATCAAAGTTACAGCCTAATGACCCCTACTGATTCAAAAGAACATAAGAGAGGAATAACAAATAATATTGAACACTGAAGCAAACTAGAAATTGAAAACTACATCCTTATGTTGTATGACAGAGAAGGAGGAGGGCATGTGGAACAACTGGAGTAATTGCATTCTCATCACTTCCCTTTCTTCTCAAATGGTTCTCTTAAGAGTTTGCCTTATTTAAAAAAAAAAATTCTTGTTTGCATACGTTTAAAAGCCACATCGTGGAGTCAAATGGTGTTAGCTAAAGGGTGTCTGAGACCATGAGTCTGTGGGTACATGGATGATAGAGGTTCCTGATAGTTTCCCTGAGAGCCTAGCAAATTCTCGCCATGACCGCCAGGGGGATGTCGTGACTCTAGATATTGAAAGCCGGTGCCTGAGAATGGGACTGTATAGTATTTGCCAGCGTGAAGAACAGGCTTCTAGACTGCTTCACATATTAACATGGCTTACAGCCTGAAGGATTGAAGAAATGAGCCTGAGTCTAAAAAGAAAATAGGATTCAAATGAATAAAAAAGGAGGACTCGATACACAGCTAGGTGGCATAATTCTTCACCATACTGCACAGTACTGTATTTCATTTATCTGTTGTCATCTCAATGTCACACTGGAAAATGAAAGGATCTGGCACATACTTTGCATGTGGGTAAATGTTTACCAGATGGAACAGGTGGCTGTCCAGTACCTGTGCATACTATATTTTAAATTACATTCTAACTGGCATGATTGCTATTTTAGTGTATTTGAAGGCAGGAAACCAGTTATAGTTTTTAAATATTTAACTCCCAGCCATTAATAAGAATTGTCATTAAATAGTAATCACTAATAGTATGTCTTTACCTAAGTGCCACATACTGTCCTAAATACATTATCAAATGGAATGCTCACAATGATGGTCTCAAATACTATTGGTATTCCCATTTTGCAGATGTAGAAACAGGCTTAGAGAAGTTAAGTATGTTATGTAGGTTACATTATTAAATGATAAGGCTAGAATTTGAAGCCAGACGGTATGACTCCAGAACCTGTGTTGCTAACCACTAGGCTATGCTGCCTCATAACCAAACTGGGTCTGATCTACCTCCACATATATAGAAGATGAGTTTTATAATACTGGCCTAATCCATTATTAACAACAGTTATTTCAGGAAATGGAATAAAAACATATATATATATATATATATATATATATATATACACACACACACATATATATATGTGTGTATATATATATATATTTTTTTTAATTTTTATTTTAAGTAGTTTAGGTTCCCAGACCACTATAAAGAAAGCTCAATCTGTAATATAACTCATAGGATCAAGTTTATATTTTTAAAGCAAAGTCTCTTTAAACTGGTGACTCAGGTGATGTTTTATTCAATCTTACCAAAGATGAATATCATGCTGTGGTCCCTTCCATCTTTATGAAATAAAAATGAGGGAAATTGCAGGGATTTGTCACTTTTGTTCTCAGAATTTTTTACATACCTGTAGCAGAATTCAGGAGACAGTTCCCACTTTTCCATTTTGTCATTAGCTGCACTATATTGGAGTACATTACACAGTGTCACCCCATGCAAGCCTGATTCAACAGAGCTTGCTCCAATGAAGCATAGGAAGAAGTATGTCAGGTGGTGTCTTTTTTTTGGGGGGGGGGGCGTTAGGTGATGTCTCTTTCCTCAGGTGTTGTGACAATTAGCAGGTTTCATTCCATATAGAATACCTGGTAATCCTACAACCTGCCCTCTTCTGATAGGAGAAAAAAAAAATAGAGGTGACGCTGAAATAAAAGTGAGGCAACAATAAATCAAAATAAAATGTCACTTTCATTAGATGGAACATTTATATACCAGTGATAATAGTCTCATTGCACAGGGTAAAAATCAGTCAATTAACCTCACTTTGGATTTTCATTCAGGATTTAAAAACAGTTGGCTATTGGATAGGTCAAGGGCATATATATGAAGTCTTTATTTGGGGAGGAGGGGGTAAGGCTGACAAAAGCAGAGATTTATTCTCATGGAGATCCATTTAATAGTTAATTCCTAATGATGTGGGAGTCTTTTCTGAATTTTTTAGTTTAAAAGGCCAGAATTTAAATTTATCCTTGAGCAGCATGGTATAGTAAAAGGAACCCTGAACTAGGAGTTGAGTCCAAATTTAAGTTCTAGAAACACAGGAAGGACCTTAGATCATTTAAAGTCTAACTTTTTATTTAATAGATGAGGAACATAGAGAATAAGTGATTTGTCCAAGGTCACACAGACAGTGTTAGCTTCTGCTCTACAGCCTTCTTTTTTTACTTGGTGTGCTTTTTAGAAATCACCCACGTGATTTCAGATTAGGCATTCAATCAGTATAGAACTTTTAAAAAATGCTTACAGACAATTCTGGCCCATATGCTCTCTTCTACCTCATCCTTGCTCTTTAAGGTACATGATTAGTGAAATTATGCCAGCTATCTTTTCAGTTCACCTGGATTACATGTTCTTTCTATCTGAAGGGCCATTGGTTTTTAAGATTCCCCACCACTGCTCCCCAACCATCAGGAAAGGAAGTGCCCAGGTTTCCTTAGGTAATGAAGATTTAATTGAAGGTTAGTAGGGGAAGTATAGGCATTGTTGCAATACTCATAGAGCCAGAGTTCTGGAAGAACAAGGAGGGTGGCTCCTCCTCTTTGGTCAGGTCCCAGGAGAACCTGTCTATAGCGCCAGTTACTGGTCTTTTGATGGGAGTCTCACGGGGATTAGGACCACACCTCACTTAGAAACACCCCAAGCTCCATGGTGTCTTCTCATCTCCAAACTTTTTCATTACACATTCCTATTAGAAAAATATTTGAGCACATACCTCCATTATGTATATATTTGTATGTTTATATGCTATTAACCCTTGAACATTTTGGAGCTTGGGGCACTTGCCATCTCACTGTGTGGTCAAAAATCTGAGTATAACTTTGACTCCCCCAAAACTTAACTATAAATAGCCTACTATTGACTGAAAGTCTTACCCACAACATAAACAGTTAACACATGTTTAGTCTGTTATATGTATTATATCCACTATTCTTTCAATTTAGTAAGCTAGAGAAAAGAAAATGTTAAGAAAATCATAAGGAAGAAAAAATACATTTATAGCATTTATTTTATTTTATTTTTAACTTTCTCAATTCCTCTAAAATACTTCACCTTCTTTTATTTTTAGAGTATTTATTTTAAAAAATCCACACATAAGTGGACCCGTGCAGTTTGAATCTGTGTTGTCTAAGGGTCAACTGTATATGTATATAGTACTATTATTAAACATATATAAAAAGAGAAAATAAAAATGGAAAAGATAAAAATAATTATAAATACATTTGACGATTTCCTTCCTGTACCCCAGTGTATCCCCGGGGCTGCTTTCATCACCCTTACTACCTTTCTGTGTGGCTTGAACTACACCATCCCTATGAGCACTATTGGGCAGAGTAAAGGCACAGTAAAGTACCAAGTTGTGTCAAGGGTCACTGGTGTGAAGCAAGCAACTTACCTAGAAGGAGCCCTATGAACCCCTTCAGAAGAAAAGGGGGAGTCTATGAGCATGATAGCTGCCATGGGTCTGGCTGGGTTACTTGATGAGGGATCTTAGCAAGAGGTCTCAGACACCAAACTGGGGGGAAAAATTAAACTGACGGAGTACTTGATATTTCCAAAGAGTCACTTAGATTTTGTCTATTACTGCTACATTCAAATTGTAGACATAGTTCAGTTCTGTGATTAAAGTGACTTTCACTGTTAGCTTCTTTGTTCCTATAAGATATAGTGGTGGGCTATAGCCCGTTCATCATTTGGGGGATAATGATTAGCTAAAGCTATTTTTCTCCAAAAGGTCAGTTATTTCTTTAGGTTTTCTCCAAACCATCAGCTTTAGCAGGAAGGAGCCATAAATTCTGTGACATAGATGTCTCTTTATCTGTCTTGGGAGTTATAGACTATACATATAAGACAATTCATGTACCTCTGCAGAATGAGTTGAGTTTTATAAATCATAAATCTTCACTTAACATGCAGGTGGTGTTGACTGCCAGGTTTAGAAAAACTGATGTAGTTGCCAAGTTCACGAATGTAATAAATCATTTATAGTAAAGTAGCCCAGAATCATGCCGTCCTCTTAGGCAGACCAATTTCAAGGTGGCTGTTTAACACAAAAATGTAAGTATCGATGATTGTTTTTCAAAATCAAATGCATTTTTTATTTGAAGAGTAAAACCAAATTATCTTTCTCTTTTTAGTTGAAGTCAGTTTTCTAGGATCTCTTTACCCTCTAAGAATCTATCAATAATATACCTTTTCTTTCCTGATCCCTGAATTCTGCCAGAAATTTACCACAAAATACATGACCTGTACATTTGCAATCCAGATCTTTAATATGCTAAAAATAAGATTCAGAAGTTTCAGTAAATCTTGAGGCAATTATTAGGAAAAACTTTTTGAAGTTTTTTTGGGTATTTTCTTCTTGGGCCATATACACGGAGTTACCATGGATATGAGGCAAGCATAGCCTATTTCCACATTGCCTATGTCTTTAGGCCGAAAAAGGGGAAGGAGTAGGGCCTGAAGCAAAGGATCCCCAGGACAGAAACTTAAGGCTGTGCAATGTGATGTGCCCCTCTAAGTTCCCAGGCTTTTATCCAGACTCCTGGAATATGGATATTAAACTGAAATGTATTGTCTGAAAGTTGCTCATTTGATAGATGAAAAAGCTATGAGGGTGGCTATTATTAAAGAAGGAAAACATGCAAATGCTTTTGGAGATGTCTTTAAAAAGAAAAATAGAAAAATGAAAATTTGCCTGAGGCTGTTAGGTACTCTAACGGAAGTTAAATGTCTATATCCTTTTGCATAGTCTCTAGCACAGGGCCCCATACTCCAGATGGCATGTGACTTCTCTTTGGAGAATCACAGAAATTCTTTGGGTATATATATGTGAACAGTTACCCCTCCTGTGTTTGTCATATGGGTAATGCCCTTGGTTCAAAATTGTAGGGGCCAATTTGTGACAATTGTAGGCACACAATCTCAGTATGTCCTGGGATTTTCTGTAGATTCTGGGCAGATCAAGTTCTGTTCTTCATTCCTGCATTATATCTCTAGGACTTTTATGTCTTTGTCTTCTCATTGCAATCACGCTGATCTAGTTGTCAATCTTTCACACTTAAACTGTAGAAATTATAGCAGGTATGACTCTCAGTTTATAAATTCATGTGTATAGGAAGTATTACATTTATTTATAATCTTAAATAAAGGTAAATTGTAATATATGCTCCTATCTCAGCTGACTTGTGGGAAATGTAACCTCATTTATTTCTCATTTTCAGGCTTGAGTTGTGGTTCCAGGATCTTATATTTTGCCAGGAGATTAGAGAGGGCTCTAGTTGCTGCTTATTGCTCAGACACCTGCTATTTCATCATTTGCATCACCCCTTCCAATCTAGGTTTTGATTGCCTTTACTTCTCCTTGACTCACAGGAATCTTTTACAAGGCTATGAACCCTGCATGCAGTCTAGGGTCCTGTCTCCTACTTGCATCATACAGCCATTCTTCTCCATTATGTTCCCTCCTCAGGTGCTGCCAGGGAGGGAGCAAGGCCATTTCCAGGTCCTACAAACTCATCTTCATCAGCAACCCAGGGGAATCTCTTTCTAGTTTGCTTGGAGTACTTGCCTGCTCTGAGGATGGTTTCCTCAAGCTCTAGCTTCTATTGTACTCTTTTACAGTAATCTTAATGTTTTTTTTTAAACCCCTATCATTACAGCCAAAACTTTGATTTCCTTTTTCTTTAAATTTCCACAAAGGGTTGAGGGAAATATCTGTAATGCAGTTCTTTCAGAAAAAAAAAAAAAGAGAAGAAAATTTAAAAGTTATCAAATCCTTCCATATGCTGATCTGCTAATTGACTTCCTTGCCTTTTCTCTCTCTCTCTCTCTCTCTCTCTCTCTCTCTCTCTCTTTCTCCTTCCCCCCTCCCTCTCCTCCATTTAAATTATTTTGTACATTCTAATCAGCATAGCTATTCTAAAACTCCTGCCCAGAAACCTTCAGTGGCTTCTTACTGTCTCCATAATAAAATCAAGGCTCCAAGAGCCTTAGTCTACCATCAGGGCTTTCATGATTTTCTTTCTTTCAAATCTGATTTCCCATTACTCCTTTGTCAGAAGTGCCTGGCTTTACCCCTGGCTTTACCCTATACCTTTACTCCTATCCACCCTGCATGCTTTCCCACCTCCCACCATACCTGACTCCAATATGACTCCCAGATTAAGTGCCAACTTCTTCAGAAAGCTTGAGGGTTAGCTCATTCCACAGTGATCTAGTTCTTCATAAAGCCTAGCTCTTTTCTGTACATTCATTTGGTATCTGAAGTTATGGTTTATCTTCTGGTGCATGTTTCTACCTTCCTTTTCTAGATTTGTGAGCCTCCCAAGTGCAGAGATCTTCACTTTCTTATATCCTGAGGCACCATAGGATTCTTCATAGTATGGGGTGTTTACTAAATGCTGATTAATAATAATGATAACATGGACCTGGAACCCTTTCTTAGCACATCCAGCCCTTTCATAAAGTGAGAAGCAGGAAAATTAAAGGGAAAAGGGGCCAGGTTTCATAAAAATCTAAGTATTTTATTGATTTGTACTACCAAAGAGTAGCCTCCTTGTCCTGCCTCCAGCAGAAGAAGAAGCATTTGCCCTAACAGTGATGAACAAATTCCACTCAGAGTAAATGAGCCAGAATGCCTCTGGGTGGTGGGCATTCTGGCCCTACTGTCCTTTGGCTTCTCCACAGGTTGCCTTGCCTTACCTGGACCTCTACAATAGGTTTCTTTGTCATGAATACCAACTAGGCAAGCACTCTTGAACGAACTAACCTCCTTGACACCTGCTTGGAATAATTCTCCTCCCACCAAGCTATAGTGAATAAACATGAATGGTTGCTATCTGCATCTCCTTGACCAATCCCATAAAGGTGTCCTCACACAAATAAACAGGCTGATCAGGCAGGAAGCTGCAACTCATACACTGGGGATGGAGAAATGGAACCAAGAGCCCTCCTGCCTCAGCCCTTGGAGCTTCATGGGTACTTTACTTGTTCTCTATATCAGCTTCCTGTGATTCTATGCCAAGCCCTATTTGGTCTCTATTTATGTTGATCCAATAACAGGAAACAGGCAGAGAGGATTCCAGCGTCATCTGGGGAATTGGACTAGATACCTTTAAGTTCTTTCTCGCTTGATAGATTCACTCCAGCTACACAGGTCTTCTTTCAGTTCCTTGAAATGTGTTGCTTCTGCCTTCCCTTTCTTCTCCCTAGATCACTCTACTCCCCACCAGCTATTTGTCTAACCTTATTTCAAGTCCCAATTTAAATGTCACTTGTGTTAGGGAAGCTTCTTTAACCCTCAGACTGGATTAGATTCCTAATGCCAGACCAGTTCTGCATAGTGCTTTATATACTTATATTCATTAAACTATTATTTAGTAAAAATTTGTTTAGTATTTTTCTTCTTCAGTATTTTGAAAGCTTCATGTGTGCAGGGACTGTGTCCATTCTTTTTAAAATTTTATGGCCAGAACTTAGCCCTATGCCTGACATCTAGTAGCTGTTCAGTAAAGGTCCATTAACTGACCAACTCTGCTTTTCATCTCAAGCATGCATTTCCCTTGCTGTTCATTCATGTAGTTGTTTACTGCTGCTTTTCTGTTATTTATACATTCGTACTTGTCTGTTTAATATTAGCTGTCTTAAGTTATACTTTTCTGGAGGGCAGAGAATCCATCTATATAATTTTCTTTGTATAGTGCTTAGCATGTGAATGTATGTGGATGTCTCTCTGCCCCCCACCCACTGACTATGAAGAAAAAATTAAGAGGAAAAATTGAAAAGATGGCAGTGTTACCATGGAGGAGATTCTGATTGAAACCATAGAGATGACTTCTAACTCCTCTTGTTTTCTCTGAGGATGGGCGGGGAGCAAGGGGCAGGGTGTGGGGCAAGGGCTAAGACAGCACAGAAGGTTCTAGGACATTGTTAAAAGTAGCTTTGCCTAGAGCTGTGGCAAATACTTTCAGGGTAACAGAAGGAATGAATAGGAAGTTTCTGGAAATTAAGAAGAGGGGGGATAAGTGGGCAGAGCTTGAATCCATAAAGCCTCATTTTCCACAGGGACATTAGAGTGTTGTTAAGTGAAGGAGAACCATTAGCTCCGACAATTGACAGTAGTTCCTCTTGTTATGACGCCTTTGGTGGTGTTTTTATTACCATATGAAACAAAGGTTAAGGAACAGCTTTTACCATTGTAACTGGAACAGCTTTTACCATTGCAACTGACAAGCAAGATTCATGGGGTGTAATCACAACAGAAACTTTGTTTTTGGTTTCCACTGTTCCTTTAAAACCTGCTCAGTAGTGATGGTTTCTGCTCCTTGAAATATGCTTTTCTTACAGGTATTAGGAAGCCCTGCAGTCACTTTACTTAGTAAAAACATGATCTTGATTAGGTACTTAACATGTTCAGTCCAGGTATCGCCAATGTTTCCAAAGTTTTTCAAGATTAAGCTATTTGTCCCTCTCATCTAGGTCTTGCTGGCAAGTGAAAAGAGAGGGTGTGGTCCTTCTTTCTTCTCTGAAGTTTCTGACCCTCCCAGGATTAGAGCAAGGAAATAAGAGGTGGCAGGAGATATTTTCCTTATCTCACGTTGCTGAAGTTGGCTCTGTGCTCTGCAGGAAAGGCCAATGTTTAAATCTGACTTTCTCCTGGGGCACTTTTGTCGGTTCTTCAGAGATCTGTACTCCCCAGTATGTGTACGTGCGGACACACACACACACACACACACACACACACACACGACCTGTATGAGTAAACTCTCCTTTGTCAGCTGCCTGCTTCCCCCATAGCCCCTGATAATTCAAGAGTCCATTTTCAGTTTCTCCATGAGACAGGTTCTTTGCTCACGCATGCTCTGAGACTATGGGCAGATTCCAACATTGCAAAGCAGCTGCTTGGCTGTACAATGGCCCCTATATTTTTTGAGCTAGAGCCAGAAATTGGTCCATGCTGCCCTTCTCATTGGGCTTATGGTAAGATGCAGGTACCTCTCTTTTTCTTTGGAAGGGGGTACCCACAGCATACCAACACTTCTGAAAAAGATGAAATAAATCTTTTTCAAAAACTTTCTTAATATCTAACAGCTTATTATCCCCTTTGATGTAGGTGAAAATTTTAGAATTTACTTTTTCAACTGCTTTCTATGAAAACTTGCATCTTTACTGGCACCTCATTTTGGTATGATATAATATGGATACTAAATAGTGGAGCCTGTTGAAACTTCCAAATAAAACCATGCAGTTACTGTAGTTAACAGGGATTTTAGGAACCAAATAATTTCTGAGTAAAGGTAGGTGATATCATTTTATCCTTCTCTCTTCTGTTGAGGAAGCTTAATTGTTCTCATCTATAAAATGAATGCTCATCCTTTCCTTGCCTCAGTAAGGATAGATTAAATAAGAAACTGTGAGCATAAAGATGACTCTGGATGGATTACAGGCCCTGGGGAATAGTTAAATAATCTGCAAAGGAATCATTTTTCATAAAGAAAGGAAGTAGAAATGAAGGGCTTGATGGAAAGAATAAAAGAAAATGCCTAATTTCATTAGCATTTTTCTAAACCTCATCCTAACCTCTCCAATCCCTGCCTTGGTTTAGAGCTGTTTTCTTGTTATATGCAGTTCCCTGTTATAGCACTAATACAATGCTTGCCCAGATCAGAACCAGCTCCCGTTAGATCAATAATCCTTGGCTGTGTTTTCCAGCTGTATCTGTGTCTGTGTCTGTGGGTTTAAGGTACGAGGGGTGGATGTCATCACTTTTGACAAAATGGCTGAATATTTGTACTCTATCATGGTGAAAGACATCTTGGTCACCTGGCTTAGAGCCAGAGCCTGCCTTGTAAGAAATTCAAAGGCTCTAGAGCTGCTGTCAAGCCAGCAGATGGAGTAGCAGTCCTTCTCTGTGTGCCTCTGTGTCCACCTGGGCTGGTATACTGGGTGGTATGGGTCCAGCCTGCGGAAATGAATACAAATGATTGCACCCTATTGCCATAACTGTTGTCCTGGCCTCAGAGGAGTTTGGTAAAATATGATCCTGGGAAAGTTGTTTTCATGTGCCTCTCTGAAATTACTGCAGAAGCAATTGTATGGAGTGAATGCTTATATGCCTGAAATAACTATAGGGCATAAGAGAAGGGAAGATAGATAACAGAGATGACAGAATCAAGTCCTGGGCTGTGTGAGAATATGGCATGATCCCCTCACCCCTGGAAAACCTTCAGAGAGGACACAGGAATACAACCAATGGCTCTTAGTGGGAAAGGGCAACCTTAAGAGGAAAGTTTAGACAATGAAGCCAAATTACCATCTGCTTAACTCACTCTTGTCTATTTGAATTGCAGAGACTGGAGTCCCTCCTACTAAAATCTGTAGATTGCTTAAGAAATTTACTTTGAGGCCAGTAGTAGAATTTAAGCTTCCTTGAGATTACTTCTTCCTATTTTCTAAGAACTCACCACACAACTGGGTATGTGGCAGCTCTTAATAAATAATGAAGGTATGAATGGCACTGTCATGAGAACTTCTGCTCTCTCAGGCCTACAGAACCCCTTCTGTGAAATGGAGAGTCCTCTCCACCTCCTTCTAAGAGGATGGAAAGGGGCTGTAGAATGGAGGATGGGCAGTGGATAGATTTCTACTCTCTGAGGGCAGGGCCTGTGACTCTCCAAGCTTACTTCCTCTATCTAAATAATCCAGAAGTAGGGGTGGATTTTGGTACTCAGCAGAATAGCCTCCTCAACCCAAGGCCTAATCACTGCAGACTGCCCAGGAAGAAAAAGGGAAGGTGGCTTCCTGGCTGGTCCTTTGCTCAGTCCTGAAGTGAGGGGAGTTGGAGATGCTTGGGTTCTTAGCTGTAGTGCAGGCAGCACAGTCGGTTCTTCATTGGAAATCCAGATGTGTCTTGCAAGTCTCATGGCCACAGGACTCCCAGGAGCCCAGAGCCCTTTGAAGAGAAGAAAGGGTTCTAAGAACAAGGAAGCTTCTGCTCTTGATGAAAAAGTCAGGAGGGAAGAAAAATGAGACTAACAAAAGATGAAGAGAACTGTCTGCTACTGAAGAGAATGTTAATGGTTCTGCTTTTGAGCTTCAAAGCCTGAGCCTCTGCTGTCACCTATAGAATACTTACCGAGGACAGAGGCTTGCAAATAATCACAGCCTGACTTTCCCAGGGCAAGAAGCAGCACCTGCTGAGACTGGGAAAAGAGAAACTGTTAGAAGATCTAGGCCTGGCTCAGCTTGTCAAGGTTTAATTTATCTCTTCTGCATCAATGAATGGAATTCTGGAAGAGCATAGGTACAAGGGAAATGGTTCTTATTGAACAAATTGGGTAACAGTTGTCTCTTTTTCATGTTTATAAAATGGTAGCTGTTATGGACCGAATTGTGTCCCCCTAAAATTCATGTGTTAAAGCCCTAACCCCTAATGTGATGGTGTTTTGAGAAGGGCCTTTGGGAAGTGATTAGGTTTAGATCAGGTTATAAGAGTGGGACTGGACTGTCATGATGGAATTAGTGCTCTTATAAGAGGATACACCAGAGGCTTGCTATCTACCCTCTACTACTTCACCCACCCCACGTGAGCACATAGCAAGAAAGCAGCCTTCTACAAGCCTGGAAGAAAGCCCATTCAAAAACTCAACTATATTGGCACCCTGAACTCAGACTTCTTGCCTCTAGAACTGTGAGAAAATAAATTTAAGCCACCCAGTCTGTGGTAGTTTGTTATGGCAATCAGAGTTGACTAATATAGTAGCTCTTAGAGGATGCTTTTGGTACCTAGCCCAAATCTCCTTTACCACATTAGAGTATCCATTACCCCAGCTGCTGTATTGGCTTCCAGGGGCTCACAGATGCCCTCCTTTCTCCATAAAATTGCTTTTGGTGGATGGAAAACCCCTTCTATACCTCCCTACAGCTTTTAGCCAAGGGGGACAAAGACCAGCCCTTTTACCTCAAGGAAGGGTCAATTTTTTGGTGCTATTCATGCTCCCAAGTTCTCCTGTTGGATCAGTCTGATGCCAGACACAAAACTGTGACCACATCTTTCTTTTCTACTATTTTCTGCTTTCTTTATTCTCTTCCTCTTGAGGGTACACCTCGATAAATCATGTGACTTGAATTTTGTCTCAAGTTCTGCTTCTGGGGAACCCAACTTAAGACAGCACCTCTCCCAAGTAGTAGAATAGTGAGCAACCCAAATGACTGTATAGTATTTTGTGAGTATAGTGATGATAATTAATGCCTGGTTATAATTAACATTACGAATACAGCCCCTATTTCTATGTCCAAAAAGTGTAGAGAAATTAAGTTCTGCTGAGAAAGAAGATGAGGACGTGTTTATCAATAGATGGCTTCTTCAACAGGCATCTGGAAAACAGCTGTACTTTCTTTGACAGCAAGGGTTTAAATAGCCTTGTTAGTATAGAGCCATAGGCTGAGGTTCCATGGGCTTAACCAATTATGGAAGCATCTTGACTGAGCCATGACTAGACAGCAGAGTCAATCAGGCAGGTCTGTGCTCTGATTTGGGAGCCAGCCAACTTCCACACTTTCCAGAGCAGAGTCCAGAGTTCTCTGAAAGGAGAATCCCTGTACCTGCCCAGAGAACTGCCTGCTCTGATAGAGCAGCTTCAGATCTTCAGGTCTTGCCACCTCTCTGCTAGATTTTGCTCAGCAAAACCTCAGGTAGGTTTCCTCATGATGCAATTTTGTTCTTGGGAGATTCTTTTCCACATTTTTTTTTTGTAATTGTTTCCTTTGGTTTCCTTCCATCTTCCTTTTCTATCTCTGCTTCCTGAATCTCTCAGTCCAGGCCTCATTATCAGAGCCTGAAAGATTTGGAACTGGTTCTATCTTGGGAGGATGAAGGTAGATTCTTTCAAGAACATCTCCGCAAGACAATTCCTACTGTTTTTGGTAACCTCTTGGAATTTCACTTCCTTTTCACTAACACTGAGGATAGGAAGGATGGAGCAGGCAAAGGGGTAGAGAACACTCTCCTGACATACTTGAGGTCCTATCATGCCACTGACATACTTTGGCCCATCTATTTTGATAGTGGCCTCAGGAAAAGTGTAGGAGAGAGCAAAGTAAATGAATAACGATATGCTTCTAAAGATTTAGGGATATGCCTCAACTATTTCTAACCTCTTTAGCAATTTACTTAGTTTACTTACGAGTTTTCAAAATGAGAGTGGTTTCTGATTCTTGTTCTCAAGAGATCATGGGTCTTGCATTCAGATCTTAAAGTGAAAAAGGGAATTTTGGATAACGCTTACACATTTTCATAACTTTTCTCTCCATATATTTTGTGTCAGGGACTAAAATAAAGGTAGTGTAGGGATCTTATAGGCAACTGAAAGACAGCTATCTGCTTTCTTCCCAAATATCTGCAGTGAAGAGTAGACTTGCATGGTGCATTGAAGTAGCAGTTTATTTCTATCACTTGGCTTTGCTTGCTGCTGTATTATTTCATTCCTAGGCTCTGTACATTTGGCAACCAGATGGCCACCAGCAGCTTCAAACCAGTGTTACCCTTAGAATTCACCATTCTGGAGGGAGAGAGCATGTGTCTTTTCTCATAGCTCCTACAAAAGCCCATAGAAGAATGTGATTGGTGTGGTTGGAGTCGTATGTCCCTCTCTGATGTGCCCAGAGGTGTGGATTAATTTGGTGGGCTAGGCCTGGGTCATGTCCTTACCCCTTGGCCATTATCTATTCTCCTCTTTGACTGTAGAGCAGCGGTCCCCAACCTTTCTGGTGCCAGGGCTTAGTGCTCCTATGAGAATCTAATTCCTGATTATCTGAGGTAGAGCTGAGACAGCAGCTACAAATACAGATGAAGCTTCTCTCACTTGCCCACCACTCCCCTCCTGCTGTGTGTCTCAGCTCCTTATAGGCCACGAACTGGTACTGGTCCACAGCCCAGGGGTTAGGGACCTCCCTTGTAGAGTATATCTAGCTCATTCACATGAAGAGTGCTGACGAAACACAAATTATGAGTTCAGCAGTCAGTTATGAATGGTGCTTTCTAAACTCAGGTGTGAAGAAAGGCAAGCTCAGCTCAAGAAAGGATCAAATTAGTCCATCTGGTTTGAGGAGTCTCTAGTTATAATATCTAGGGAACCAGCTACCGATGTTGGAGAACCATAAAGAAGAAGCAGTATTGCCACGAACCCAAAGGCTGTGCCAGGAGGAGAAGCCTGGCACATAGTGACACTCAACTAATATCTATGGAATAGCTTCTCTGAGAATTATAGGTCAAAGAGAAAGCTGAGAAAAGCAGGGACAACCAAGGGCTCCAGGCAGACTCCTATGCTATACCAGAATTTCATTCTTTGACTGAGCTGTGTTCCCACAATTTGCCAGATTGTACACAGCTGATACTCTAGGATTTTCCCATATTATAATTCAAGGTATTGCTTTGCTGCTCTAAGTATGTGACTTTCTAATAATTTACAATGGAGGACAGGGTAGGTACCAGATAGCAATGGTAGGTGAATGCTGGTTTCAGGTCCAGAGTCCTCAGAAACAGGTAGTGTTCCTCTTGAGAATAGCTTTAGACTTTGTGACATTTTAGTAAATTGTCACAACTATAGACAAATGTCAGAGAAAGAGTGCACAATTGGGCTTTTTAAGCAACGTTTTCCTGGGCATATGTACTGATTTACCCTTCCCACCATCCTCCCTCCCATGTCTCCATGCACCACTTCTGTGGCTAATGGACAGGCAGGCAGCAGTGTATACTTCAGGGAAGCATGTGAGCTCTTGGAACGGGAGTTGGCATTTAGTGACCTAGCTGAGGACAACGTGGAGTTGAAAAGATAAAAACCTGAGATATGTGATGGGGGCTGAAGTTTGGAATAAATGGATTCATGCCCTCTGCCCAGTCAGCCTAATACTCTGACTGCTGCTGCATTTAATGGATGACTTTATTGACATCTCCTTGGATGGAGGGATAGAGAGAGAGAGGAGAGAGGGGGAGAGAGAGAGAGAGAGAGAGAGAGAGAGAGAGAGAGAGAGAGAGAGGTGAGTGTATGCTGGGAAACACTAAAAAGCTTGGAGCTTTCCTCCATGTCCCCTGGGGGAAACTTTATGTGGTTCTCTTAGTTTGTATGACATCCCAGGTTTTGACAGCTTAGGTGGAGCTGGAAAGCATAGCAATTTGGTTAAGGTAGAATGAGGGCTCAAAGTACCTGCCTTCAGATCCCCACAGGATAGGGAGGATGAGAAGGGATATATCTTTTTTTCCCCCATGTAATAAAGAAATTGTAGGTCTTGGAATTCAGAAAACACAAACATGGGGGTTTGGGGTGCCCTCTGAGAGATTCTGTGATAATGCTGGTAAATGAAGACAAGAGAGGGGAATGGAGAAGTAGATTGAATCCCAGGATTCACATATTGTTTCATGAGTGAGAAGAAATTGGTTCCACTGCAGGAGGAGAAGAGGGACATGTCTTAAGAGAAAAACAAAGGAAGCAGAAGGTCCTTAGGTTCAGGCCCTCTCTGAAGGCTAGAGAAGGACGAAATGTCTGTTGCTTAACCATGGCTAATGAATGAGACTCAAAAACCTGTCAGGTAATCATGGCACCTGAGATTTCCTGAGTCCTTAGTGCACCGAGAACACAAAGGGTAGGGAAGCACCTTTATTTCCACTGATGGATTTTTCAGTCTTAGTATCTTCCCACTCTCTAGCCTTTTAGCTGCTGTCAGAGTATATCAGTGCAGGATATTGAACCCAACTATATCACAGCTGCTAGGGTATTCCCCAGAGGAGAATGTGCAACAAGAATGGACTGAACAGCTCTGATCCAAGACTTTGCTTCTGGCCTCTCTAAATGCCCTTGCCAGCTCATCTCTTCTCAAAAGTCACTTCCAGAGGCAGAGCTAGGCATTTAGGGTGCTGCCTATTCACAAATACACAGAAATGAGTATGACCAGCCCAGAGGCAAGTTCTTTTTCTTCCCCTCATTTTTATTTATTTGTTTGTTTATATTATGGTGACATTGGTTAACACAATCTATTAAGTTTCAAGTGTATAATTTAACAGTAAGGCATATATATATACATATATGCATGTGTGTGTGTGTGTGTGTGTGTGTGTGTGTGTATACTGTATTACGTGTTCACCACCCATAGTTAGATTTCTTTCTGTCACCACATATCTGACCCCTTTTACCCCATTCACTTCCCCTCCCTTTCCCCTTACCCTCTGGTAACCACTAGTCTATTGTCCATGTCCATGAGTCTCTGTTTGTCCTGTTCATTTGTTGCTTTTAGGTTTGTATCACATATATAAGGGACATCATGTGGTTTTCAACTTTTTCTGTCTGGCTTATTTTGCTTAGTATGATTATCTCAAGGTCCATCCACGTTGTCGCAAATCGCAGTATTTCATCTCCTCTTATGGCTGAATAATATTCCATTGTATATATATGTACCACATCTTCTTTGTTCAATTGTTTGTTGTAGGACACTTTGGTTGCTTCTATGTCCTGCCCACTGTGAATAATGCTGCTATAAACATCGGTGTGCAAATATCCTTTTGGATATGAGTTTTCAAGTCTTTGGGGTAAATTTCCAATAGAAGGATTTCTAGATCATATAGTAGATCAATTCTTAGTTTTTTGAGGACCCTCCATACTGTTTTCCATAGTGGCTGTACCAATGCGCAGTCCCACCAGCAGTGTATGAGGGTTCTTTTTTCTCCACATGCTCTCCAGCATTTGTTATTACTTGCCTTGTTGATAACAGGTGTGAGATGGCACCTCATTGTGATTTTGATTTGCATTTCCCTAATAGCTGGCCATGTTGAGCATGTTTTCATATGTTTGTTGGCCATTTGTATATCTTCTTGGGAGAAATATTTGTTAAGGTTTTCTGCCCATTTTTTCACTGGATCATTTATTTTTTTGTTGTTGTTATTGAGTGTATGAATTCTTTGTATAGTTTGGATATTAGGGCCTTATTGGAGGTGTTGCTTGCAAATATATTTTCTCATTTGGATGGTTTTCTCTTTACCTTGTTGATGGTTTCTTTTGCTGTGCAAAAGCTTTTTAGTTTGCTGTAGTCCCATTCACTTGTTTTGGCTTTTACTTCCCTTGCCTTTAAGGTCAAATTCATAAAATCCTCTTTAAGTCCAAGGTCTTAGTTCCTATGAGTTTAGTTCCTATGTTTTCTTCTATATAATTTATTGTTTCAGTTCTCATATTCAGGTCCCTAATCCATTTTGAGTTAATTTTGGTATATGATAATAGACAACAGTCTAGTTTCATTCTTTTGCAGGTGGCTTTCCAGTTTTCCCAGCACCATTTATTGAAACAAGTTCTTCATCAGATCAAGGTTATGATTCTTGAATGTACAGACCTGACTCTGAGTCCCGAGTTGGGGTGGAGGCCGGATTGGAAGGTACAGTGGATAGGCCTCTGGCTTAGGAGTCAAAAGTGCTGGGTTCATATCCTGACTCTGCCCCATGTAGCTGTGTGACTTTGAGCTATTACTTGAGTTCTTTAAACTTTAGTTTTTCATCTCTAAAATGAGGATAGTAATATGTTTCTCAGATGGCTTTTATCAAAATCAGGTAACATGCCTAAAAGAACTTTACAAAATGCTGTATTGGTGGAGGGAATTATTCCCCCTTTCCTTCTATTTGTTTGATAAATACAAAGGCCTCTCCTTGGAATGTGTGACAACTGTTGAGTTTAAAGTAGACACCCGAAAGGTATGTGTGTTGTAAGGGTCAGGAGATATGAAGGGAGAATAAACGATGTGGCAAAATGGTATCCCCTGTAACGGGGGATGTGACGTGAGTTTCTTACTCAGGCAATAAGAGTCTGTAAACACCTGTTAAGGTAGTACCTGTGATATAATAGGAAATACATATTTGGCTATTCTCAGTTTCTGATAAAGAGCTCCTCAAAACCTTGTAAGTTTCTGAGTGACAGGGGCAATAACAGAATCTTTTTTCCTGACACAGAGTTCCTAAATCCATTGGAATTTCCAGGGTGATAAAAACCTCTTTTGTTCTAATGAGGCAACTTTACATAGCATCAGGATTGGAGCTGGTCACTAGAAAGACGAAGCCTTGAATAGAAACCTAAAACTTACAGCCTCATTCTCTCTCTACCCTCTGAAGAGAGGAGAGAGGCTGGAGATTGAGTAAATAGTTTATCATGTCTATGTGATGAAATCTCCATAAAAGCCCCAAAATAACAATGAATTTCTAGTTTGGTGAATGCATCTACACATCAGGAGGGCAGTGTGCCCTAAATTAATAAGGTGAAAAGCTCCTCCACTTGGGCCCCTTCTGGACCTTCTTCTATATACCTCTTTATTTGGCTGTTAATTTGTATCTTTTATAATATCCTTTATAATAAACCAGTAAATGTAATTAAAGTATTTTCTTAGTTATTTGAACTGTTCTAGCAAATTATTACACCTGAGGGAGGGTCATGGGAATCCCTAATTTATGACCTATTAGATAGAAATACAGGAGGCCTGGGACTTGTGACTGGCATCTGAAGTGGGAGGCAGTCCTGTGAGGCTTAGCCCTTGACCTATGAGATCTGATGCTAACTCCAGGTTGTTAGTGTCAGAATTGAATTAAATTGTAGGACACCTGATATACAGAAAGTTGGAGAATTGGTTGTTTATGTAAGAAAAAATCGCACATATTTGGTGTCAGAAATGTTCTGTGGGGAGAAACAGATCTTCGTAGTAGTACTCCAGTCAGGAAGCCACTGGCTTGAAATGCCTTAGGGCCTGATGTGTCTCTGATAAAGGAAGGGTAAACAGGGACAACAGAAAATGGGAATCCGGGCATGGAGAGTAAGGGGCAGATTCTGAACCAAGATGCTTGCTGTGTGGCCCTTCGTGTCTCCACCATGTATCCTGGCTCCTCTGTCTATGATCTTTTCTGCTTTTACTCCCACCGTTAATAATTTAGCTCCATGTTCCATTCCTAATTCCTCAAAAAGAGCATCTGACCCCCTCATCTTTTCATACCAGGCCTCACTAGGCTATTTCAGTTCAGAGCTGTGGGTTGGAGGGCTTAGGATCCCATCATAGAATACGTGTCTGCATATAATAAAAAGTGTAGCTCACATTTATGAGGGATTACTATGCATCAGACACAGTGCTCAGTGCTCTTCACAGCTTATCTCCTGAATATAATCCTCTAAATAACCCCACCGAAGTTGGTTTTAATATTCTCTGCATTGTGTAGATAAGGTAACTGAAGCACAGAGGGGCTAGATAACTATTCAGTGGTAGAACTAGAATTTGTATCCAGGTAGACTGATTTCAGAAGCCATAGCTTGTAAGCAGCTTCTATACAGCTTCTGAGGTAGGGCTACTCCTCTAAGCAAGGGTGGTGGGCATGCAGGCAGCATGCTTGATCTATGTAGTCCAGATATGTCCTGCAGGAGGCAAGACAAACAAATTTGATTCCAGAGCCTTCCAGCTGTTTTGTGAGTGCTCCTTTAGGAGCTGTGAATGGGTGGTGTGGAAATGGCTTCATTGCCATTTAAGGTTGAGAAACACCAGAGAATATATGGCCCACCTGAGATATTACAGTCAAGAAATGGCTTTGGTCTTTGTTGAATCCAGAGTTTCCCAAAATTATCTGAGCAGAGAACTCATTCTTTTCTCTGCAAGATACCTACTAATATACAATAAACCACTAGTCCAGGACGACTGGTTTGGGAAATGTTTTCTTATACTTATTGTCCTCCCCACCACCATGCAGTCCCCTTGAAGTAATAGCTGCACTTAGGATGACAGCTAAGATTTCTGCAGAGAGCAAAAGTGCTCAGTGGTCAGTCAGATAGGATGGCAACAAGAAGATGCTAATTAACCGAGGTCCTAGGCTGTATGAAGAAGCCATCCAACAGGGTTGGGTGGTTTATTTCTTGTTTTCATTTTCCCTTGTCACTGCTTTTGTCTAGACCCTTTACATGTCGAGTCGGAACTGTCAAAACAGCCTCCTGACTAGTCTCCCTGCCAGCTGGCTCTCTGCTCCAGTCCATTCTGCACACCTGGCCAGATCAGTTTTCCTAAAATGCTGCTTTGAGCTTGTAACTCTCCTGTCCCAAATGTATTAATTCAGCATTCAAGACTGTGTTGGTTGACCTCGGCCTACCTTCTCTGCTCCCTCCTTGTATCCTACATTCTAGATGAAGTTAAATCATTCTGAAACCTCTCTGTGTTCCGTGTGGGCTACTTTCTCTACCCAGTGCTTGAAAAGCTCCCTCACAGCTCTCCTGTTTCCTGTCAGAATCTTGTATTCTCATTCATTCAGCAAACATTTATTTTGTGCCTCCAGTATGGTAGGTCCTGTGCTAAAATAAGACTCAGCCCTTAAACTCAAGGAGCTAAGAAAAATAGATGAATACATGCAGGGTGATGAGTGCTATGATACAGTGATACCAGGGTTTCAAAGGCACCAAAGGCACTGCACCTATCCCTGCCTGGGGCATAGGTAGGCTTCCTGGAGAAAGGGGTGTTGACACTTAAAGGGTTAAAAGGTATTAGTCATTTGAAGGCATGTGGTGTGCCTGGAAATGGCCAAGGACATATTGGGTACCCAGATCTTTGGTGGAGGGCAAACTGGACAGGTTCTCACTAACCTCAGGGAGATTCCTCAGAGAGAATCCTCAGGAAGAATTTCAGGCTGATTCTGTTGACCTGGGGAAGACAGGTGAGGGGAAAGCACTTGTACTCACCAGGAAAGTGGAGACTGGGGACAGGAAGAAGAAAGGACAATGACTGACATGCTCCCTGCTTCCTATAGTTCAGCAACCTGCCCTCCCCCCACCCCCTCCGCCCCCAGCTCCCTAGTCTCATCTAAGAGATGCCACTGGAGCAGCTTGGTTGCCAGGGGCAACCAAGAAAGGCAGCCTCATTCTAAAGGCAGTCACTGAAGCCCTTTGCCCCAGGCTCTGATAGACATCAGGCAGATCTCAGTCAGTCCCATCTGGAAAGTGACAGGACATGGTCAATGTGCTCAGGTGGGTCTGAGTGAAGGGTGCGGAAGATAGCTCTTCCAGCCACTCAGCAGGATCCTGAGAAAAGAAAGGACTTGAAAAACAGATGGTATTTTAATCCACTCGAATACTTAATATGAACAACATAACCTTGTTTTTCTGAGACACAGTCTAATTTACTTCAGACCTCAGGCTTAGTAAGTTACCACTGACAGCCTGCAGGTCTGATGCTGTGTGTAGGTCTGTAGGGCTAATGATATTGTAGAAGTAGTGAATTTCTCTTGGTCAGTTTTCCAACTCTCTCGAGGTTGTCTACCAAAAAGTTTTTCCTTTTTCTGAGTCAGGCAAGATGTGTGATCTGGGAATATGGGGGTCTGTCTTGGGGAGAAAGCAGAACTTGTAGGGAGAGAGAGAGAGAGAGAGAGAGAGAGAGAGAGAGAGAGAGAGAGAGGAAGAAAGGAGGGAGGGAGAGAGAGAGAGAGAG